>CM021102.1:326298398-326504078 GCA_007115665.2 Sequoiadendron giganteum
GTGAATTAGGAGGTGTCTAGATGATATAAAGGAGCATAGGGTGGAACATAGGGGATCATGGAACATCTAGGTTGAAATAATAATGGGTACAATAAGATGAGAGTAGAAGGACATAATGACACATAGCATGGACTAGAAGATATTAGTGGGATGGGCTAGGAGGGGATCATGGAAAATAGGGTGAACTCTTAAATGTTAATGGTAAGGGATTAGGAAGGAATAAAGGAACAAAAAGTGAATTAGGAGAATATAATATGACACGATCAAGGAATACTTGAATGCAATGTTTGTGTTTCTCATCAATTTTTTAGATTTTTATATACACAAAATTATGAAAATCTAGCTAACATAGATTTACAACACCATTAATGAATAAGGCTACTTGAGTGTACGTTGTTTGAGGATATGAATCATGAGGTGTGGAGGAAGAAGGTGCACCAGGAAATTGTTTGAAATCCAAAGCATGTTATGAGACAAACATTCAAATATAACATTCAACTGTTCAAATGTAATAATAATATCTTTAATACTAGTTGCATACCTGTAGACTCATCATCGAGAATGTATAAGGGTCTGTAGGAATAGAGCATGCCTCATGAATAGTGTGACCCTAAAATTTCATCATATCAAAATTATTCTAATTTAGTTATTCTTAAATTTCAAAATATAATTTAACAAACAACATTAAAATAACTTGCTAAATTTTACTTGAGTGTCAATATCAAATGTATCATTCAGAATATCATCTGTGAAATTCATCACCTCTACAACTGATGTAAGTTGTGTAGATGCATCACAAGCACTCTGATAATCGTGCGTGCAAACAACACCACAAGCACCACAATGGTAGGGTGGAGCTCGAGACCTACACGTCTCCTCCACACCAGACTCTACTAGAGGAATCATGCACTGTAAAATGGTCTGGGTGAGTGAGTTAATTTACTTCAACATGTCCACCTCTACACTTTCCTTAACAATGGAAGGAACAATGACATGATCCACCATGGGTCTTCCCAAGGCTCTCAATTCCAACTATGGATTGCGTCGTGCAACACATCTATCATGTGTGGTTCCACCACCTCTACCTTGAAAGTCTAAGATGTCAAAATATTTTGGCATTTTATTGAGGACAAACTCACAATAGAGTTTACTCATAAAGTATTGCAGAACCTCATGGTTATTGCATGGAGGTTGGTCAAATACCATCCACCATCGCTCCCAAAATTTGTTTTTAATTAACTCATGGTGGCACCAATGGATGGGGAACCTCCTACATGCATGAGAAAAAGGTTCATTCGTTTTTGGGTCTATAAATAGGGCACACAGGCCGGCTTTGCTAGTTTTTAGTTTTTTGACATCTACATATGAAAAACCACTAGCATAAAATTGTCTCATCTCATGCCTCTTACTTCACCAAAAATTCATTTTCTCACTCATTTATCCTACATGAGTTACAATTTACTTCAATGATTCATCAATCCCTTTCCTATAAAGGTGTGTTTCAGCATGCTCGGTTAATCTTGCAATTAATTGTTGAATGTCTTTTTTATTTTTTTCAATTTGATTTTGAATATTCTCTTGTGTTCCTTGAAGATGCCTATAAATTGATGGAGGGGTTTTGGGTTGTTCTTATATAGGAGGCTCTTCATGAGGGGGTGATTGTGAATTCCAATGTTTTGAAGTGGAGATTCATTCCCTGAGAATTAGACCAAATTTTTATTATAAAAACCTATTTAAATTTGCATTCTAAATCAAATTCGAAATAAATAGAATAAAAATGCATACCTCTTTGCAATCTTTGACCTCTCCAATGTGTTGGCGACATCCTCGTGGAAAATGGAAAGCTAAGGATGCAAACAATGGAAGATATTTGGCAAGTACGAGTTGTAGACCTGAAATCCTCTTTCTCAAGTTGCAGGTTGAAGACAAAATGAGGGTTTGAAACTCAATTTCTAGCTTTTATGTCTACTAAGCCATTTGGTGTGCACCAAATGGCTTATTTCGGGTTTATTTTGAATGTTATTACAATTTGGCACCTAAATTATGTCATAGATTGGTGCACTTACCCTCTGAATACAAGGTATTAGAGCTCTAGTGCTGCAAACTCCTTCCCAGATCTTTGGGACATATTTTGGGTGTATTTTATGGTTTTAAGGACCTCATAGTTGAATCCAAGGAGTCAAAGAAAGTCAAGGTTGGATTTTATTTCATCAAAATCCAACATATAGGTCCAAATCTACAAGGTCTCCATGTAGGGCGAAGGTTGCCATATCCATGAGGTAGCTAAATTTTTAGAGAACTTAGGGACAAAAATGACTTTTCCATCATGCCCAAAAAGCCCAAAATGATAAATATTGCATGTCAAGATGTCAAAATTGGACACTTTGTCCCAAAGGCATCAAAGATTTTTTTCACCAATATAAATTTTATATACAGCCATACAAATATGTACTTGACTATATTGTATGACATTGCCATCAACACTTGCCATGTTTACAATCGGGTGAATATTTGTGACATCTCCTACAAATTCATAGTACTTCACTGATGAAATTTTGTCATTGTCAGGCAATACTTGGTTGGCACCATCTCTTGTAGTGGAGGTGTTTATTTTTCTAGTTTCTACTGTTTGGTGCTAGTATTTTCTATTTGGAGTAAGATCACCATTTTTCTCCCGAGTTCATAAATTTTTTCCACAACCTCTAATTTTCATGATTCTTGCAACATTGGAAAGGTATTGAGGATATCTATCAAGCTATCCATGTACTTTTTTTAGATTCGATCCCAAGTATCTTTTATTTAGATTTGTGTGTATTCACATTATAGTTGATCACTTGGGAAGGTGTTGTTTTTATCCTTGCACTTCATTTCAATTCTATATCTTGTATCTATCTCATGTCGATTTAGTCAAATTCTAGGGTTTCTCCATATTCATAGTTTTCCAATGTTCCTTAGCATTAGGAAAATAAATCTTTTCTTCTATTGCTTTATCATGATTCTAGAGTTTCTCCAAAGAGTTTCTAGTATTTTCAGCCTAAGATTTATCTTGTCTTTTGTTTCTATAAAAAGGCTCTAGAGTTTACTCCACAGTGTGATTCCAATGTTTATTTGCAATAGGTTATCTCATAATGGGGGGGCTATTTAGTCTCTCTTCTTTCCTTCCTATGGAGGGGAAATTTATTATATATTTTCTCTTTTGGAGAGGAGTTTTATCCCACTAGTTTTTCTCCTTTTCCCCGTTTGTGAGAGATTGCATTGTAAAGGGGTACCTAACATAAAATAGTTGTCATGACTCAGAATCACCTTCATGTTTTGCATTATTTACATAATAATATACTTATTCCTAAGTTTCACATGAGGGGGTGTTGGTTAAATAGGTATTTTACCTAAGGGTATGCCCAGGATCATCATGGAAAAAACAAGCCCTTAAGTGGCAAAAAAATTCAGAAAAATCAGAGTTAGGCAACTTGAAAAAAAAATTAAATTAAGTTATCTATATTATTTAAAAAATATGTAAGAAAAGAATTTATAGAAAATTGAATGTAGTTTCTAAATTGCTAGGTTTATTTACAAAAAAATAAATCTATTTGGTGAAAATTTGAAATTTCAATACAGTAGTACTTAAATTTTAGGGAAAAAGTAAGAAGTAGGTGTCCTGACCACCCTAACCACATTAAAATGATAATTATTTTTTACAAGATTTTATATATAATTAGAGGACACATGTCCCGATGTGATGCATATTTTTTTGTAATTTCTTTCCAAGTAAATAATTAATTAAATTTTTTTTATGAAATTTTTTAAAAAATATAAAGACTCGTATGTCTGACCACCTTAACTTGTTCAAAACTTCATGAAATTCAATTTTTTATTTTTTAATATTATATTATGCAAAGCATAGAATGTGATGCATGTTTTGGATTCAAAAAATATGATACCGTTTGAAAGCTACAAATGCTTTTCAATCAGCCTAAAAATTAGGACTTTAGTTGTAATTAAATAGAAAATGAATAATAATTATTTATTAAATTCAAAGTAAAGCATAATTTATATTGGTGAAAATATTAGAATCTCCTTAAAAACCCCTTTTTGTTTCATCAATTTTGGGTTAAAAAAAGTTGTCAACCACATACCCATCATATTGCCACTTTTTGGTCCATCATGATCCTGCACATACCCCTAACTAGTTCACTAGTAGGTCATATTCACATGTTAAGTTTACTAAGGTCTTAGGGAATCTTTATAGAAGTCTCAAGTGTCATGTGATCTTATCTCATCTTATCATGTCATTTGATACTTGTGTTTTAAGTTATTTAATGATTGTTGAGATAGTCGTCTCATTGTACAATATTTAGACACATGTCATGATCTTGTCTAATAATATCTCACAACCTTACCTTTATAAGAAAGGAATCTTATGTAAATTTCATATTCAATCAATCAATCAATCTTGCATCCTTAATCATAACAAGTTATTCTTGTCGCTTCTCTCACATGGAAGAAATTTTGGTTTGGAAGTTGATCCTAGGGTGTTGGGAGTTCACATTCAACTCCTACAAAGTTCATAACTATGATTGGAATTTGGTAGTGGAACTTAAAAAATGTGAAACCTTAAGATTTGACCCTAGGGTTTAGGCATTTTTCCAAATGTCTCATTTGAGATTTAAGGGTAGTGAGGGATTGATGGATTTGGACAAGGTATAGGGCTAGCTTACAACATAAAAGGTGAGTCAACCTACCCTTGAATTTTTTTGGAATGGATTTAGAAATGAAATGCAATGATTTGAAAAGGTATGCAAATAACTATTTCGATACAAAATAGCCGATCTTGAAAGTCATAGGAAAATTTAGACTTCAAAAATAGACTAAGCAAGACACTATGCACCTATGGTTCAAATTTGAGTCTAATTTTGGAGGACATTGCTGCCAAGGGTGCCAATGTCCATGTTGACCAAATTCATATATGTTTTCCCAATCCTCAGGAGCCAGATTAGAGCTTTCATTCCCACGTTTCGTACTGTTGGATCTTTGTCAATTGTCAAGATAAGTAAGTTTTTGTGAGTTGTCAAGGTGTAGGGTTTGAATGCAACTATAAGTATATAAATCTAATTGATCAAATAACACTGAAATGAATTAATTAAACAAGAAACTGATAAAATAAAAATAATACTCAAATGAAATTTGATTAACAACACTAAATAACTCAAATTAAAGGCATGCAACATGATTCACAATATTTAAACCAAAACTAGTGTGCAAACCTCCCCACTTTGATTAGCCCCCATGATCCTTTTGTATTGTGGCCTAGTTGTAACCATACAAGTTGTGACCACCTTGGGAGATATAGATGATTTTTTACTCAAATGTTTGTGTTCAAATATTTCCTCAAATTTGGATAAAAGTGACACCTTAACTAGTTTTGGACCAATTGTTTGAAATGAAGTTTGGTTGGATGGAATGGTATGAAACTTTCAATGTAGACAATGTTTTGAACTAGATCTAAGATTTTTTTATTTTGATGATAATGAATTTGCAACTTTAAGAGTAGAATTGTGATTCTAGAGTGTGCTAAGTCATCATGATTTGATAATAATTTGACTTAATATTTGAAAAATAGATTGTTTTTCAAACAATATGACAAATTAAAAAGTGATACGTGAAGATCTAGTTTCAAATGGACAATGTCTAAAATCAAGTTGTTGTTTGAATGGGTTGAGTTTGATGTTTCTCTTCTTGCTTTTGAAATTTTATCCAAAATAAGGATTGGTGGTGTTTTCATGTTTCCAAAATGAAGTTTAAAATCCACAATTTTGTTAATTTTTTGAGTAACTCAAATAATCCTCAGCTTGATTTTCATGAACTAGGTTTGTTGAAATTTTATTTATCACAAACCCATATTTGAAAGTTTATTAATCTTGTTGCATTTTCCAAACAAAAAAGCATAGTGTTGTTATAGAAGTGTGTCATTGTTCACTATAGAAGCACGAAGATGTCCACAAAGGTGCACTGATTCCATAGAATTTTCACATTGTGGAAAAACAAAAGCATGTACTTGTAGCTACCTATGTTAGCTCTATATCAAGAGCACAACGATGCATACAGAAGCACGGTAATGTTGCAAAGGCATTGTTTTGATAAAAATAGAAGCACATAAATGCATACAAACGCATGGAACAATCAGTCAAGAGCGCAACTTATTCAAAGGTTAAAATTTTGCAACTTTTTCAACATGTTTGATGTTTGTTTTAGTATTTGATTTTTTTACAATTGATAAAAAATAAGAAATAATGTATTCAACTAACTCAACTGGTATGTGTATATTTCTTCCGCCAAGTCACACTAAAGGGTTTTACAATATCTCCACAAGAAAACATATCATGAAGTACAACCCACTTAGTCGTAGAGTAGATGTGTAATATTTAAGTAGACCCACCTCCCATTTAAGGGGTAAATACTCAAAAGATCAAGTAGTGAAATAATTGTTTTAAAACATTTTCTATATGAATGCGAATAGTAGATGTCTAATGACACATGGTTGTCGATAGACGCCACAAGCACACCTTTTTTCTCTTCTTGAGAGGCTATTTCTAGCAACCCAAGAATATTATATCTCAACCTAAGAGAGTACATGGTGAGTAGATTTAGGATACGATTCACATCCCTTGCACCACTTTATAAGATTACATTCGAATGGACTTTAAGGCATCTAAAAAAAAGTTTCTTAGTGGGTAGATCATCAGTGAACACCGTTGGCTACATAGACATCTCCTCAAGGAATCAAAAAATTGTAGTCCCTTAGCGAAATTCTAGTACGCTACATGTACGGATTCAACTATAGCTTTTGCTCTCATCTAATTTCTATAGCATGCTTGAAAATGTCGCTTGAGGTCAAAACCTTGAGTTCTCCATAAGGATGAACATGAAATGTAAGTTAAAGATGTTTCTCTTCACCCAAGATCACATTGGGCACAAGGAGGGAGGATACACATCTAGAACTCACCAAGCATGATAAACAAAGAAGACACTCGTTCTTTTTAAGCATGCACAAAATATAAATGAGTGGTTCATTTAAACCCCATATAAAAGATGTGATTTGTTTGTTCTTTTTAAACCCAAATGAAAAGTGTAAGTTGATTGTCCAATTTTAAGCCCAAAATAAAGATGAATTCATTTTAGGAGCACCAAATTTATATATTTCTAAAACTAAAGCTCAAAAGTGATAAAAATCACTAAGTATGTCTCTAATTCCTCCAAGCCAAGGTACCTACACAAAATTATCCTCAAGAAACATAAAAGCAAATAACAACAAATAGTGAGTGATTAGTGTTAGATCAAATCCAAATACCAAATAAATTTGAAAAACTAAATTAGACAAAAGCATGGACTATTTTTTATAGGGGCGCTAATATTCTAAAATGGGTGTGACACTTTCCGAGGATAGAATCATGACACTTTGAAAAAGGCATGAACCTTTGACAAAGGCACGAGATTGTTCTTAGAGACAGAAGCACAAAGATTTAGACAATAGCGCAAAATTATAACAAAGGAATGAATCTTTACACCTGCACATTTGTAGACCTTTAACAAAAGCATGTAACTATCAAAATAAAAGTGTGGCTCTACCATTGCAACCTATAAATCTGAAGAAACTCAAAAAAAGTATTAGATAGGGATATGGGTCCCACTGGGCATTCCAATATGTAAGTATATAAATCTAATTGATTAAATAATACTAAAATGAAGCAATTAAACAAGCAATTGATCAACTAAAAGTAATAATCCAATGAAATTTGATTAACAACACTAAATGACTCACATTAAAGGCATGATACATGATTCAAAGCATTTAAACCAAAAATAATGTGCAAACCTCCTCATTCCATTACAAATTTGAAGTAAATTTGGTGTGATGTGATGTAGATTGCTAAAACTTGTCTTATCCATTATGCAAAAGCTCAATTCCAAGTGATTTGAAGATGTTTGATTTACAAATGCTCTCAAATTGCTCAAAGTGAGTGCTCAATTCAAGATAGTAAGGGTGCTATGACGATTATGAGTGAGTTATCATGTAAATGGTGAAATATTTATAGATTTCCTGAATTATGATCAATGGTGAGAATGGAAAATGATGATCAATGGATGAAATTGAATGAGAGAGGAAGACATGGATCAAGGATTAAATCAATGGTTCATAATCCATGAGACACTCAACAATATCCCATAATTTTAGTAATTATGTTGGAGATATTTTTAGTTGGAGGGAAGAATTCAAATTTGAAAAGGGAATATTCTATGGGGAATATTATTTGTGCAAGTTGGAGAGTTGGAGGAAATTTAGCTAATTAAATAATTCATGATAATCATTCAATTGTGCAAGATGGAATAATTGGGAGTTTTAATTAAATAATTAGAATTATTTAATCAAGTGGAATTATTAGTATTTAATTAAATAATTTGACATTATTTAATCAAAAAGAGGGAAAATGATGAACTATGACGAATTAATCAAATAACCTTATTTATTTTTAATTAATAGGAGAATAAAATGAATTTGACTAAATAATTGGACTAAATAGAGGAATTAGATGAATTATGCTAGAAACGATGTTAGTAAGCGAAATCAGGTGTGCAATATACTCAAAACATTTTTTAGGTGTCTACAACAACAATGAATAATTGATCTTCAAACTTCTCCCAATCTTTAAATTTGAAACTTGCACATTCAAAGAGAGAGGAAGGGTTGTGCCATTTAGGGGCTTGCCTTATTCAAACCTCATGTTAGTGCTTCCACTTCCACAATGGCAATGCCAATGTTAGAAAACCTATCCTTTTGAGGGATAAGGCCAAATGATAAAAAGGAATGATGAATCAATAAAGTTCTGCAACTCACCACCTTTTAATGGCTTCCTTGAAGGACTAAAGTCATACAAGGGCTAGTCTTCATAAACAATATGATAACGTAAACATGGACTCACATACATTTTGACATGATTTTGGATTATGAATTATTGCAATAAATCTATGAAATTTTGCTCTTAACTTGCTTGATAATGCTCTTGAGCATAATTTCTCCAATAATTTCCACTTAGTTTTAAAATGATGAAATAATTATGTATATCTATGTAATTATTCAAATTTTTTGAAAATTAAATCCTAATAGCCAACATTTGATATTTGAAATTCAAATAATAAAATTCCACCTCCGACATATTTAATTTTGGAGGCAAAATATGGGGACTAAGTCACCCAGGGTGTTTATGTCCCAACCCTATTTTGCAGTGTAAAATATCAAAAGAAAAATATTGAATGTAATGCCACCTCTGGGATATGCCAATTTGGGGCCAAATTAAGAGGACAAGGGCAACAAGGGTGCCCTTGTCTAGACCCACTTTTTCAAGATCTAAAAAGCCAAGGGAAAAATATTGAATGTATGCATTGGTTTTCTACTTGCAATTTCTCGGTAAACATTAAAATGGGTCACATAATGCATAATTTAGGAAATTAAGTGTTCAATTAGGTCCAATTACTTAATGGAGAGAAAAACATAGTGTTAAATTGTCAAAGGTGACAATTTACGATGCTACAGGTAGGAATTGTAATGTTTGGATAATGAATAAAACGTATTAAAAACCCACAAATAAAAAAAAGTAGAACGTATTTTGGTGATGCAAATTTATCCTATACCCTGGGATGCTCATGCATCAATATATGCCAATCCTAGTGCTCTATGTATTAAGGGCCACAACACCATCATATTTCACATGTTGGGGGGCACCATTTTTATTGATTGATACTATATCTCTAGCCCATGTGCTTACATGATGCATTATTCATAGTCATTGCTATATGCTAACATTGATAGATAAATAGATGTTTATACAATTATCTACTTACATGTTTACATGCTTAGATTAAATTTTATTTTGATGAGTTATTTTTCATCTTCTAATAAATATTTATTCTATCGACACTTTGCATGCCAAGGTATAGAATAAAATGTAATGGAATAATGCATGAAAAATCTCTTATTTTACACCTAGCTACACCTGTTATTGAGCTAAGGAATACAAAAAAAGAAACAAGATTCTCACCAAGACAAACCTTAATGACCATGTGATGTGCTCAAGATGGTAGATATTGTTGAGTTGATGTAGTTGCTCATTATAATAGCATGGCCTTGCCTTGTCCAATTCTAACTCTTAGAAATGGATTAAGGAACGGTTGATTTAAAGATTTGGGATGAGGATGATTGATGGACTTATTTTAATCTTGTGCAATTAAGGGAAGGGGTTGATCTATTTGCAAGAGATAATGAGAATCCTACACGTGGCATCTTGTAATTGGTGCACATGATTAAGGCAAAGATTGGAAAGAAATAGAGGGTGGATATTTTCTCATTTTTTAGGAAGGTAAGGATTCAAAAAGTTTTTTTTAGTCTTATGAAAGATTGACTTTGCTTATTTTAAACAAGGTGGTGGAGAGTGCAAAAGATTAATTGATTAAACTTGATTTATTTATTCAACTAATGATGAGAAATATTTTAGATGAATTATATAAATATTATTTATGTATTTAATTTATAATATAATGTTGAGAAAATGATTGATTTAATTAAATAAATGTGATATATGCAATTAAAGTGAGAACTTAGAAAAAGATGAATTAGTTTAATTAAAAAATAATATTAATTTATTTACTTTACAATTACTTAGAAATTATTTTATTTATTTATATTATTTATTTAATAATTATTTCTTATTAGAAACTTAATTTATTTTACTTTAGAATTATTAAAAAAATATTTTATTTTATTTATTATTTAATGAAGAGCTATTTTATGTATTTAAAGAGTTTTTTTGTTTTATTTACATTATTTACTAAATTTTATTTATTTATTTAAAAATGAATTTATTTTACTTTAGAATTATTTTTAATTTATTTTATTTTATTTGCATTGTATAGTGAAAAACTATTGTATGTACTTAAGAATTATTTTATTTACTAAACAACTATTTTTATTTACTTCATAATATTCTTACATAAATAATTATTTTATAATTTTAATTTTTTTAAATATGTCTACTATGCTTTAATTTGCATTTACATATATTTAACACAAAAGTGTAATGATTCTACTAAGAAGGCCTCTAACATAATAACAACCTTTGTGTTATATATATATCAGCTATGTTTTAATTTTTATTTTCATATATATGAATAAGAAATGAAACGGTAATGATGTTTCTACTAAAAAGACCTCTAACATAATAATAACTTTTGTCTTTTAAATATATGCTAGCTATGTTTTGAATTTTTATTTTCATATATATGAATAAAAAATGAAACACAAGTCTAATGATGATTCTAGTAAGAAGGCCTCTAACATAGTAACAACTTTTGTCTTTTAAATATATGTCAACTATGATTTAATTTTTATTTTCATATAGATGGGTTAAAAATGAAACACATAATGATGATTCTACTAAGAAGGCCTCTAACATAATAAAAACTTTTGTCTTTTAAATATATGTTGACTATGCTTTAATTTTTATTTTCATAAATGCCTCTAACATATAAGACGCCTAATGATTTGAGTATATAATATAACTAGCAATCGCATCTTGGTGTGCAATGGGTACGCCAAAGAGGTATGGAAAGTTAGTTAAGGACAAAATGTTTTAATTTAAAAAAAAAAAGAATAGACGGTTCATGATATTGGCAATGATACCATTATAGAACACCTCTTAGCATAATAACAACTTTTGCCCAAACTTTTATAATAAAAGAAATTGAAAAATAGTATTTAAAAAACTTACACACAAAACACAGCTATTATTTAGAAATTATTTTATTTATTTTACAATTATTTAGAAATTATTATTAATTTGAAAAATATTTTTAATTTATTTACTTTACAATTATTTAGAAATTATTTTATTTATTTATATTATTTGATAAATAACTATTTTTATTTACTTAATAATTATTTCTTACTAGAAACATATTTTATTTTACTTTAGAATTATTTAAAAAATATTTTATTTTATTTATATTATTTACTAAAAAAAAATTATTTATTTAAAAATGAATTTATTTTTACTTTAGAATTATTTTTAATTTATTTTATTTTATTTACATTGTCTAGTGAAAAATTATTTTATGTACTTAAGAGTTATTTTAGTTTAGTTATATTATTTACTAAACAACTATTTTTATTTACTTCATAATATTTACATAAATAATTATTTTATAATTTTATTTTTTAAAAATATATGTCCACTATGTTTTAATTATACTTTAATGATTCTAGTAAGAAGATCTGTAACATAATAACTTTTGTCTTTTAAATATATGTCAGTTATGTTTTAATTTTAAGTTTCATATATATGAATAAGAAATGAAACGTCTAATGATGATTCTACTAAGAAGGCCTCTAACATAATAACAACTTTTGTCTTTTAAATATATGTCAGCTATGTTTTAATTTTTATTTTCATATATATGAATAAGAAATGAAACACTTAATGATAATTCTACTAAGAAGGTCTCTAACATAATAACAACTTTTGTCTTTCAAATATATGTGGGCTATGCTTTAATTTTTATTTTTATATATATAAGTCAGAAATGAAATGCGTAATGATGATTTTACTAAAAAATCCTCTAACATAATAACAACCTTTGTTTTTTAAATATATGTCGGCTATGCTTTAATTTTTATTTTCATATATATGGGTCAGAAATGAAACGCGTAATGATGTTTTACTAAAAAGATCTCTAACATAATAACAACTTTTGTCTTTTAAATATATGTTGACTATGCTTTAATTTTTATTTTCATATATACGAATTAGAAACAAGACTTGTAATGATTCCAATTTTCAATATAGAATACCTCTAACATACAAAACGCGTAATGATTCCAGTTAATAATACCACTATAGAACACCTCATAGCATAATAACAACATTTTGCCCAATTTTTTACAATAAAGGAAATTGAAAAATAATATTTAAAAAACTTACACATGAAACGGTGGTGAAGGAGAATCGTCAATCTTGAAACGTCTCATTCAATGCAGTCATCAAAGACACCTGGAATTATCGTAGGACACCCAACTGAAGTTGAACAGCCAGTTTGTAAAATTTAGGTGAAGTGGTGAGCACGAAAGACAGTCGTGAGGGAGCGGCTAGTTGACATTTAAACAAAAGAAGCAACGGTTGGAAATGAGTGACTTGTTAATTGCACGCAGAGAAAGCGGCGGAACCAGACAGGTGGACGACTACACAGCATTTCCAAGAAAAGGAAGTCCCCGTTTTTACCCTAAAACGCGAATCGAATAATAACCAAGCAATGCAGTCAAGATGCACGCGGTAAAGCTAATGATTGCTCTCACCGCTGTTTTTTCCCAATATAAATACAGTCATAAATCTCTCTTTTATACTCTGCATAAATCTTAATCTCTGCTTTCTTTCTAGTAATTTTGATGCCATGGCATTCTCTTTACAGGCCCTGTTGATTCCTTGCGGAGGGACTGCAGTGGTAGTTCTGATTTATATTTGGTTGGCCTGGCATGTCCTGCGCTCTGCTGCAGCCAACGCTGCATATGTTGCAAATGGGGAAGAGAGTAGCAAGAAGGAAAATGGTGGGCTTTCTAAGGATGACATTCAGAAGCTGCCCACATTCATCTGTAACTGCCACTCACATGAGAAGAATGATGGGCAGAGTGATGGGGATGGGAAGAATGAGAAGCAGAGTTATGACAAGATTAATATTGAATTGAGTATTTGTGAAGATTTGGAGTGCTGTGTGTGTTTGGAGCAGTTCAAGGATGGAGACAAATGTTTGCTCATGCCCACATGCAAGCATTGTTTTCATCTTGATTGTGCAGGTGCATGGCTCACCAAGCGCCCCATTTGCCCCCTTTGCAGAGCCGCTGCTTTGCCCAAAGAGGAGGAAGATGAAAAACATTGTACCACTTCCAATGATCACAGTCCTCACTCTACAGTCATTGATATGCCCTCTTAACACTGGATGTATGTGTCCATTGGATTCTGTTAAGAGTATAATAGATTTTGTGAATTCCTATTGCAGTTTCTGTTTTATTATTTGATTTGTGATATGATGGCAGATGTTCTTTTGGGATTCATAAATTCTCCTTTTGTGTTCCTTTTTCTGTGGGGATTTTTGCATCTGACCAGCCTCAGCCAGGACCTTACCTGGCTGCCCTGGCCTTTAGGACCAAGGGGTATCTTGTGTCTGGCCTGGACCTTTCCTGTCACAGTGGGGTATCTTGAACCTAGCTGGACTGGCTTCTGTCAGGAAGTAGGGTTATCTTGCATCTGGTTTGAGGGCAATTTTGCATATGCCCTGGCTGTTATGGGCAATTCAAGAAACAGGTGTATTCTGCATTTGGTAGGTCAGGCAGGACTGGTGTGAATTTTTGTATTTGGGGTGAAGGGTATTTTGCTTCTGCCCTTATATCTTTGTTCCAGGTAGTAATTTACATATTTTTTCTTGCGGGAGTCGTTTAACATTGAAGGGTGTGACAGGTCTTCACTATAAAATCTCCAATTATTTATTGTTGAATTTATTTAATTTTTAAAAAATATTAAGCTGGACATTGAAATATAATTTTCTTGAAAAATGTGGAATGAGAAGTCTTGATTTTACACAATCATGTTCAAAAATACTTTTAAATATTAGTAGACTATAATAATGTTTAGTTTAATAAAACATTTATTTACTTAAAATCTAAATTTTGGCGATTTTAATTATAGAAAAATGTTATCTTGTTGAACAGGAAGCTTTCAAAATGTTACCTTGCTGAACAAGGAAGCTTCCAAATTACTTTTTATAGTTGTAATTTACCGATTGTCAGAAAAATAAGAATAATAATATTATTTTAAGTCTAAAATTTATTGATTAAGAAAGGGAACCTCGAAGTTTCAAAACATTTTTAAAGTTTTTTAAAATATATATATATATTTATAGTTATAATAGGGATTACGGTTTGCTATTTAAAAATAAAATGTTTATTTGTTTAAGTTAAATGTCAAAAAAATAAATGTTATATAAACAGGATGTTCAAAGTAATTAAAGATAAAATACAAAGAACACTGGAAGGACCCAAGAAAAAAAACAATGCCCATACATAATAATAACAATCCAATATTATTTAATTAAGAATATTAAATAATAGTTAGAAGAATAATATTTATAGTTAAATAATTAATGAAGATTGTGATATGACAAAACTTTCTTTTGATTTAGAAAAGATAAAAAGTGACCTAATCATAAATGCTTTAGACACTTGTCAATCATAAAGTATAATATTTAAATGGTGATAAGTCACATCACAATCACATTGATTATGATTATGTGAGATACTTAAGACACTTTTTATTCTTCGTTATATTGTAAATACTTATCATTTTTATTTTTAATTTAAATATAGGTTGTAATAAATAGAGTCAACTTGCTAGGATAAGTATTAATAACTATTGGAAGCAAATTTCACAAATTCTAATTATAAAGACATTGTTATCATTGTTGAGTTAGGGAAACTTCAAAATTATTTTCATAGGCATGCTTTCAAACAAAAAGTTTCAATTATTTTTGTCACTTTGCTTTGACTATGTTGAAAACTCTAATGATTATTTTGTCGCTTTATTTTTCTTATGTTGAAAACTCTAACCAATTAAGATGGTTGAAACTCTATCTCTCTGTGCTTTTTCCATCATGATCTTTGTTATTGGTTGTCTTCTCAATAACCCATCTATTGTCACCTACTATAATCCTCCTATAGTTTTTTTTTATGGCTATAAAAAAAACTTAGGAAAAACCTTATACCCACTTGGACCCCTCAAAATGATAAATATTTGTGGAAGTGTATGTTGACACAACATGTTGGAGCAAAGATATTCCCCTACTTGAAAGGTGATTAATCCCAATAGTCTTTAATGTGAGTCAATAGATTTAAAAAGTACTTAAATCAGTTAGCAAATAGGTAGTTTGACTATCTTGTTTGAGGGGCTCTAGTGGAATCTTAGTGGAATGTCACAAGTCATTTGCTATTTTATTCATTGATGGGTTCATATGTTAAAAGTGCATACATTTTCATTACATCTTAATGTCAATCGTAGCATAATTTGATTAATTTCAATGAATCAAAGATTATTTAGTAGATGTATTCATTATGATTTCAAGTATTTGAAAATGTTCCTAAATGTACAAATTAACAAAAAAATATTTTAGTCGGCATAGGATATTAAATTCTAGATTTATCTTTTATTGATTTTTCAATTTGTGTTAAACATGATTTAAATCTTGAATTAAAACTAAACTAACCCTATACTAACCAAGGGCATAAAAAGAAGGGTGGGGATGAGCTTGGGAAGTTTCATTCTTAAACAATACTCCACAACTAGATAAACCCAACCATAACCATCTCTTTGTTTGACCTAAAGATTCACAACCAATACAAAAGAAGATGCAATCATCAAAGGAAAGAGACTTTGAAAAGATATAATTAACAACCACCCTATTGCAAGTGTAGATTGCAAATACAACTTTCAGTCATTGTGTAAAAAATATATGTTATTTTTGGATTGCACAAAGGAATTCAAGTTGACCACACAAAACCCATTGCCATAAGAAAGACACTTGATTTGAAATACCTTTTAGGTTTATTGACTAGAAAACTAATAATAAACATATAAAAATAACAAAAATAACTTTATTCAATAATCGTAGCTTTCAAGTGGTTTTCAATCCTTTTGAAATTCACATTTTTACATATTATGTGTCTTGTTATTAGAGAATTCAAAAAAAATTCCCACCAAACCCAAACCTAATTAACATGACAAATCTAACAACATATTTGATAAAATACATTTTAAAAGACAAAGTTATCTCGTAATTGAACTCAATAAATAAATGCCTTTTAAGAGCTCTCATTCGATCAAACAACACTTTGGTCATTATTAGCTTTGACAACATCCTCTATTCAAACCAATAGTTATATCTTCCCTAATCTCCAATTTTCCTTTTCAAATCAATAATTTGGGCTCCACCTAGCTTTCACATTATTGGGTCAACAACATGACCTTAATACTAACAAAATCTCTTAAACCGCTATAGTTAGCAAATACCTATATCATATCTCCTTTATTCAACCCCTCTTTTCATCAGGTCTCCTTTGAACTATAATTATCTTTTTTTCCATGGGTTGCATGAGCCATAAATAGGGCTTTTGTAGGTAAAAAAAAATATTTGTCTTTGGTGTGATATGCAATCAAGCTTCTCCACACTCCTTAGGTATAGTTCTAAAATGAATCTCATTGCAAGCTTATATGCACTCCCACTACTCTACCATCAAGGACGAAGTTAAACATCTAGCATGTTGGAATGATCGAACAATGAATGTGAAGGACTAAATGAATCTTACAAAGAGCGTTGCAGTAGGAAAATCCAAAGTGCTTAGATTTAAATTGCCACTTGGCTAGGCTTAGTACATTACCAATAAAAACTTGTCACACTTTTCAAAAAACAAGTGCTCATACGAAGGCTTAAATACCTTGCAAATCAAGGTTAAATCTGACGGTGAATAAGGAGTCATTGATAGGAGGAGCCAATGGCCAAACTGAAATAAACAAAGATTAGCATAGCCATCAAGGCCTTTCAAGCTTCCAACCAATGGAAGCATGCCATGAGAAAGTGAGGTGGGCCCCAACCCCTAGGCATGGGAGAACACTATTGTCTATCAACCTTTTAGAATGCACATTTAATTGTATTTATTAATTAACTAAAAATCATAATACAATGGATTTATTATTTTCAATTAATTAATAAATATGGTCAAATGTGCTTTCTAGAGGTTGCATAGATATTTCCTGGGAGAACATATAGTGGATAAGATATATAGATAGCAATGATGTATGAGGCCACCTAAGGCCGTTTGGAGCTTGTAGAGGCATGGGTTAAATGTCCACCAACAATGGGGGCGACAAGGCATGCAGGGCCGGTTATAATACAATAGTGATGGCTTCAATTAAGTGGAATGACCACTCAAACCAGTCAACTTAATATTAAAAAATAAGTATTTAAGCTATAATGCTCGATCAAAACGTTTTTTTTTTTTCAATTTTGGAAGCATTTACACTAATTGAGATCTCATACTCTATTATTCTTCTTGATTTGGGACCGAAGATTCATCCTTCTCAAGAGTTCTTGCATTCTGTAGGGTAGACTGTGCTTATTGTTATTCATCTTTTTATGTGTTAATTTTTGTCTTTGTAGGTATCAAGTGGTTTTTTTTCTTCTAGATTTTAGATTTTATTGAGTTGTGGTTTTATAGTTGATTCATATGAGTCTTTTGGGTCTCTCTAAGCTCTCTTTCAAGTAAGCTACGCTTAGTATTTATATTAATTATTCCATGCAACTTATTGTAGGAAATGATGAAATATTGTAGGATCAAGAAATTTATGGTAAACTATAGGGTGGGTGCTAACTCTTTCAACGAGAAGCAAGATCACATAACACAAGATTTGTCACTTTCTAGGGAGTTTTTTGATGTGCCTATTGCCATTGCTAATTTCCACCATGCTCATTTTGTTCCAAGTAAGTCTATTATTTTTTCCTCAACCCATCTTTTTGTTCCTATAAATCTCACTCTTGAAGTTTAGGAGAATCTTCTTGCCTTTGGTAAGCTTGAGCATGTGCCTAAAACCCCCATCACGAACTTTGATAAACAAGACAATATATATTTTTTTTTCATTCAAAAGATAACTTAAATTGGAATCTTTATAATAATAATAAAAAAGGATCTTTCAAAATGTGCTTTAGGTATCAAACAAAAGAATAAAAAATAGGAGAGACAAGAGGTACTCAAAGCTAGTCATTAGGTTGACCATGATAAATCCAAATGTTTGAGAGAACATCTATTCACTTTGAGCCTTCTCAATTAAGTGGATCTATCCCTCCCTTGCCCATCTCAATCATGATTATTTCTTGGAATGTAATAAGGCTTGACAATAGACCCAAAAAAAATATTGTTAGAAAAATGACTAAAGATCTTAACTCTTTTATGTTGCTAATTCAAGAAACTAAGCTTCCCAAATTATATATATATATATGTTTGGTTGAAAATTAGTAGATATTGGGAAAGTATATCTATTTCTACTCTTGGCCTATATGGTGGTATTATTTGTCCTTGGAACTCCATGTATTTTCTCTAAGAAAATTCTTACTTTGTGATGGTGGTATTATTTGTGCTTGGAACTCCATGTATTTTCTCTAAGAAAATTCTCACTTTGTGATGGTGGTCTTTCTTTACAAGGGGTTCTCACTTTTAGCAATCTCAATGTCTAGATCACTAATTGTTATGCTCCCCAAGATCTTTAAGGTAAAGTTAAACTATGGTATAATTTACATGTTCATAGAGAAATTTATGGTGAACACACACTTATACTAAGAGGGGAGCAGAGGTGAATCAATATAAGGATTTTGTTTGCTATCAAATTAATAGCCACAGTAATATCAATCACACAACTTCTACAATTACGAATACAAGAACACAAGATTTACATGGAAAAAAAATTGAGAGGAAATCATAACAAAATATTTCTTATATAAAATTATCTTACAAACTTTGTAGGCACCCTGGAGACCTAAATCCCCACTTATCTATGTAGGCACCAACCCATTGGAGACACCAATCCCAGTTACTGAGCACCAACCTAGCAAGAGACACAAATCTCTTCTATAGAGAGGCACCAATCTCTAACACAACAAATCTTTTGTCTTCTTGATACTGATTTTTTAAAGCATGAGAGTCTACTTCATAAAATCTGCTCTAAATTCTATTACAAATCTGCTATTAGGTCTGCTATAAATATGCTCTTAGGTCTACTCCAACTCTGCTACAATTCACCCCCAAAAGTTGTTATAAATCTCCTTTGAAGATTTTCATATATTCTTCTTCAAGTTCTACATATATTTTTCATATACATCTGCTTCAACTTCCTTCAATACAAATGTGCAATACTCTTCATAATTTATGATTTAGGTTTGCTCTTCTTCTCCTTTTTTTTTTGATCGGTAAAAGGTTTGTTTTTTATTATATTTTCGGGATTTGACCTACCCCAAAACAGGGATGGTAACAAGGGGAACCATCTCCCCTTGCAAAGGACACTAGCAAACAAAATAATACACAGAGCAACAACTCAAACACCCCCAATGTATCCAGAATTAAAGCCACACAACCCAAAACTTCTATCAAACCGTTCAAAGGTGTCCTTTGCCTTTGGTCCCTCCTTTTGTCTGTGATCGGAGGACCATGTTAAAAATTTCTTTCTTTCCTTTTTTATCTTGCCTACCCTTCACAACCTGCAAACCCTCCTCCATTCTTGCAGCCTCCTTCTGCCATTTATTTGGGTTGTCATGCTGCCTACAAGCTTCTCATTGCTCACCACATGTAAAATTCACTGATCCTCTAAGGTGCCTTGCATTTCCCTCATTTCTTGACCCCTATTCAACCCTAATTTCTCCCTACACTCCAGGGTTTTAGCACCTTGGTGGTATTGCTCCTCCACCCCTTCTTCCATATTCACCACAATCTTAGCATTCAAGTCAGGCACCTCAACTTGACTTGGCTCCCCCCTTTATTATGAGGCCCCATTTTTCTGATGTGAAGCCACGTTACGCACTGCCTGAGAGTATCTCTTGCTCTGTTCCTCCTTCTTCTCACCCTGTTTCTCCACCACATAATGTGAATGAGACACATCCTTCCACCAAGAAGTTGATTTTGGTGCTCAGGATTCTTCACATTCCACAACCAAGTGTCCAGTTTGAAAGCATCTTCTACAATGAAATGGAACCCCTTCATATTCTAGAGGCTACTTTTAAAACCCTATAGAAGTGTTGATTGCAACCTCTTCTGGAAGATTCTTTGCCACTTCCATCTCCAAAAAAATCTAGGCATAAGTTGAATGCATCAGATTTGAAGAATCATCATCAACCATCAAAAAATCTCCTAAAGAATTCACTGTAACCTCCAAACATGACTCAAACCAAAGATGGAGAGGAAAGTTGGGGAGTCTCACCCTCAATGGCACTCTATCAAAAGTTTATGTTGTAGGATTAAAAGCCAGATGCCATGGCTTTAGCAACAAAACAAATATTTCTTCCCAACTCCAGAAATAGTCACCAAAAACTTTATTTTTGTCAATCCCAGATTCAAAAACAACAATAAAAAAGCCTCTCGAGACTAGATAAATTTGAATGCATCCAATCACCACTGGTTCCTAGTGTTCTAATATCCATCTATGTAACTCACCCAAACTTGGCCAAAGTCCCCTGAAGTAGCCAATCAAACCTAGTTTAGAGAAAACTTTAACATTGCGATTTACCTCTTCATCAAGCTCTGCTTTTAGAGAAATGAATGCTAGGTTGGTTTTTCCTTTCTTTCTTGTCACCTAGAGAAGATGCCCTACATCTACATTCGTCGCTCCCAACTGGAATTCATCGGTATTTCCCGGAAACGCACCTACAACTCCATTCTTTTCCCCCGCGTCCCTTGGACATTTTTCCTTTTGTTCTCTGCTTGCATGCATAATTTTTTGTTTGGGGGCTTCCTCCATCCAAGCTCGCAGAAACCTTGGCTCCCACCACAGCCTCCAACGAATCCTTGTCTCTCACCATCATCCCCTTGATAAAAGGTTGTATGGTGATCCCAACCATTATTACCTTGGGTAAGCGGAGCTAGCCTGGTCGTAGCATACTAACCCCTACCTTTTCCACTATGAAGGTGAGTTGAACCCATGTCCTCGAGGGAGAAAACCCCAAGACCTGAACAACCCACCTACAAGTGGCAGCTAAAAGGTTGTACGGTGATCCCATCTGTTATTACCTCGAGTCAATGGAGTTAGCCTGGTCGTAGCATACTGAGCCCCGCCGATTCCACTACAAAGGTGAGTCGAACCCATGTCCTTGAGGGAGCAAACCCCAAGACCCGACCAACCCACCTACAAGTGGTGACTCTTCTTCTCCTAATTTTTTCTCTTGAAAGGAATGTATTTTTATTTTAGAAATTTATTTTTGACCTCAAAAATCACTTGTATTTATATCCAAATCATGCACTTTACTAAAAGGAGGTCAACTAATAATTTAAATAAAAAATTTATTTTAAATATTTAAATTCACCCAAGAAAGGTGTCAAAGAGAAGGAGGTCATCCAACAACATATGTATCATTTTTCAATTTGTAAAGAGAGAACCAAGGTGAAGGAAGGTCGACCATTAATTAGGAATTAAAAATATGTCTTTTATCACGTTGAGATAATGTAATCTTTCGTTGAATGAAGTGATTAGTTATCCTTTGATATCACCTTTAACATCAATGAGAATAACATTTTTAACAATCTCCCCCTTTGTCATTAATGGTGTGGATCATGAAAATGATTGTGAACAATGAACAAAAAAAGTAAATAGCAACCACAATCAATTCACTAACCTTAATGAAGCATAAGGAAATCAAACAAAGAAAACAAAGAAAACCTGCATGATAACTTTGTTTAGCTCCATTGGTCTTCAATTCACCTTGAAGAATGGTGTGTTTGGTTTCTCTCATATTTTTAGAAAAAAATAACTTAAGATAATATGTGTATAGATTTATTGCAATGGGAGAGAGAGATAATGGATGAATTGTTGAACAAAAAGAAATGTTGAGAGGGGGGTGAATCAACATATGTTAAAACTGAAACATTCACATTTACAAATAAAACATCACATCACATGAGTTGAAAAAACAAACAAAAGGAAAACATGCACCACACAATAACACCAAGATTTTTATGTGGAAACCCAAATGGGGAAAAACCAAAATGATTTAACTCGCAATATAAAAGCTCACTGCTTAAAAGGATTTGCAATTTAGTTTAAGGTCACTACCTATTGACTTGTAAACATTAAAGTAGAGACAACTTCAAGACAAGATATAAAGGACCTAATGAGACTCACTATCTCAGAGCAGGGTAAATGAAAATTATGATAATAAACTAAGACTGACTGTTGTAGATGAGGCATCTAACTTATGTTGATATTGTAGTTCCTTTTTCACACATTTTACACCATCATACAGATTTCAGAAACTTCATATTTAACATTCCTCTTAATTCACATCTAACACACATATCTCCCTTCACAAATATTTTTTCCTTCTATAAATATCCTCTGCAACAATACAAAACCTCCAATTAAGTCGGCTAAAAGATGACCCTTAGATGTAGAAAATGATATTGCACAGGTCGACACCAAAACATATCCAAAATGAAAGAACTTTGATAGCAAATCAGAACATGCTATGTTGAGGCCTAATAGTATTACCATACATTTTCCAAAAAGATATTAATTGATTAGTATCAACCGCAAATGAAGAAAATAAGTGATGTCGGCCCAAATAGTACAAGTACCATCAATACTATTACTATTTGAATTCACACCATCGAAGAGATACCAAAAACACCATGTGGATCAAGATATGAATAGTTCAGGTAATCCACAATATGCCTACAACAACTTCCAAAAATATTTTATCATTAAATACTGGCGCAAATGAAGAAGCTTACTAAAAATGCAGAAATAAAGCATTCCTAATCAACTATAAAACACTGTTAGTTGAAGATTAAGCTTGCACATCTCCAACACACTTGATACTATTATATAATGTGTAATGATCACTATTAATTATGTCCTCAAATCCACAAGACAAAACCTGCATCTCTGGAGGAATGCAGAGCATTCCAACTAACCTTTATCATTGCATTACACTGTTAGGGCACAAACCGGAACACTGCCAACTATAAATTTGACTGTGAAAAGTGTAAAGACTTAATTCTCTAGAGATAATATCTTCATAGCATGGCCATCATTTCATTTGAATCACAAGAAAAAATCTTGCACAATGGATGGATGTAGACCAGAAAGTATTGATATTTCCCTAGGGTATACATAGTGCCTTAGCCAATCTTCTTCGACATGTGGTACATAAACCCAAAATGATATCAAGGTAGAAATATTGTAGACACATTAGGACATGAGTATCATCCTTCGCAACATACTTAGATCACCATTCTTCCTTATACTACCCTGTAGACATGCCTCAACTCATATCAACTTATGTTGCAACCAACTTTGGAGTATGTACATACTTCAATAACACATTTGACATCAATGACAACACTTATTGCCAACAAGAATGATGGTTGTATTTATAGATTTTAGGTGATATTGATCAACAGTTGAGATAAAAAAAAAAATTGAATAGATCACTAATGAAACCGCTTGAGAAGAATTGATGAGGAGTTAACTTATTGCATGATTGGAGCTAACTAGCTATATGAATTAGTTAAGAGAATTGATTGATGATATAAGTATCAATGGTTGTTAGTCAAACCGAATAGATTAGGTAGAAGATTGAATTGATTAAAGAGTGAACTCGAAGTGAGTGGAAATTGACTATGAAGTGGAAATGCATGAACAATTAATAAAATAATTAAAATAATTATTTATTAATTTCATGTGCAAAGGGGGGAATAAATAAAATAATTATTTTATTTATTTTTAGAAGAAGATAATATTGAGAAAAATAATTAGTTTAACTAAATAATTACAACTTTTGAGATTTAGGAAAAGATTGATTCTAGATAATTTAATTAAATAATTATAAATTATTTAATCAATTTACAAGAGGGGAATAAATTAATTAAGTAATTGATATTATTTAATTAATAGAGGAAAATGATGAAGTAGATTATTTAATTAAAAACTTTGAGATTATTTAATCAAAATAGAAATGGAGGAAAATTTTGAATTTAAAAAATTAAATGATTTGAAAAGTATTTAATTATCCAAGATGAAGGAGAAATAACATTAATTTAATGTAGAAGACAAATGGTTGGGAGGTATGATAAATTGATGATATTTTGGAAGAAATGAGTTAGTCAAATTTAGTTGTTTACATTTTGCCCCTCTTTGAGACAATGTTTTTAATAGCATTGTTTCAAAGAAAGAATAAATTATTTTTTGTTAAATTACCCTAGTTTGCCTCAATGAATGAAGAAATGGAAGTGGGATGTCCCCTCGAGAGGTTGATGGAAAATACATTTTTTAGGTCAAACTAGTGAAAAGGTGTGATCAACTTAGTAGTTGGAAAGAAAACAGTAAATTAGGTGAAGGAATGTTAGGAGGATGTAGTGAAGGACATAGGATGGATGAGAGGAGGGAGGGTGAAGGGGTGGATACAAATAATTAGGGCTAGGTAGCTAGAAATATCATTTTGGGGAACCACTATCCTCATTTGTACTCTTAGTTGTCAAGATTTCTAGAGTTCTAGTGTTCTCAAAAGAGAAGGTGCGATAGGCATCCAAAGGGAGATCATCATGTTGAGAGGGTCAAGACCTATGGATGATGAGATGACACACCAACAAAAGTATGTATCCCTATTTGACTTTTGATTTTCACATTTGATGCATATATTAGGTGTAGTTTTCTAGGGTTTTTTCAATTGTGCAATAGGATTAGTTTAGCACAAGTGACACTTTAATGGTGCAATTTCCATGATTTTGCACAATTGAAGGGAAAAATTATGCAAATTCCACACTTTTGTGCAATTTCCCTACAATTACCCAATGGATAATGCGGTCTGTAATTGATTTTTGTTTTGCAAATGAAGCTTCAAGTTGTGCAATTTCCATAAGGTTGTACATTTGTCACTAGAAATGGCGCAAATGACTAGAGTTACACAATCGATTCCTTAAATGATGCAATTGTTGGTTAGGTCACAATTGTTCATGCAAATGGTGCAATTGAAAAATTTAGCCATAATTAGTGGAACATAATACAATTAGGTTTTGGTTAGAAATTTATTAGTTAGCATGACTGATAAAGTGTGTTTAATGGATGTAGGATGGTCGAGGGCCACTAATGTCTCAAGAGAGGCATCTAGAGGTGATGAGTGCATGTTTCTAGTTGCAATTAGATTATATCGCATCACCTATATGCTCATGATTTGAGCTAATAAGGGGATGATGACAACATTGGCTAAGAGGTGGTATAGTGAGTGAAGCTCCTTCTTGTTTCCTATTGGAGAGACAACCATTACTCTCGAGGATGTGTGGAGGATCATGTAGATTTTGATCCACGACGAATAGGTTATTTATGAAATGGATGGTGGAGAGAGTGTGTTGAGCTAGGTAATTATGAAAAATAACCTAGACATAAAGAAGTATGAGATTAACTTGAGCTATATGCAAGTGCATTTTGATACACTACTAGTGTTGATAGTGTTGGAAATAGGATGCCATTTAATTGCAATCCTAAACATTATTTATTTCATGTATCTCCTAAGTCCTTGGAATGTGTTCAACAACACTAGGATTAGCAAGAGAATAATATTTGATGAAATAATCATGTTAATTGACATTTGTAATTAATTATAAATGTTAAAAGCATGTGGGGACACTTTGTAGTTAGCTCCTATAAAATAGGAGCACATGGGTACACACATTGGAGGTGACACTCACCTTGAGTTCAATTAACTAGTTGGTAAATTGAGTACACTTCAAAAATGCATCCTAGGTTCCTACAAAATAGGGATTTTGATTTATGCATGTTGAGGTCCTATAAACTAGGGGGTGAGTGTACGAGGTTTAGTTTAGTGAAGTTCAGCTTAGTTCAATTGAATTTTAGCGAAGTTCAGTTGAATTTTAGCTCAATTCAGTTTAGTTCAGTTTAGTTTAGTTTAGTTCAATTATGGTTCAGTTATCTTTAGTTAATTTTAGTTGAATGCTAGTTGACTTCAGTTAACTTGGAATGAATGGATAATGACTTGAGTTGCATGACAAATAACAGGGACTTCTTTCAGTGAACAGATGGAGGATCATGCATGCACATTGTTTTGCATGAATGGTATTGAGAAATGTTTTAGTTAACAAGAATTAACTTGGACCCACCTTGGGCGCCCAAGTTGACTCCTTGGAATTAAATCCTTTGTATGTAAAGATATTTTAGATGGATGAGTTAAGTGGGCCCTCTTTTGGGTGCCAACTCTGAGGATAAGCTTTGGAGATATCTTTGGAATAAAGGTTGAGTTATGAATTCAGTTTGGGATGCCCAAATGGATGAAGGTGATGATTTGACATTGTTCTTCACTGTAGAACTCTACTTGCAAGATATAGGTGTACCTTTTAGGGATAGGGCTTGAGCATTGTAATTGTAACTTATTTAGATTTTACAATGTTGATTAAAGCCTATTTATCTCAAGCAAGTTGAAGAGATTTATTATTAGTTTTATTGCATGTTGTGAAGAAGTTTTGGTGAAGGCAAAAGAGGCATTCTCAAGCAAGAATTGGAGCTATTGTAATCTACTTCAAAGATTGAATAATAGATTAATTCTTGGTGGATTTTTGTACCTGAAAGGGTCTTCTCCACGGTATATGCTTGTGTAATATTTCTAATATCTTTTCTACTATCAAATTTTGTCTACATTCTACAAATAGTAAAATGGATTAATCAGATAATCACCCACAAAGAATCTGTAACAAAGGAAAAGCATATTTAGATCAGCAATATTAAAGTTTTACAAACTATTAAGCTAAGAAAAAACCTCAATTTTCAACATTTGGTATTAGAGTTGAGGTTGGGTAGAGTATTGAAGGATTTTTTTGGCTTAGTGGGAGATTTTATTATTTTTGTTATTTTCTAATTTTGGAAATATTTTTTGTTACAATGGGTTCTACTTCTTGTTTAGTTATTGAAAGGTTCAATGGATCTAGGTATGAGATGTGGAAATTAAAAATGGAAGATCTCCTTGAAGATAGATATTAGTAGTTAGTTGTAGGTAATAAGACAAAGACACCTTCATCTATGTCAGATGAGGATTGGGCTAAGCTTGATAAGAAGGAAAGAGGAACCATAATATTATGTCTTGCTAATGTTGTTCTCTTGAATGTTTCAGATGAAAAGACAGCATTTGATTTGTGGAAGAGGATAGGTGATATCTATCAAACTAAAAGCCTTGCTAATAAACTATATCTGAAAAGATAGCTATATTCTTTAAAGATGAAAGATGGTGATTCTGTTGCACATCATTTAAATGCCTTTAATTTGATTCTAATTCAATTAGCATCTGTAGATGTAAAGCTAGAAGATGAAGATAAATGCATTTTTTTACTTTTATCTTTACCAGAGTCTTGGAAAAATTTAATTGTTGCTATCAATGGTAGTGGTGTAGATCTGAAGATGGAAAATATAATTCCTACTCTCCTGTCAGAGGAGATGAGGAGAAATTCTAAAACATAAATCCAAGATGCCTTGTTTGTAAAAGGTAGGCCTGAGAAAAAGCAACCTAAGAGAGACAAGGAAGGAAAGGGTAAGTCTAGAGGATGGTCTAAAACCCCTGGTAAGAGTAAGGTAAAGTGTTGGAACTATGGGAAACCGGGACATGTGAAGAAGGATTGTAAGAGCAAGAAAAAGATTTTTGATTCTTCTACAGAGGAATCCTCAGATGACAGTAATGATGAATTGGTTATTTCAGCTAATAGTTTGTGATAAATATTTGCTTGATATTACAAAGTGATCTTCATAGAAAGAACGGTAGTCGCGATGCCATGTGTGAATCGAAGCCACGGTTCAATGGGATTTGTTGGTAGTGACATGAATGCATCATTGGTAAGGTTTTCTTTAGGTGATATAGAGATATGTTTTCTTGGTTTAGAGTGGTTGCTATTATGTCATGGTTTACTCTTGATACAAGTTTAGATTTTGGCATGGTACTTTTTATCTTGAGACTAGGATGTTTATGTAAGTTATGATGCATGTGATATCCTTGGAGGAGATGTTTATATCATGGATGTCATGTTTATGTTCCTGATTTAAGATTGGAGCTTTGACATTGATCATAGTAGTTCTCTTTATATCGGGTACATTAATCATTAGCTTGATTACTTCATAATGGTGTTGTGTTGCATTTGGAGTTTAGCATGGATTGATTGGTTACAAGTCCTCATGGATACTTAGAGAATTAGGTGAGGCTTGAGTTCTCTTTTGGTAAGAGATATATGTTGGAATGGTTACTTGTAAGAAATTTATTTTCAACAGTAAAGACCTAGAAGCCTACACCTTGGTTGAACGTGAGTTCAACACTCTCAATAGTTCTTAATTCGAGAGGTATTTTTTCGTTATATCTTTCAGATGTGTTATGTTTCATGCTTTGAATAGTTAGTTTTGAAGGATTCATTTTGAGGGATATTATGACATGGTTTATGGGCTGATTTCCAATTATGGGGATGGTTACCTTTAGTTTGATCTTCTTGGTTTAAAGATTATAGTTTTACTTGACCTTTTGGGAGTTGTATCGTTAACAACAAATTCTTTGATTATGTTAAGGCCATGGATAATCTTCATTTAGAAAATGGTCATCACGATGTCATGGATATCTTGGTTACATGTTACAATGTGAGTTTTTTGATAGTGATGGTTTGATGTTTATCTTGTTGCCATGTATAGCTCGGTATCACAGATCAATGGGAGCTTTGGTAGGATATGGTTATCTTCATGAAATTTGAAGAGGATGTACTTATTTTTGGTTTTGAATATTAATCATTTGCTTGGAGCTTCATGATTATGCAAGTTGCATTTGAAGTTGGAATGAATTGTTTGGTGAGTACTCAAGGATACTACAAAGACTTGGGAAAAGTATTGATTGAGAAAGTTGACACTTTAATCAATGTTGTAGAGAAGTTCTCGTGGTGCAGGAAGGTCATTGGCCTTAAGTCTTGTACTTGATTAAATAATTCCTTGTTTAGAATAATTGCAATGATAATCTCAAGTGGGAGAATTTTGGAAATAGGATTTCATTTAATTGCAATCCTAAACATCATTTATTTCATGTATCTCCTAAGTCCATGAAATGTGTTCAACAACACTAGGATTAGGAAGGGAATAATATTTGATGAAATAATCATGTTAATTGAAATTTTAAATTAATTCTAAATGTTAAAAGCATGTGGGGATGCCTTGGAATTAGCTCCAACAAAATAGGATCACATGGGTGCATACATGGGAGGTGACACTCACCTTGAGTTCAGTTAACTAGTTGGTAAATTGAGTACACTTCATAAATGCATCCTAGGTTCCTAAAAAGTAGGGATTTTTATTTATGCATGTTGAGGTCCTATAAAATAGGGGGTGATGTGTACGACGTTTAGTTTAGTTTAGTTTAGTTTAGTTAAGTTAAGTTCAATTTAGTTTAGTTCAGTTCAATTATGGTTCAGTTATCTTCAGTTAGTATTAGTTGAATGCTATTTGACTTCAATTAACTTGGAATGCATAGCTAATGACTTGAGTTGCATGATGGATAACATGGACTAATTTCAGTTAACAGATGGAGGATCATGCATGCATATTATTTTGCATGAATGGTGTTGAGAAATGTTTCAGTTAACAAGAATTAACTTAGACCCATCTTGGATGCCCAAGTTGACTTCTTTGAATTAACTCCTTTGCATGTTAAGATATTTCATATGGCTGAGTTAAGTGGGCCCTCTTTTGGGCATTGTTGATGGTGTTTTTATGCACTTCTCAACACAGAAAACGTGCAAGTGCATTACCTCTCTTGAAAGACAATCTTCCACAGTCAAATTGCAAAAAACTATCCCAAGGTCTCTCAAATGTCAGGTCATGACGATGCTTGGGATGTATCAGTTGATTAATGATGTGATTTTCTAGAATCACAAGCTGTTTTTACGTGGATAAAGTTGGATGAGAATTAGATCTTATGAATAAAGTTCTTTAAGTAGGAAATTACTGTACTTTTGCTACAAGTTCAAATAGCAATCTTGAACTCCATTTTATCATTGAATTTGGCTTTACAATGTAATATGAACCTTAGCATAGATTATTTCTTAAAAAAATAAAAAATGGCAAGCAAGAGAAAGATTTCCTGGACCTGCAACTACCGATGAACAATGATAATGGAGGTTGTTGCTATGGATAGTTTCCTTAAAATAGAATTTCACTTAATCAAAAATGTCACAATGCCATGAAATTTATGCTATCTTCTAAGGACTACAAATATTTCATCATTCACTCACCATATAAATGTTAATAAAGATAGATTTTAAAAGGAAGCTATAAAATCATAGTCCATACTAACTTTGCACAGTCATCTACCAGCAAAAAATGACCAAAAGTATGGACAAGGAAAGCATACACATATCAGGAATCTTCACAACCAAAGACAACATTACTAAATCTTTCAAGGATAGTTAAACTAGAACAAAAACAAAAAAGTTAACCAGACTAGAACCTTAACTTAATAGACAAGAATCATGAAACAAGGAGAGAAACCCAAAAATGCACCAAAGTCAATGTATTTCTATTGCAATTTCTGCAACATTCCTTTACAATAAATCAACTCTCTTTAAATGAGAGGAGGAGGTCCCTATTTATAGTTTTCAAAAAGAAAAATGGGTGGCCAAGATTCAATTCCATTGTGTGGCCAAGATTCACTTTACAATAGGGTTTGACCTACTCCCAAATATATTACATTTTAAAAAATACACTTTGTCTTTTCCCTGTTTCGTCTTTTAGTGGTGGAACTATAGCATTTTCATCCTTTTATTGTTTGGTATTTGCCACAACTATTCTTTTAGGAATTCTTCATTTATAATAGGGTTGCCCTCCTACCTTTTCAAGGCTGCATACTCAATAAATTTCATGACCACCGACCAGAGCTTGTCGACCTCAATGATGTCGGATTTCAGCTCCTAGTAGTTCCATTCCTTAGAATTGTTGACAAGCTTCTCCCAATCTTCATCGCACTTGGCAATGTGGTCTTTGAAAAGATCAGTCTGGGCAAAAGCCCGGGTAGCAAAGCTCATAAAATCTATGGTAACCTCGGTCGACATCCCATCTTCCATTCTCTTTCAGAAGTGAGGCTTTATGCTCTCCGAATTGATCTTGACAGTAGGAATCTCGTACCCTATCATCAACTTGAGGTATCTAACACAATCCCCTCTGGCCTCCTTGGCCCATTCAATATCCAGGATTACTCACTCTAGGACCTATTCCAACCTCCCCTTTCAATGTTTGAAGTCTCACTTCCACACATCTATCAACCAATGGTCATCGTCCCTGAAGGCAAGGTCCTCTTGTTTAACATTGGTATGCCTCCCGACATGCCATTACCAGCTTAGGGGCAATTAAGGCAGGCAGGAAGCCTGCAACTGTGGAGAGTCTACTGCTTCTGATCAATTTTGTGTTGTCAGTCTTTGGTTCTATTCTGACTCTTCGTGCAAAGTCATCAATATTGACATGTCCAATATTGGTATTTGTGATGTACTTCCAGCTAGTTGTGATTTTGGAATGCATTGGCACCCCCTAGAATTGATACTTCATTTGATCTTTGTCTTCTTTGCCTCGAGGGGTTTTGGCAGTTCTTTTCCCATTGTCTTTGGCTACCCCAAAAGATTCTGCACCAGATTCCATAAATCCCGCACACAGAGAGATGAGAGTTAGAAAAATTAAGCATGATGAAGAAACCTCGAACAAACTCCTACAAATCAAGGCTAGATCCAGAATTGTCATTTAAGAAAAGCCCAACACTTGATAATAATATTGAAAGGAAAATGGGTGATCCGAGCCCCAAGGGTCGGACTTCCTCTGGTAGAATGTTATTTGGAAGGGAAAACAAGGCAAGGTACTCCTGATGACCTCTCTCGATCTTAGATTTGTCTAAAAAAGGTTTGATATAGGAGAAGGTCAATTTTAAGCATGTGGGTTAAAGTCCATTTTCAATTTGGAGGCCATTTGAGTCATCATTTTGTCATTCGGGCCTTAGTTGGAGGAAAGTTTTCCAGGGTTGGTTGTTTGGAACAACACAGGGCAAATGACATCCTAGGAGGCGGGATCCTGAGTTTGGGTCATAGGAGTCAGGAATCTGCTTGGGAATATTCATGAAAAATAGCAAAACATGGACGAAAATCCAAAGACGAAAGTTTGGAGGATTGAGTCTGGGTGAAAGTTGGACATATCAGTTCTTTGCTGAAATCATGTAGGACGAAAGGGCGACCAGGATTCAAGAAGACGTCCCGTAGTGGTCGTGTGAAATGACGAATCAGAGACAGCGACCTAAGGATGGAAGTCTGAGGGCTGGGGTCTGAGGGCAGCTGTGAAGTTTGGTTTTGTTGCTGAGTTTGAGCGGACTTCCTGAGTCCGGAGCCTAAGGGTCAGGGAGATGAAAGTTGTTGACCATGAGAAACGACGAAGCAGACAAGGAAAATTGGGGAAAGATTCACCGACAAAGTGTTAAGTTTTCATTATGTTTTGGATCGCGACCAGGAAAAGGCCCGGACATGAAGGGGTTAATCGTCGATTCCGAAGAACAGTGGCGGGAGGGCATTACTTCGAAGCTCATTTATCGATGTTGTCCAAGGGAGTTTAGCATTTTTAGGTTTGTGGGTCTTTCAAATGAAGGCATTTTACAATTTTAACATTCTCTTTCCCTTTGTTTTGAATTTTAACTTATGAATTGAGGAAAGGGAGAAAGAGGGGTAGACGAAAATCCTACCAAGGGGAGACGAAAATCCTAGCAAGGGGACCTGAAGTAGCAAGATTCCAAATCCTCATCGAGCGATGGAGTTGGGATCTGGGTGTAGAGGCGGGAGTTGTTGGAGGCGCATCGTATTTTCTATCTCTTCCTGACATTTTAAAATGACAGGTTGAAATTGCTTAAATAACCCCCCAAAATGGCAATAAATACCTTCACAATGAATGATTTTACGATGACCAGAGGGTAGGTGAATTCAAATTCTAGGATGACAGAAAGAGGACAGGGGTCCGGGATTCGGAAGGTCGTCGGAGGATGGCCGCCCAAAAATACGCCAAGGAAAGCCAAATGACGAAAGGAGCTCTAGGGCCCGAGGTTTGGGAGGATGAAGGTTGGCAGCTGTTAGAAACAACAGAGACAACAAGGAGACTCGGGGAAAGCTTCCTGAAGAGACGAACCTGAAAGTCTGGAAAGACACGAGGGAATGACCACTCAAGATTTGGCAAGGGAAGTAGACGGTCGTCCGGGCACCGGGGTCCGAGGGTCGGGAAGACTCCAAGGCATAGCCACTAGGAACAATGAAACCAAAAGGGAAACCTGGAAAGGGAGGCCCACAAGGGGAAACCTGAGGATCCAGGCCTAGAGAGTCCCAAAGATGTCAGAAGGGAAAACTGATAGAGAAAACCCAAAAGGGCTTCAAACTTAGCATTTTTTAAAGGGGAAAAATTTGGTCAACCCTAAATGAGACTTTTTTAGAACGTGTTGACCATCAAGGAGATAAAAAATGGGGCACACAAAATGAGGTGAAGAAAAAAGGGCTCGATAAGGAAAAAGGAAAGAGAGGGTCCCCATCTAGAATGGGGCATGTGTGCTTTATACACAACAAATGGTGACTCTGCTGGGAGAACGCTCCCGAGGTTCTAAAGATAAATATTCATTTCGAACCCAAGATCTCTTGTTTCATAGACCAAAGCCAATTTTCAAAGTTGAACTAAAAGAAAGTTAAGGAAGGCGAGAGTGAATTGCCTTGTGACACTATCATGGAGGTGTGTGCATGGTGAGTTCATTTCATTTCCTCTGAGATAGTACAGATGACTACTTATCTGGAAGGACAAGCTACGTAGTTTTCTTGACCCAGAAAAGTAACCTGGACATTTTCCTCACTATCGGTTAGGCGTCCATAGCCCTGATGGAGTTGTCATTGTGACCCCACAAACATAGCTCTATTGTCAGCCAGATATCCATAGCCCCGGTAGAGATATTCACACACCCATACGGTTTCTTAATTTCACATTTTCCTTTTCTTTTCATTTTATATATTTTCCTCGCAATACTTTTCCTTTTCTTTCTTTTGCTCAACCGTGTAAGAATTGAGGCTCACTATGAGCTTGGAAATCACAGTGGTCACTAGAGTAGAATTTATATTTTTCACTCATCTAGCCTTCTCAGTAATCACCCTATGATCCTTCAAAAACTTTAAGCGTGTTTGTGTGTTCCATGAGAGACGCAAGAAATTCAAACGAGACACCATCCTAGATTAGCTTAGAGTTCAAAAGGGGAAAACCAATGCTTAGGTGATTTTAGAGAATATTAATAAGGAATGAAGGCTTATCTGGAGAACAAATAAGAGCGGCTAGAAAGGTAAACCATTCGTCAGCCATGCATGACCACCACAACAAGAACAAGGGGAAACCTCGCCAATAACAAAAACAGCCAAGAAACGCACCAAACAAAACAAAGCAAGAAAGAAAAGTAGGGAAATATATCCTAACCTATGTATAGGTATTTACATGGATAGCTCTAAAATAGATCAGGCCTGGAAGTAATGCTTGAGGTGTTGCCCGTTAACAAGAAACGAGACGTCCTCACTAGTCAAGGTCTTGATACGAAAGGCATTGTCTCCAAGGATTTCAACAATCTGAAAGGGGCCAAGCCAAAGCTTGCTGAATTAATTGTGTCCCCCTTTCTTTTCATGGGCCTTGTCCCAATACAGAACCGGATCAAAACTATGAAAGGCCTTAATTTTGGCTCGGCGATCAAACCACCTTTTGACTACGCCCTAGTGTTTGGCAAAATTTTCTATCGCACGATCTTGTACTTCTTCTAGGTGTAGCATCTCGACAAGGCAAGCTTATCTATGGTCTCCTCCTTTGTAAAAATCATTGATGAATTGGAGGGTAGGGATCTTCAAATGTATGGGAAAGACAGGCTCCAAGCCATAAACTAGGTGGTATGGGAAATCCTCAAGGGCAACCTTGTGACAAGTGTGATCTACCCAAAGGGAAAAGTGGAGCTAGCTATGCCAATCTTTAGGATTCCTATCCAATAACTTCTTGATCATGGTGATCAAGTTCTTGTTTGTTGATTCAACAAGGCCATTGCCTTGAGGGTAATAATTGGATGAAAACTTAAGGGAGATACCATAATTGAATGCCCAACCCATAAATTCTAATGAAGCAAATGCAAGACCATTATCACATACCAATGCATAAGGATAACCAAAGCGATTTAAAATAGAACCCTCTAAAAAATTAGTGACTACTTCAGTCATGCATTGCTTACAAGAAATTGCTTCTATCAATCTAGTACAATAATTAGAAGTAGCCATAATGTACCTATGTCTAGCAGATGAAAGAGGACTTACCGGACCGATGAAGTTGAGACCCCACTGTGCGAACGACCTTACCTCCAAAACAGGTTGCAACGGGATAACAAAATTCTTTTCCCGAGTGGCCACTATCTGGCATACGTGGCAAGTATGGACATGGCCATGCACATCTTTAAAAACCATGGGCCAATAGTACCCAACTCTCAATATTTGATGCATAGTTGACAAACCAAAACCATGATCAGTTCCAAACTTGTCATGAAATTCTCGGAGGACCCATTCAACTTCTTCCTTACCAAGGCACCTTAGGTAGATACCTTCATGGTTTCTTTTGTATAGTATGGAACCCTACAACATGTTACTATTGCTTTGAAACCTAAGGGCCCACCTTTGGACCCCCTGCAAATGTGGTGGACATTTGTGGTTCAGCAAATGATACCCGATATCTTCATACCATTCTCCTAGAGAGATATCCTCTAGCTTATATTGTTGCACCGTAAGCTCAGGACCTACGTCAGCGGCTACCTCAACAATTGTATGGGTTAGTGCTTGTCCCCTTACCAACCTCATTGGTTGGATATCCATGTCATATTCTTGCAATAGTGTAATCCATTTGGCTCTTCTTTCTCCCAACTCATTCTACATAAGCAACATTTTCACTACTGGGTCAAGAACTATGGAAAATACCTTGTTGCATAGGATATAGTACCTAAACTTCGTTACCCATTTAACAAGGGCATAAGCTTTCTTTTCAATGTCATGATAGTGTACCTCAACATTTTTCAGAGGGGTGCTCATGAAGGCAATCAGATGCTCCCTACCCTCATCATCTTTCTGTGTTAAGATGTTGGCACACGAATGGTCTGAAGCGAATTAATATATGTAGAAAGGCTTCAAATAGTTAGGGCTGACCAACACAGGTACATCAGTGATTGCTTTCTTAATTTACTCAGAATCTTGTTTTTCTTTCGAGGTCCACTCGACCTTGGCATCTTATTTTAGCATGGCATTGAGTGGTTTAACTATTTCGGCGAAGCCCATGATGAACTTGCAGAAAAAGTTAATATTTCCAAAAAAAGATTTAAATTCATTTTTTTTGCTAGGTAGCTGGATCTTCATAATTGATTAGATACGCTCAGGATCAATGGAAATCCCCCTCTCTAAGAGGACATGCCCAAGTAATTTCCCCTCAATGACACCAAAAATACACTTTTTGGGATTGAGGGAAACACTAAATTTGCAGTATCTCTGAAAGACTTTACACAGGTTAGCAACATGGTTACCCCGCTGATTTGAGAATACTGTTAAATCATCCATATAGATGATTATGCATTTTTTAATCAAGTCCTTATACGCAATGTCCATGGCACGTTGGAAGGTAGCACCAACATTAATTAATCCGAACGACATTCGTCTGTAAGCAAAAGTTCCCCATTTGGTGGTGAACATCATTTTGTGTTGATATTCGTATTGTATTATAACCTGGTTGTACCCAGAGTACCCGTCTAGGAAGGACATCATCTAGGAATAATTTACTATTTTCAAAACTTCATCTAATATTGGTATAGTTTAGTTATCTTTCTCTGATGCCCGGTCCAAGTTGTGGAATTCGACACAAAATCTTATCTCTCCATTCTTCTTTCTTACTGGGACCAAGTTGGCCACCCAGGTGGAGTGCTTGACTGAGAAGATAATCCTAGCAGACAAAAATTTGTGTACTTCCTTATAGATGATTGGTTCTAACAAGGCATTGATGGGGCGTTGTCACTATCAAAATGGCTTTGTATCCAACCTCAGAGGGATGGTATGGGTGATGATTGATGTATCATATGTTTTGAGATCCTCATAGCTCCACACAATGACATCGCGATAATTTTGCAAAGAATCCACTATATCTCCTTTTTCCTATGGCATGCACACCTTGCCGGTAAATACATTATTTGCATTTCTAGTTGTTTTGAGGTTATAGGTATCACACTAACCACTAATGGTGTCCCTTTTAAACTACTGACCTTGATCCTTGATCTGGTCCAAGTCAAAGATTCATTCAAGTTGGACCATCCCCTTTGGGATGGTGTTGGTCTTTAGATTAATAACTCCCTCTATATCCAATTAAGCTTCTTGAGGCTCAACCTCATCTACTATCTAAGTGGCGAACACATCAGAACTGGTGATAAAATCTAGGATGTGTTTTTCATCATTGAATACCTGGAAGTTAGCTATGTTTTTAGGCACAAATGGAACAAAGGTAAGTTCCACAATGAATCTTTTGAGGCCCGAAAGGGACAGCGGTTGTAGCGTGCTTGGGCCTATGCCAAAGCATTGGTGGTGTGATTTTATGAATGCGGAATCAATTGAATATTAAAGGCATCCAATCTCTCCAGTAGATCCCATACCCGGTGCCTATAGTTGGTGAGTCTTCGATCATAACAGGAATGAAGCTTCTTGACTTGCTTGATGACCAACTCTGAATCCCTGAACACTTGGAGCATTTGGACACCTTTTCTTAATGCCATCAAGAGATGCAGGACTAAGGCCTCATATTCTGCCACATTGTTAGTGAAATAGAACTAAATTCTATGGGAAGAAAAGTAGGACTTACCTCTAGGATTGATTAACTCAAAGCCAACTTTGACACCATGCTTGGATTTGGATCCGTCAAAGCGCAAGATCCATAATCGAGGAGGGCCGATGAGTGTAGCACCAGCTGGCTCAACCTCAAAGTCGATGAGGACCTAATTACAACAACCCTTTGATGGGATATAGAGGTTAGAGGCATTTGTTCAAGCGGTGTTGACCTAGTTTCCTCCTTTGGAGTGATTTTCCACATAACGTGATCAATTTTTGTTTGGCATAAATAGCATTCATAATTCGAATGTGAAAAATTATACACCTTCCACCAACTAGGTAGTAGGAGCTCCTAAAAATTCATTCTATCTCCCAAACTGAGCTGATCTTGTGCACATTTTACCATGAACTCTTGGAAACCGTCCAACAACCCAAGACTATCATCCTCTCCTGATTCGTCATCATCTGATTCTATCAGCACTTTAGTGCACTGAGATGTATTGGCCAAGTTAGTAGGTGGGCTGCATAATATGAGGAAGACCTCACTTGTTCACTCTTCTTCAAGGTATTCCTACTTGTTCAAGTACGATACTGGGGAATATTTCCCCAAATCTATTTCAGCAAACAACACCTCATTCGTGTTGTTGTATTTTGTGATCATAAAATTCATACGTGGATCTTGATCAATCTGAATCTGATTTGGCATTCATTTCCATGGCAACCACATGTGCAAGTAGTCAGTTGCAGTGTGTCCATTGAACACCCTCATGAAATCCCTTCCTATAATTATACCATATGTATTTGGGATATCAACCACCTAAATATCTATGGTATGTTGGATCTGGGGATCAACAACAATTTGCATAGATATTTTGTTGATCTCTCCCACTATGTTGATCTCAGTCTTGTCCAACTATGTTACCTTGCGTCAAGAAGGAGTTGGCATTATTCTGAGTGATTTGTACACACTCAAGGGCATAACATTACCAGAGGCTCCTAAATCCAACAAGCGATTGTGGAGGTTCTTCCCAAACACTCGAATGGTGGTTATGAAAGGGGGAGTTTCAAATCTGTCTTGAAAGAGTCCTTCTGAAACATCCACCTGAGCGCCTTGAGCCTTGTCCTTATCATGGCCCCTGCTTTGAGTTTGAGTCTGAGTCACCTCCTTGGAGGATTGCTTTCCTACTTGCTGATTTATAGGTGAATCAACCTTCTTATTGAGGACTTGTTGGATGATGGACTCACTTTGCAATTCCTCGAAGGAGACTCGCTTAGCGGGAGTTTCTGAAGTAGATCCGATCAACGGTGTCCCATTTATCATTCTTAAAAAGGAATTCCTTATGGCTGGTACCTTGAGAAGCTCAAAGGCAGACACACTCAACTTTAGCATTTTAAATTCTTTGGCAATATACTCCCCCATCTGCTCAACCTCTTGATCATGGGAAATGTTTTGGGAGGAGCTAGTAGGCTGGCTTGGGTTATGGATTTACTATCTATTCTTATTGAAGTACTGTGTGGGTACATGGGGAAACCCTGGGTTATTGCTCACCTTCAGGTCAGGGGGAGTGTTGAAATTATTAGGCAGAGTGGAGGTTGTAAAAGGACCTTCAGAATGACCATCAGCCTACCTATTTCTTAGGTCATAAGGGGCATTTTTTTGATGAAACATGTGGAATTCATCCTCCCTAAGCCCCTCTTCATCCTCATTAGGAACATTATCTATAGAATCAAAAAGTTGAGCCAAAGGGCTTCCAAATCTTACCTCTTATGCCTTGTCATTGTTGTTCATGGTGGGGTCGTCCTGCTCCAGCATGTTGCATTTCGCTTTTGGGAAAGGAGACTGATTCACTACTAGCACTGCAGAGTCATAAGGGTCAGACGGGATGATGTCTCTGCACCCTGAGTTATCCACAACATTTTGGACCTCCACCTAGAAGATATCAATAGCAGTCTAGAATTTTGGGCAATCCAGTTCAGAGTGCCTACTTGTTTTTTGTATGTGACACCAACTGAATAATGTGGCCTCAACCAAGTAAACCCCACTCGTGGTGTTCTCATTGCCACTGGGCTGATCAAGGGGCGTGAGAATTCCACCATTGTTGGGTCTTGTGTTCCATGTCTGGTTTTTCCTTTGGAAAGGCCTTCTGCCAAATTTTTGGCCCAAATTCTGATTTTTGTCATAATTGTGCCTGGATGATGTGCTAGCATCCCGATTGTCTCGAGTTTCACAATGATCTCGGTTGTCACAGTTAAGGTTAGCCTGGATGCTTTTCTGTGATGCTTGTAGCTAGTTATTTTGATTCCTCAAGTGTGTCATTTATGTGGAAATTTTCTTGATCATCTTGGTGATCTCATCAATCCTGTCCTTTTTGGTATTATTTGGCTGTGAAGATGAATTCTGAAGGAACATGGGTTGCGCAACCGACTGATTTTGATGAAGGGGTGGAATTTTAGATGCTTGGAGGTACATCGGCATTTGGGATGACTATGAATGGGTATGTTTTTGTTGAGGCAAAAAGTAGTGGGGAATCAGAGGTGCTTGATTCATCGGTTGCCCAAGGTGCAGGAATATGGGTAGTTGTGGTATCGGATTCAATAGGGGTGTCTGATGCTGTAAGGATTGAGTAAGCCCTTGAATCTGCACCGGATGTGCAGTGGACCAGAAATGTTTGGCTCCAGGTCTATGCTAGCAATAATGGCCTTTGCATACGCATCCACCAACCTGGCAAGTGGTGGTCGTATCCTCTTCACTAGAGCCGAAGTGAGGTTGTCCAATGCTCCATAATAAACAAGCAAAACAACACCATTTAAAATGTATGGGGCTTGCAGCCAAGTGTATTCTTTGTGGAAGTGATCATTAAAAGAGTTGATTGGTTCATTGATCTCCCTTTTAACCAGCATGAAATGTTTGTATGAATCTGTAGGGCTGACTGGTGTCTTGAAATTTTGCAGGAAAGCATCTTTCAGAAGAGTCCAAGTATTGATGGCTCTGATGGGCAGGTTGACGTTCCAGTAGAATGCCTCCTCTTCGAGAGAGTAGGGAAAGAGCCTGCAAGCTAAATCTTCATATATAATCTGCAAAGTTTTCAAAGAAATTTCAAAGATCCTTACATGCTACTCCACTGTCCTCTATGGGTCCCGAGCATTGAATTTTGTGCAGAAGCTTTCAGGATCCTTTGGCATATCATGATAGAAATTGAAGGCCAAAGGGGATGGTTTATTTCCTAGCCATGTCATGGGAGGAGGAGGTGGAGGTGGTTGTGCCATATAGACTGACAACTATAAAGGGACAACGATGGTCAACGGGACAACACCCGGATTTGAGACTGGGTTTGGCTGAAAATCAACGTTCAGTCGAGATGAACTGCCACCCTAGAAGGTTGTTTGAAGAAGATCAGTGGAAGATGGTACTTCCAACAATAATGGAGAAGATGGAGGTGAAAGAGAAGTGAGTTGGTCCCGTAAATATGAGATGGACGCTTGCCTTTGTTGAGCTCTTTTAGCTCGGATAGGGGGCTGTAATTCCTAAAATTCCCCTTTGTTCGGTGTAGAACTCCAGATTCAGTGAAATCTCTCAAGGGAGAAAGACTCGATTCGATCCAAATTTGTCTCCAAAAATCCCTCCTTCTAGCGCAAGTTCTATTGATGGTGTTTTTATGCACTTCTCAACACAGGCAACGCGCAAATGCATTACCTCTCTTGAAAGACAATCTTCCACAGTCAAATTGCAGAACACTATCCCAAGGTCTCTCGGATGTCAGGTCATGATGATGCTTGGGATGTATCTATTGATTTATGTTATGATTTGTTGGAATCAAAAGGCGGTCTTACGTGGATAAAGCTAGATGAAAGTTAGATCTTATGAATAGATTTCTTTAAGTAGGAAATTATTGCACTTTTGTTGTAGGTTCAAACAACAGTCTTGAACTCTATTTTATTGTTGAATTTGGCTTTATAATGTACAATGAACCTTAGCATAGGTTATTTCTTAAAAAAAGGAAAAAAGGGCAAGGAAGAGAAAGAGTTCCCGGACCTGCAACTATCGATGAATAGTGATAATGAAGGTTGTTTTTGTGGACAATTTCCTTAAAATAGAATTTCATTTAATCTGAAATGTCACAATAACCATGAAATCTATGCTATCTTCTAAGGACTGCAGATATTTCATCATTCATTTGCCATATAAATGTGAATAAAGATAAAGTTTAAAAGGCAACTATAAAATCAGAGTCCATACTAACTTTGCACAGTCATCTACCAACAGCAAATGACCAAAAGTATGGACAAGGAAAGCATACACACATCAGGAATCTTCACAACCAAAGACAACAATAATAAATATATCAAGGATAGCTAAACTGAAACTAAAACAACAAAGTTAACTAGACTAGAACCTTAACTTAATAGAGAATAATCATGAAACATGGGGATAAACCCAAAAATGCACCAAAATCAATGTATTTTTATTGCAATTTTTGCAGCATGCCTTTACAACAACTCAACTCTCTTTAAATGAGAGGAGGAGGTCCCTATTTATAGTTTTCAAAAAGAAAAATGGGTGGCCAAGATTCACTTTACAACAGGGTTTCACCTACCCCCAAATATATTACATTAAAAAAAATACACTTTGTTTTTTCCCTATTTCATCTTTTAGTGGTGGCATTGTAGCATTTTCATCCTTTTGTTGTTTGCTCTTTGCCATAACTATTCTTTTAGGAATTCTTCATTAATAACAGGGTTGCCCTCCTGCCTTTTCAAGGCTACATACTCAATGAATTTCATGACCACCGACCGGAGCTTGTCGACCTCGATGATGTCGGATTTCAGCACCTGGTAGCTCCATTCCTTAGAATTGTTGACAAACTTCTCCCAGTCTTCGTCCTACTTCTTGGCAACGTGGTCTTTGAAAAGCTTAGACTAGGAAAAAGTTCAGGCAGTGAAGCTCATAAAATTTGTGGTAACCTTGGTTGACATCCCATCTTCCATTCTCTTTCGTTAGTGATGCTTTATGCTCTTCAGATTGATCTTGACAATAGGCATCTCGTACCCTGCCATCAACTTGAGTTATCTAACACAATCTCCTCTAGCCTCCTTGGCCCATTCAATATCTGAGATTAATCGCTCTAGGACCTGTTCCAGCCTCCCCTTTTGGTGATTGAAGTCTTGCTTCCACACATCCATCAACCAATGCTCATCGTCCCTAAAGGCAAGGTCCTCTTGTTTCACGTTGGTATGCCTCCTGGCATGCCATTACTAGCTTGGGGGAGATTAAGACGACCAGGAAGCCTGCAGCCTTGACGAGTCCACTACTTCTGATCAATTTTGTGTTGACAATCTTTGGGTCTATTCTAACTCTTCGTGTAAAGCCATCAGTATCGACATGTCTGATACTGGTATCTATGATGTCCTTCCACCTAGTTATGATTTTGGAATGCAGTGGCACCCCCTGGAATTGATACTTCATTTGATCTTTGTCTTCTTTGCCTCAAGGGGCTTTGGCGGTTCTTTTCCCTTTGTCTTTGGCTGCCCCAAAAGATTTTGCACCAGATTCCATAAATCTTGCACACACAGAGACGAGAGTTAGCAATATTAAAGATAAGGAAGTACCCTTGAGCAAACTCCTGCAAATCAAGGTTAGATCCACAATTGTCACTTAAGAAAATCCCAAAAATTTATAATAATATTGAAAGGCAAATGGGTGATTCGGGCCCCAATGGTCGAACTTCCCTTGGAAGAATGTTGTTTGGAAGGGAAAACAAGGCAAGGTACTCTTGGTGACCTCTCCCGATCTTGGATTTTTCTAACAAAGGTTTGATATGGGAGGAGGTCGATTTTAAGCATGTGGGTCAAAGTCCATTTTCAATTTGGAGGCCAATTGAGTCATCATTTTGTCATTCAAGCCTTAGCTGTAGAAAAGTCGTCCAGGGTTGACTATTTGGAACACTGTAGGGCAAATGACATCCCGGGGGCGGGCTTCATAGTTCAGGCCATAGGAGTCGGGAACCTTCCTGGGAATAGCCATGCAAAACATCGAAACGTGGACAAAAATCCGAGGACAAAATTCTGGAGGATCGAGTCTGAGCGAAAGTTCGACGAATCACTTCTTTGTTGAAATCATGATGGGTGAAAGGGCGACCGGGGTCCAGGAGTCAGAATGACATCTCTCAGTAGCTGTGTGAAAGGACAAACTGAAGACAATGACCCGAGGACGAAATTCCGAGGGTCGGGATCGGAGGGCGGCTACGAATTTTGGTTTCGTTGTTGAGTTTGAGTGGACTTCTCAAGTCTGGAGCCCAAGGGTTGGGGAGATGAAATTCGTCGGTCGTGAGAAATGGAAAAGCAGACAAGGAAACCTGACATCAGGAGCTTGGGGAAAGCTTCACCGATGAAGTGTTAAGTTTTCATTAAGTTTTGGATCATAGCCAGGGAAAGGCCCGAACCCGAAGGGGTCAATCGCCGGTTCCGAAGAACAGCGGCGGGAAGGCATTACTCCGAAGCTAATTTATTGATGTTGTCTGAGGGAGTTTAGCATTTTCAGGTTTGTGGGTCTTTCAAATGAAGGAATTTTAAAAGTTTAACATTCTCTTTCCCTTTGTTTTGAATTTTAACTTATCAATTTTTTGAGGAAAGGGAGAAAGAGGGGCAGATGATAATCCTACCTTGAGGACCCAAAGTAGCAACGGTCCAAATCCTCGTCGTGTGGCGGAGGTGGGATCTGAGCATGGAGGCGGGAGTTGTTGGAGGCACATTGTATTTTCTATCACTTCCTGACATTTTAAAATGGCAGGTCAAAATTTCTTAAATAGCCCCCCAAAATGACAATAAATACCTTCGCAATGAATGGTTGTATGGCGACCAGAGAGTAGGTGAATTCAAATTCCAAGATGGCAGTGGGAGGATCGATGTCCAGGATCCGTAAGGCCATCGGAGGATGGCTTCCCAAAAATACGCTAAGGAAAGCCAAACGACAAAAGGAGTTTCGAGGCCCGAAGTCCAAGAGGAAAAAGGGCAGTGACCATTAGAAACAGTGGAGACCACGAGGAGACCCAGGGAAATCTTCCCGAAGAGACGGGCCTGAAAGTCTTGAAAGACGTGAGGGCACCACCGCTCAAGATTTGGCAAGGGAAGAAAACGGTTGTCCCAACACCGAGGTTTGAGGGTCGAGAAGACACCAAGGCATAGCCGCTAGGAATAGCGAAACCAAAAGGGAAACATAGAAAGGGAGGTCCGCAGGGGGAAACGCGAGATCCGGGCTCGGAGAGTCGCAGAGATGTCAAAAGGGCAAACTGACAGGGAAAACCTGAAAGGAATTCAAACTTAGCATTTTTCAAAGGGGCAAAATTTGGTCAACCCTAAATGAGACTTTTTGAGAATGTGTTGACCGTCAGGGAGACAAAAAATGGGGCATCTAAAATGAGATGAAGCAAAAACGGCCCAACAAGGCAAAAGGAAAGAGAGGGTCCCTATTCAGAACAGGGTGTGTGTGCTTGAGTCCCAACATGTGCCAAATTTTAGGATAAGCTTTGGAGATGTCTTTGGAATAAAGGTTGAGTTATGACTTTAGTTTGGGATGCCTAAATGGATGAAGGTAATGATTTGGCATTGTACTTCATAGTAGAACTCTAATTTTGCAAGAGATAGGCATACCTTTTATAGATAGGGCTTAAGCATTGTAATTGTAACTCATTTGGAGTTTACAATGTTGATTAAAGCCTATTTATCTCAAGCAAATTGAATAGAGTTATTATCAGTTTTATTGCAGGTTGTGAAGAAGTTTTTGTGAAGGCAAAAGAGGCATTCTCAAGCAAAAATTGGAGCTATTGTAATCTACTTCCGAGATTGAATAATAGATTAATTCTTGGTGGAGTTTTTTTTACCCGAAAGGGTTTTCTGCATAGTATATGCTTGTGTAATATTTCTAATATCCTGCCTACTTCTTCTATCAACTTTTGTCTACATTCTACAAACAGTAAAATGGATTAATCAGATAATCAACTACAAAGAATCTATAACAAAGGAAATGCATATTTAGATCAGCAATATTAAATTTTTATAAACTATTAAGCTAAGAAAACACCTCAATTTTCAATATATAGCAATGGTGATCAATGGAGTATTAGTACCTAACACGATGGGTTGCAGGTTCCTCATCAATAGTGGGACAATGATTGGAAGGATGATTGATGAGGGGTGACTTATTTATAGGATTCTAATTTACTAGTGACCCTATATCATTAGCTACATCAATAAATCTACAAGTATGGAGCAATCATAGGATGCAAAGTTACTCTCTTACACATTTGGGCATGGGAGCATATAACTATTACTAGATAATTAGCAGATAGAGCACAACACTTGGATAGCTTTATGTATGTAGATATGATGGTTTGCTGACCCAGGGTAGGTTGGGAGATGTACCTTATTGGAGACAGGTGATAGATGATATGATTACTTTCACCTAGAGGCCATGGAGAGTGTGAGGCATGGTTTGATGATGGAGATCATCTCTCTTAATATAGATAGACCAAGTATCTCATCGAGCGATCAACGTAGATTATCGAGTTATATATTCTTGATCGAGTTTGTAGGAAATTTGTAGAGATATAGGATGTGCCAATGGGAGAGGCCTTATATGAAAGATCTAAGAGAGATGTCCCATATTGGGGTCCTATGATTAGCCCAGACACAACTATCGATGAATTTGAGGGGTTAGTACCCATGTTATGGGTATTACAACCATATGTTATCGATCGAGGGCCTACACCAAGATATGATTCTTGCTGGGTGGGGAGGAGACCAAGTCATTTGAGGAATATTGCAAGGGGTGATGGGAGATGTGGTGCAAAGGAAGGGAGGAGAGGTAGGGGAGTACATCACCAAGTGGATTATAGTGTTGACAAGGGAAGAGGGAGGAGGAGGAGGATATGATAGTGGGGTGGAAAAGGAGGGGGAGATGGTGATGTAGCAGTAATAGTGGTACCTCTAGTGGTTTAGGAACCAATTGTATAACAAGTAGTGATGCCACCACCATTGGTTCAGTAGGTACGAGGGGATGATGGGGTAGGTGGTGATGGTGTTGGTTAGATTTCTACATTGCAAGCCCAAGTATAGGGATTATAGGCTTAGATAGATAATGTGTAGGCGTACTTAGCGAGAATGACAATGGAGAGGGATGTAATAGTCATTTGATTTCAAAGATCAGAGAAGTATCTTCTCAAGTTCTAAGATTTTTCTCAAGGATCTATTAGGGTTTAGGTAGATTGGAGCAATAAAAATTAACAATTATATGAAAATTAAATAACCCAAAAATAATAATAAAGAATATCACTAAAGAGATCAACACAAAATTTTAATGTGGTTCACCAAATATGGGCTACATCCATAGAAACTTAGCCACCCAATGATTTGATTATCCAATACAAAATAGATTACAATCTCATGAATTCCATGTCGCAACATACATCCCAACCACTTATAACAAACTTTTTGGAAGCTTCTAGAATTAGGGTTTTACAAATTTATTTTTCATTTATTAGTTAACAAAAAAACCGATCAACCCCTTGATGTGCAAAAAAATGGGGAAATTTTTTTTTGAGGGTTGCACCCCAAACCCCTAATCTCAACGGTTTCCACCCCTAAACCCTCACTTGGGGCCTAGCCCGACATCAAACCTCGACAAGGATACATAAATACTATTGTATAATATTTGCATGATCACTCACCACATACCAACAATCTCCCACTTAGGGACTGATCAGGCTCCACACCAAACAATCTCCCACTTGGAGACTGATTCTGGATGACACCACTACACTTGCAACTCCCACTGGGTTACAGGTCTTGTTGGTTTCTTATGTCCACCATTATTAGTCATGAAGGCCAAAACTGATGAGGAAAGTATTTTCTCCCATGTAACTTCCTTTGTGAACATATCTACAAGATTCTCACATGTGAATTTTCTCTAGCTTCAACTGTCTATCCTCCAAAATTGACTAGATGAAGTGGTATATAAGTTGTATGTGCTTAGTTTTTTAATGCAAAACTAAATTCTTAGCAAGATGAATCACATTCTAGCTATCAGTGTATAAAAGGTTATCTTCTTGTCGTTGTCCCAATTCCTCCAAACAATGTTATAACCAAATCATCTCCTTGCTAGCTTCCATAGCAGCAACATACTCAGCTTCAATGGTTCAAAGTGCAACAACCTTTTGCAGCCTTGAAATCCAACTGACTGTAGTACCTCCTATAGTAAAAACGTACCCATAGTACTCCTCTTTCTATCAATATCACTTGCTAGATCAAAGTCAACATATCCTTTTAGAGCTGAATTTGTTCCTCCAAAACATAGTTTCTTTGAAGTAGCACCTCTCAAATATTGGAGAATCCATTTTACCGCATTCCAATGTTCCATTCCCAGATTTCTCATATACCTGCTCACAACTCCCACTACATGTGTAATATTTGGCCTTGTGCATACCATTGCATACATCAAGCTACCAACTATTGATGCATATGGTATCTTAGATATTTTGTCTTCCTCCACTTGTGTCTTTGGACACATCTCCTTAGTCAACTTAAAATTACTAGGCAAGGTATACTAACTACTTTTTCATTTTGCATGTTAAACCTTTTCAACACCTTCTCTACATAATCACTTTGAGACAAAATTAATTTTTTGTTTGTCCTATCCTATGTGATCCTCATACCAAGGATTTTTTTGTTGCACCCAAGTCCTTCATAGCAAATGAATTTTCTAATTTCTATTTAAGTTCATTAATATGCTACATGTTAGACCCGACAACAAGCATGTCATCAACATAAAGCAACATGATAATATAGTTGTCATTACCCAATTTCTTAAATTAAACACAATAATCAAAATGACATCTTTTGTAACCTTGTTCAGCCATAAAACTATCAAACTTCAAATACCATTATCGAGGTGCTTGCTTCAGGCCATACAAATTCTTATTTAACCTACACACAAATTCCTTCTTATCATTGGTTGAATATCCCTATGGTTGTATGTATATTTCCTCTTCCAAATCCCCTTGGAGAAATATTGTTTTCACATCTAGTTGTTCAAGATGCAAGTCTTCCACAACCACAAGACTTAGAATAGTTCTAATAGAAATATTTACAACCGAAGAAAATATTTCATCAAAATCTATACCTTTTTATGTGCAATTTTTTTTACCATGAGTCTAGCCTTATATCTTTTCTTGCCTCCATCTTCTTCCTTCAACCCGTAAACACATTTATTTGGCAATTCTCTTTTACTTGCAGGCAATTGGACTAAGTCCCAAGTCTGATTTTGCAACAAGGAATCCATTTCCTCTTTCATGCCTAGCTCCCACTTATTTTTGGTATCTACCTACATTACTTCCTCATAACCTTTAGGTTCACCATAATCAGTTAAAAATATAGAATATAATGATGGATACAAACTTTCTAGAGGTCTAGTTATCCTTATAGAATGTTTAACACTTGCAGGAGTCTATGGGATAACTTGTTGTTTTTGAGAATTAGGTACCACTAGAATTTTATTTTATGGAATCTCATCCAACACCACATATTCCCTTTTTTCCTATTCATGCTTCTTTTCATGCAACTAATCCTTATACATGACCTTCTCATTGAATATGTCATCTCTGCTCCTAATGATTTTATGATTTTCATAATCCCATAACTGATAACCAAATTCATCTACTCCATATCCAATGAAGGTGCATTTTTTAGACTTAGCCTTAAGCGTGGTTCTATTTTCAATATCAACATGGACAAAATCTTCACAACCAAAGGTTTTCAGAAATGAATAGTTTACCTTTTTACCCATCCATGCCTCCTCTGGAATATCACCGTCCAACGGATTTGAAGGTCCCCTGTTTATTAAATAAAAAATAGTATGTACATCATCTTCCCAAAATTGTAAGGGTAGTCCAACATGCAATCTCATTCTCCTTGCATGCTCCATAATGGTCATATTCATCCTCTCAGACACACCATTTTCTTGTGGGGTTCCAAGAACCATTTTCAACCTACAAATTCCATTGTATGAACAATAATTTTCAAACTCTTTGTTGCAATACTCACCTCCATTATTAGATCTAAGACACTTCAATTTTTTTCCTCTCATTCTCAACCAGAGCTTTCCAATTTTTTAAAAGTTTCAAAAACTTCTGATATTTGTTTTAGGAAATACACCCATGTTTTCCTAGTTGCTTCATTGATAAAAGTAACCTAATAGAAAGAGCCACCAAGAGAAGATACCTAAGTTGGTCCCCATACATCTGAATGCACAAGCTCTAATTTCTCACTCTTCTTCTCTTTCCCAAATTTGAGATATTGAACTTGTTGATGGTGTTTTTATGCACTTCTCAACATAGGTAATGCACAAGTGCATTACCTCTCTTGAAAGACAACCTTCCACAATAAAATTGTAGAACACTATCCTAAGGTCTCTCGGATTTAAAGTCTTGACAGTTCTTGGAATATCTCAATTGCTTTATGTGATTTTTTGGGATCACAAGGCGGACTTATGGATGAGTGACAAAGTGGGGAAGCTGGATCAACAAATAGAGTTCTTAAGATGGGAGAGTTGTTGAGCGTTTTTTGCAGGTTCAAACAGCAGTCTAGAACTCCATTTCAACATCATATTTAGCTTTATAATGTGCAATGAACCTTGCCTAAGGTTACTTATTAAAAAAAAATGAAAAAGGGCAGGGAAGAGAGAAGGTTCCTGGATCTGAAACTATGAATGAACAGTGATCATGGAGGCTGCTACAGTAGACAAACTCCCTAAATTGGGTTTTTCTTGGCCAAGAGGATCCTACAGTTACACAAAACTAGTGCAATCTTCTAAGGACTGTAGATTTTCAGTTTGCATACAGACATCATGGACATGTAAGTGAACTAAGTTGCATCAATCAAATAAAGAAGCCCAGACTAACTTTGCACAATAGCTTGCCATCAACAAGTGCCAAAAGTATGGGTTGGAAATTCATCAAATACTGAAACAACAATCACCATTACCACTTCCATTCAAAAAACTAACAACTAAAACTAACTTAGAAGGTAGAACCATGCACACATAATGAGAAAACTCAAAAAGTAACACCCATAGATCATGCAATGTTACTTTCTATTGCTACAGAACATTTTTACAACAACTCTCCAACCTTTTACAAATGAGGGGGAGACCCCTATTTATAGTTTTCCAAAGCCCAAATGAATGGCTAGGATTGATTTACATTGTGTGGCTCAGATTCAATTACATTAGGGCTTCACCTACCCCACGATATTCAGTAATTTAAAATTCATCTGTTATCCTTTTCCTATTTTGTCTTGTACTGGCCAGTCACTATAGCAGTTTTGTTTTCTAGTTGATTTCCCCTTTACTGTAGCTGAAACTGCCTGAAAGTTGCCTCCTCCCGATGGACTTGTAGCATTCTTCATTGGATCAAATGGGTCAGTCGACAATTGGAATCAATGGATTGGTTGCCCCTAATTCAGGCAAACAACCCCCAAAGATCATCATCATCTGGTGAAAAGTAGGTCAGACCCCCTTGCATTCTATCATTGACTTCCTTGGCATGGCCTTCTTCTGATGATAGCTCTATTGATGTGCACCATGAGGAGAGGTGGGCATAAAATGAATGGTGATAAGAGCCAAATATCTTTTCCTTGTTCATATTTCTCAATGGTTCTCCCGACGAAACCGTGGTAGGCTTCTTGAAACCGAAATCGAGAGGCCAAAATGCTATTTTATAGGAATGATGTTTTGAAAAGAGTGAACAAGGCATGGCGACCCAGATGGTATCTCTCGGTTGCAAATTTTGAATTTTAAAGGTCCAAGGAGGATAAGATCCAATTTTAGCATCTGGATCGAAGTCCATTTTCAAATCGGAGGAGCGCTTGGACGTTCCGGAAACAAGAGGTCAGAATGTCATTCTGGAAATGTTGTTTTGAAAACGACGAACAAAGCATGGAACTCCAGATGGTATCTCTCGGCTGCAAATTCAGAATTTGAAAGGTCTGAGGAGGATAAGATCCAATTTTAGCATCGATTCGAAGTCCGTTTTCAAATCGAAGGACCGCTTGGATGTTTCGGAAACAAGAGGTCAAAATGTCATTCTGGAAATATTATTTTGAAAACGGGGAACAAAGCATGGAACTCTGGATGGAATCTGCTTGCTGAAAATTTGAAATTTGAAAGGTCCAGGGAGGATAAGATCCAATTTTAGCATCTGGGTTGAAATCTATTTTCAAATCGGAGGAGAGCTTGGATGTTCCGAAAATAAGAGGTTAGAATGTCGTTCTGGAAATGTTGTTTTGAAAATGGCGAACAAAGCAAGGAACTCCGGATGGTATCTCCAAGCTGAAAATTTGGAATTTGAAAGGTCTAGGGAGGATAAGATCCAATTTTAGCATTTGGGTCAAAGTCCGTTTTCAAATCGGAGGAGCGCTTGGACGTTTTGAAAATAAGAGGCTGGAATGTCATTCTGGAAATGCTGTTTTGAAAATCGCGAACAGAGCATGGAACTCTGGATGGTATCATCCAGCTGTAAATTTGGAATTTGAAAGGTCCAAGGAGGATAATATCCAATTTTAGCATCTAGGTCGAAGTTTTTTTTCAAATCGGAGGAGCGCTTGGACATTCGGGAAACAAGAGGTCGGAATGATGTTCTGGAAATGTTGTTTTGAAAAAGGTGAACAGAGCATGGAACTCCGGATGGTATCTCCTAGCTGCGAATTTGGAATTTGAAAGGTCCAAGGAGGATAATATCCAATTTTAGTATCTGGGTCAAAGTTCGTTTTCAAATCAGAGGAGCACTTGGACGTTCCGGAAATAAGAGGCCGGAATGCCATTCTGAAAATGTTGTTTTGAAAACAACGAATAGAGCATGGAACTCCAGATGGTATCTCCCAGCTGAAAATTTGGAATTTGAAATGTCCAAGGAGGATAAAATCCAATTTTAGCATCTGGGTCGAAGTCTGTTTTCAAATCAAAGGAGTGCTTGGACGTTCCGAAAACAAGAGGTCAGAATGTCATTTTGGAAATGTTGTTTTGAAAATGACGAATAGAGCATGGAACTCCAAATGGTATCTCCTAGCTGCAAATTTGGAATTTTAAAGGTCTAGGGAGGACAAGATCCAATTTTAGCATCTGGGTTGAAGTCCATCTTCAAATCAGAGGAGCGCTTGGACGTTCCAAAAACAAGAGGCCAGAATGTCGTTCTGGAAATGTTTTGAAAATGGCGAAAAAATCATGGAACTCTGGATAGTATCTCCTAGCTGCAAATTTGGAATTTGAAAGTTCTGGGGAGGATAGGATCCAATTTTAGCATCTGGGTCAAAGTCCGTTTTCAAATCGGAGGAGCGCTTGGATGTTCCGGAAACAAGAGGTTGAAATGTCATTCTGGAAATGTTGTTTTGAAGACGACGAACAAAGCATGGAACTCTGGTTGGTAGCTCTTGACTGTAAATTGAATTTGAAAGGTCCAATGAGCATAAGATCCAATTTTAGCATATGGGTTGAAGTCCGTTTTCAAATCGAAGGAGCGCTTGGACGTTCTGGAAACAAGAGATCGAAATGTCTTTCTAAAAATGTTGTTTTGAAAATGGTGAACAGAGCATGGAACTCAGGATTGTATCTCCCATCTGAAAATTTGGAATTTTAAAGGTCCAAGGAGTATAATATCCAATTTTAGCATTTGGGTTGAAGTCCTTTTTCAAATCGGAGGAGCACTTGGACATCCCAGAAATAAGAGGCCAGAATGTCATTCTGGAAATATTGTTTTGAAAACGACGAACAAAGCATGGAACTCTGGATGGTATCTCCCAAGTGTAAATTTGGAATTTGAAAGGTCCAAAGACGATAAGATCCAATTTTAGCATCTGGGTTGAAGTCTGTTTTCAAATCGGAGGAGCGCTTGGACGTTGCGGAAATAAAAGGCCGGAATGCCATTCTAGAAATGTTGTTTTGAAAATGGTGAGCAAAGCATGGAACTCCATATGGTATCTCCTAGCTACAAATTTAGAATTTGAAAGGTCTAGGGAGGATAAGATCCAATTTTAGCATTTGGGTTGAAGTCTGTTTTAAAATGGAAGGAGTGCTTGGATGTTCCGGAAACAAGAGGCCGAAATGTCGTTTTGGAAATGTTGTTTTGAAAACGACAAATAGAGCATGCAACTCCGGATGGTATCTCTTAGCTGAAAATTTGGAATTTGAAAGGTCCAGGGAGGATAAGATCCAATTTTAGCATATTGTTCAAAGTCCTTTTTCAAATCGAAGGAGCGCTTGGATGTTCCGAAAACAAGAGGCCGAAATGTCATTCTGGAAATGTTGTTGCAAGAATGTTGTTTTGAAATTTTTGCAACTTCCTAAAACTTAATGAAACCTTGGCAGTTCACTTAGGCACCAAAAAACATCCCAAATCCATAGGAAACCTATCTCAAAAGTCAAAAATAAATAAAAAAGAAGAACCAAGCAAGCAGGAAGGCGAAGCTCGAAAAACCCAAGACTTAGCCATTTTTAAAATTAGGGTTGAAATATGGTCAGCCAAATATGAGACTTTGAAGGGCGCATTGACCAAATAGGACACCAAAATGAGGGGAACACAAAATGATGCGGGAGAAAATCAGCCCATCGAGAGCAAAAAAAGAGGGTCCCTGCCTATGGCGGGGCGTGTGTGCAAAATATGCACAACATAACTCTTTTATGTTTTCCATAAATAATTTTCATAGAACACCAAGTCAATCTTCTTCAGACCTCGTAGCAACTTTCTAGAGTGAAGGATCTTCAACCCTTTCTCACTCATGTGCCCAATTCTATGGTGCCACAATTTTTTTTGTCCTTGTAGCAAGTGTTATACTATCTCAATAGAAACTATCTCTATAGCAGCTAAAGTAGAATAAGTATTACCAGTACACAAATAAAATGTGCCTACCTTTTCACCTTTAGCTACTACTAATGCACCTTTAGTGACCTTCCAAACTTTTCCTAACAAGGTAACTATGCAACGTTCACCACCCAATTGCCCTGAAGAAATTAAATTCCTCAAATTTGGAACATGCCTTACCTCCTATAACAACCATTCATTTCCATTTTGCAACTTTAATTTTATCTTTCCTTTTCCAACAATTTGACAGGGTTCATCATCACCCAAATATACCTTTCCAAAATCACTTTGAACATATATGGGGTGTGCCATGAAATGAATCCCCTGAATCTATTACCTAGGAATCATTAGCTCATTATCTAAACACAGAATTAAAGCATCCTATAATTTATTACTTGCAACATTAGCTTGCTTACTATCATCATGTTGTTTGTTTCCTTGTTTTCCCTTTCAAGACCAACAATCCTTCTTCAAGTTTCTTGGCTTTCCACAGTGCCAACAATCCATTCTTCCTCTGGATTTAGATCTGCCTTTCTTTGACCTCCCTTGTGACTTCCCATGATTTGTTGGGATTTTTCCTCTCTCCTTTTCTCTTCTCATATTCACTACAATCAAAGCATTACCTAGTATTGAACTCTCACCTGTGCTTTTTTGCCGCATTTCCTCACTAAGGATAACACCAACAACATCATCAAATTTCAATGTATCTGAACTAGAGATAGAGTTACTTATAGTCATTACCAAGCTATTCCAACTTTCTGGAAAATAACATAAAACCAAGAGAGCCCTCACCTCTTCATCAAAATTCAATTTTACAGAAGTTAACTGACTGGTAATCATATTAAACTCATTTAAATGATTTTTCATAGATCCACCTTCAATCATTTTCAGATTAAACAAACACTTCATGATAAATTCATTTGAGGCTAAGATGTTTTCATACAATTTAGCCAAAGTTTTCATCAGATCCTTTGTTGTCTTTTCTTATGTTATATTAAATGCCACAGATGGTGCTAGGCACAATCGAATGGTCCCTAGTGGCTTTCTATCTAGAATCTCCCATTCTTCATTAGACATCACAACATCTTTCTTTTTTTTTCCTTGCAATGGTCACCATAGGTCCTTTTGATACAAATAGTCTTCCATAATTGATAATTCTGACCGTAGAACTTGTCAACCTTGAATTTTCCTTCTTCCATTGCTCCCACTGAAATATAAAGGTTTCCTGCCAATCAATCAAAAAACACACAAATCTAATACCAATTGTAAGGGTTCAGTAAAATTAGAGCAATAAACATTAACAATTATATGCAGATTAAATAACCCAAAAATAACAATGAAGAATAACATAAAAGAGATCAACACAAAATTTTAGCATGGTTCACCTAATATGGGATACATCCATAGAAACTCATCCACCTAATGATTTAATTATCTAGTACAAAAAAAATTACAATCTCACAAATATCATGTCACAACATACATCCCAACTGCTTATAAAAAACTTTAGAAAGCTTCTATAATTAGGTCTTACAAATTCATTTTTCATTTGTCAGTTAACAAAAAATAACTATTGTCCCCTTAACATGCAAGGATACATAAAGAGTGTATAGTATTTCATGATCATTCACCACATAACAATAAAATCGACATCAGAGATGATCTTAGAGATTATGAGATCAACATATGAGGCCCTATACTATAGATCTTTATATGAGGGATTGGTACCCTCAAAGCATCAAGCTCTGAATTTTACATGCAACAAACGTGAGAGATCTAAATCACAAACATCGATAAGTGAGGGGTGATGGGACCATGACCTCCTAGACCATCATCGAGGAAAAGTGGGGCTCAAGGATAGAGAGGGACAAGAGCATCAAGTTCACAATAACCAAGACCATCAAGGTCACTTCAATTGGCTCCCTCCCATTCTAAGGGAGGGAGTTCATTATAGCCCTCATTGTATAGATTGTATTTCATAGACACATATAATTTTTTGCTTGCAAGTTGATTTCATTAAATATTGATAGCTTATGAGCCCATGCATAAACTTGTATAGTGATGTATCATAACATTATTTTTTGATATACGATATGAGATTCATTTTTTGGCAGTGAAAGCTATACATGTTATGTGATGATATGATTTATTTTTTATTATTCTATGATGATGGATATATGTATGCATTGATGATTTTATTTGATGCTATGATAAATGATATGATGGATTATGATGATTCTTAGACTAGATGTTGATATGATGTAATGTTATGAATTTTTGTATTTTGATGATGTGATAATGACCTATATGATATCTATAGATTTGGTACTTATGATTTATTGATGTATTAATTATTCTATGATGAGTTTGTGTGTTCTAACATGTTTATGCATGTAGGATATATGTGGATGTTATGGATACACTATGTTTTATTTTTTTATTGTGTCATGATACATGTATGATTGGGAGTTAGTATGGTAGAAGATAGTGATGGTGGTGGTTATTTTTGATTGATATCACATAATGAAATGCATGAATGAGATGAAATATATAGATATGGTTTGAATGGATATAGATTGATTGATTTGGATGGATATGAGATTGATAGATATTGTGCTTTTTTTAATTCTTTTTTATCATCATAAAGCATTTTATTACAAAAAAATGGATATATGTACACCAAGGTAATGCAAACCATGGTGAATTTGGTATCCTTTGCATGATCATTGACACTACAAACAAGAAGGATTGTCCTACATACCAAACATAATAGAAGGTTGTCAAAATATGTGAGGGAAATGGAACTAAAATCATAATATCCCTAATGCAAAAGTTATTTAAATGACCTTATATGCACAGGAAGTCCATCAGTCTCATTTTGACACCATAATATTTAAACTTTTTGTGTCAAAACAATAAGTGTTGTCATTCATCAAACAAATTTCTCAAGTTGATTCCAATTGCAAATTGATAGTACCACATGTTTCCCATGCTAGTCATTATTCTTTTCCATATTTGGAGTATCATGGTTGATTTAATTCATATGAAAAGGTTTGGAAATTTGAAGAAGAACCATCTTCAATTTCGATCGAATTCCTGGGAGCAATCACATAATGCGAAAAATCATATAAATAATGAAATTTAAAAATCCATAAGACATGGTACAAAATAATTTTATAGAGGTTTTTTATGATTGAACAGTTCACCTAATGGGTCAAGTTTTTAGATCAAAATGCCTTCTAGTTTGAGAGATTTCAAAACTTCAATTCTTCAGCAAGCTGTTTGCAAAAACAATTAAATTTGGAGCTTCATAGTAGCTAGGGAAAAATTGTTTGGCAGGGAGGTTTTTTATATTATTATTGATATTGTGGCCATTTTTAGATCAACCCTCTTCCTATTTTATAATATTTTAAAACATTTATTTTTGTTTGTAAAGCCATGGGAACAATTAAATCAAAGGTTGTATTCAATCAAAATGAGATTATATTTCTAGGTTTTTATTTTAATGATAATTTTATCAATCTAAATTTTTTTGTGGGAAATCATTGATCTAATCAAAATTTGTGCTCCTTTTTCTCTATTTTGGAAAGTAGAAGAATAGAAGTATGAAAATCATAAATTTTTAAAATAAATTATGAGTGATTTGTGAGAAGTTAGATGCAAAAATATGGCGTGAAAAAGAAGGCATGATTCATCTATAGGAACACAATTGTTTGACAAAATTTATCGACGATGTGTTGTCTTATGGGATGCAATAGGCACAAATTATTGTTTGAAAGTGGTTCCCTTGAGAATGAAAAAATATCAAATAAATTAATTGAATTACTAAATGGTATATTCGAGGGGGTGATCCCACAATACTGGTTTATAATTTTTGGCCAAACTGGACACTGAAATATTTTTTTCTAACTAAATCTTCACTTTCGAGCACCTATAGCGCCTTAACCATCAAGAATTTGAAGATGATGGAAACTAGTGATTTGTGAAATTTTGTCTTTAGATTCTAAATATATTTATTTTGAATTTTTTGGAATCAGATTGCACTTCTTTTTCCATCTCTTTTGATAACTATTTTTTTCAGTAAACAACATTTTTAAGGAGTGATGCTCACCGTATACAACATAACTTTTTTTCCATGAAGGATAAAATTCTATTTTTTTCGAATTTAGATTTGTAACTACGATATCTAGTGCTTACAATTGGTCTCATAGTATTTTATTGAATATTTTTTCCTTAATCAAGTTTTGAAGTCAAACCAATTACAATTTAGACATAGGTGGACCGTATACAACATAACCTTTTTTGTGAAAAACCTATATTTAATAAAACTTAAAAAACAAATACATAATAAAACCAAAACATATTAAAATTATATTCATTGGATAGCTAATTCTAAGGACTACCATCATCTAGTTGGGTCTATGAAGTATCCTCCATTTTCATCCTCAACCCAAGCTTCGAAGCACAAAATTCTAGACTTTTTTGGTGTCTGAGGGGGAGAAGGGGGGAAAAGGGGAATTCAATCAAACCCCCTTTACACAAGCCTTTTCTTTTGGATTTTTATTAGGGATGGTGGGTCCCATCATTAAATGGGTTCGCTCAAACCAGGGTTCTAGCGAACCCTCTTTTGGTTCGCTCAAACCAATAAGTATGTTTGAACCCCAAAATATTTTTTTTTGCATGGGGTCATTTTTGCAAATTTTCCTTCCTCACTCGAATTGTAAACCACTTTTGTGGGTTTACCCCAAGGATAAGTTATCAACAGTTTAAAATTATTTTCTTTTATTTCAACAACCAACTAATTTGGGTCTTCAATATGAGAACTTGTGGGCTGATGAGGCTTTAATTGAAGAGGATCTTATTTTGAAAATCTTATTCATTCACTACTATACACCATTTTGTATTTTCCTATATGGAATTATGTGCTAGTTTTTGTTATTCCACAAAGAGGACAAGATGACAATGTTGATTGCCAGAAACATCTTCAAAAAGTATTGACCTTGCCTCACTCCTACTACTTTAATCTCATGGATATATCCTCAAGTAGAATAGGAATAGGTCAATATGATAAATCAATCAAATAAAAAGACTGATTGACCAAATAGATCAACATCCATTATATTTTCTTGTCAAAAGATATATGCTCAAATAGGATAATTCTTGTTGGCGAAAAGATACATCTGTCAAGGAATGATAGTTTGGATAAGATTCATTAATTTTGGTTAGGCAACTGATCAATAGGAAATAGGCTAGCTCAACAAGAGTTATCTTTTTGTGATTGTTTCCTAAATGCTCGATATCTTTAGGTTATATGTGTTTCCATAATTTCTTGATTATCATGCCTAGGCATTGACAATTTATTATGGCAATGATTGATGAGTATGATCTAGGTTTATTATGGTTTGGTATAAGTTAACTATTTTATTATGGATGATATGTGATGGTGATATGGTAGTTTTGAAAGGTTTTCCCTTTAATATTGACTTGAAGGATCCAATTTGAATACTAGGTTGAAGAAATGCCCCTAGTTAGGTATAGGATTTATTTATTGTGGGATGGATGTTGCAAAAATTATCATGACCTAAGATGGAATGGAATGACACTAAATATCGATAATTAGCAAGTCATGAAAAGGGTGATAAGTACATGAAAGTATATCATTATGGATGAAGTGGATTAGAAACTAATAGATTATGGATGGTTGCTACACATGGCGCCTATAAATAGGCTTTTACCATGGTACTTACCTAAGGCACCGTTGAAGTGGTTTTCACCATAGAGTGAATTATTTCTCTTCTTTTTATTTTTTCTATTTTCTATTTTTTTTTTCAATTAGGATACTTTGAGGATCATGTAAATAACTTCTTCAAGTGAACACCATTGATGGGTTCATCTAGCAGTTCACCCTTAGGTGTAGCCAATTGGTATGCTCCTGATCCATAAACTATTGTAATAATAAAAGGTTCTTGCCAATTTGGTTCAAATTTTCCTTTATTTTCATGATATTGCTAATTCTTTTGGTTCTCTTTAAGTACTATATATCCTATCTCAAACTTGTGTAATATGACCTTCTTATTATAGCTATGACAAAGGCAGTTTTGATAAGCCTATAAATGATTGAGCACTTGAAGATGATTTTCATCTAGTATTTCTAAGTCATGTTGTTTATAAAATTTGTACTCCTCATCATCAATGGTGTGTTGTAAAGAGACCCTTAGTGATGAAAGCTCAATCTCTATAGGTAAGATGGATTGAGATCCAAAAACTAATGAATAAGGAGTAGATCATGTTGGTGTGCGAATATTAGTTCGATAATCCCATAAGATGAGATTAAGATGGATATGTTAGTCATAGCCAACTTCATTAACTGTCTTTTTGATTATCTTTAGTATCTTTTTATTTGATGCCTCATCTTGAATGTTACTTTAAGGGTAGTATGGAGTGGAGAATTTTTGTTGGATGGAACATATGGAAAAGGTCATGGACCTCCCTATTTTTGAAATATTGGCCATTATTAGTGATAATGGTTGAAGGAACATAGTATAATGATATAATTGAGTATGAACTTAGATATTTTATTTTTGATGATGAATGTGAGGGGAATGGATTCAATCCATTTTATAAAATATTTTGTAGCAATGATAATGAATTTATGGTCATTGGATTATGAGTTGATAATACCTACGAGTTCAAGTCTCCACTGTGAAAAAGTTTATAGTGTCATAATTATTTGTAGATTTTTTTTTGGTGCATGAATAAGGTCTCCATGCTACTAACATTTTAGATATTTTCTAGAAAACTGATGGGCCTTTTGTTCCATTATGGGCCCATAATAACCAATTATCACAAGTTTCTTAGCTAGATTAGGCCCCACACATATCATTATGTACCTCATCTAAGGCAGTGTGGGCTTCATTCGAGTTAAGAAACCTAAGTAGAGTACCATTGGGACTCCTTCAATAAATAATATCACCAAGTATTATGAAGCAAGATGAGAATCTAATGAAGGTTTTTTGCTAATTGGAGGATAAATCAAGTGGAAGGATATTATGATGGACGTATGCGTAAATGTCTTGATACCAAGGAGATTTGGGACCAATGATTTCACACACAAGATCAAATTTTGGGACATCGAATGTGGGGATCAAGAGTTGGTCCACTAAGAACTCACAATGATAAGTATTATATGGAATTTCCAAAAGAGACCCAATAGTTGTCATTGCATCAACTGCTTTGTTAGTTACCATAAGGATTTGCTCAAATGATATATGGGTGAACTAATCCTTGAATGTTTCAACCTTTTTCTTGTATTGTTGGAGTTTCTCATCCTTAGTTTGCTAATGATCATTCACTTGTTTTATAACTAACTAGGAATCACCAAAAACCTATAGTTCCTTAATCTTCCATTGTATTTCCATTCTTAATCTAGTGATCAACACTTCATAATTAATAATATTATTTGTGCAAGGGAATGATAATTGATATGATTTTTGTATACAATCACCTTGTGGGCTTACAAGTAGTACACCTAATCCTCATCCATGGTGAGTATATGAACCATCAAAGTATATTTTTCATAAGTGAGAGGGGATCACAATGAATATTCCTTCATTTAGAAAATTAGATATCAATTCATGATCTACAATTGTGGGGGAATTTTATAGCTTATCAATAATCACTTGTCCCTTGATATATTTTTTGTCTACATAATTGATATCAAATTCATTGAGGATCATGGCCAATTTTTCTAGTCTTCCAATGAGTGTCACTTTATTTAACAAGTACTTGAGTGGATAAATCTTAGTAATGAGATTGGTTTGATTTTTTATCATATAATATCTTAGCTTTTGGGAATAAAAAATAACTCCCAAAAATGTGTGTTCAATAGGAGTGTAGTTGATATTATATCCTACTATAGTGAGACTAATATAATATATGACCCTTTCTTTTCCTAAAGATTTGTGATGTGATATTAAAGCCCCTAATATTGATATGGTCATAGAAATGTATAAAAATAATGGTTTTACCTCAATAGGTGGCATCTGTACTGAAGGAGAAGCGAGATAATCCTTAAACATATAGAAATATTGTTGACAATTTTCATCCCATTTGAAGGTGACATTCTTGTGAAATAGATGTGTTAAAGGATGACATTGCCAACTAGCTAAGCAATGAATCAATAGTTGTACTAAAATTTCCATTGCAAACTGTGTAATTGTTTGAGATTTTTGGGTGGAGGCATATGAATTATAGCTTTTACCTTTGCAAGATTAACCTCTATGCTTGTGCGAGAAACAATGCATCTTAGTAGTTTTCCAAAAGTAACCTTGAAGACACACTTCTTTGGATTCAATCTGACACTGTATTTTTCAATCCTATCAAATATTTGTGCAAGTACATATAGATGATATTCCCTTGCAGTTGACTTATCTAATAGATCATCAACATAATCTTCCATGAGGATTTGTATCATGTCATGAAATATTGTTTTCATAGCTCATTTATAGGTAGCTCCAACATTTTTAAGACCAAAGGGAATGAAATTGCAGCAGAAGGCTCCCCATGAATATGTGAAACTTTTTTTGTGTTGATCCTTCATGGCTATAAAATCTAGTTATACCTAAAAATCCATCCATAACAAATAGAATCTCGTGCCCTTCTATGTCTACAATCATGTCTATGTTTGGAAAAGGAAAATCATCTTTCAAACATGCTTTATCGATATCTTTGAATTTTGTGCATATATGAATGCCTCCAGTTGGTTTTGTAATAGGTACAAGATTAGATATCTACTCAAGGTAATCAATTGTTTGATGAATCATACATCTACTATTTTCTATAGCTCTTTGACTAATAATGTGATCTATGGAAGCATTTTGTGTAGATTCTATTTGACATGATTTCCCCTCAGGGCTACTATTCAGTGAAGAAGAACTAACTCAAGATCTAATCTTTCCATATTTATGTAGGACCATGAAAAGTTCACTTATTTATTTTGAAATAATATCATGAACTTAGTCTTCTCATAATATGATAGTGACATTTCAAAATAAGTGATCCTAAGATTGTATGTTGTTGCAATGTTGACTTCTTCAGATTTCTTTACAAGCACTGGTGATCTCTCCTAATTTGTAGACATGGGAATAATTTCAATCCTTACAACCTTAGGTACCTTATAAAGGTTTTTTTCTCTGGATATGCCCTTTGTTTTTAATATTTTGTGTTAAAAAATTGCCACATTACGGTTTTCACCAAGGGATCTTCTTATGATAGATTTTTTTTTTTATTGGAAGGTTTGGAATTCTCTCCTAAGTATGCCATATTTTCAAGATATATAGTGAAATTATATCTATGATCCCCAAGTGGAATTCTATCTTGTATTCCCATGAACTCAACTATGGTTTCATCTTTTTGGAATATATCTAGACTCGGAGGTCCTCGTTGATTCCCAATCAATGAGTTGAGGGTAGACTAATGAAATGATATTGTTGGATGATGTGAGGTTGAATTATTAATGATAAAGTTTTGACATTATATTCCTTGAATATCTTAGTGATACATTGAAAGGATTCATTAGAATTATTTGTTAGAAATATCAACTTCGAGAAAATATTTAGCTTCCTTTGTAAGAACAATCCCAATATCAAAGGACACAATCTCTTGTTTTCTAAACCCAATCCCTTAATAATGTGTTTTTTGTGTTATGAAAATTGGTTCCATAATTATTATTTTCTATAGGCTAATACCACTATGACCATGATATCCCATTTGTTCCATTATTTGAAAGCCTTTATAGTATACAGGGATTATGATGGTTTCTTCTTCATCCTTGTAAAACCATTTGGATATATCTTCTTCAATTTCCTCTTTATGGAGTTCACCCCATTTTGTAAATGTTTGGACTACCTTCAAATTATGATAATTATAAAAAAATCTTTCTTTGTATGTGGTTTAAAATAGGACCTTGATGATGATGGAAGTTGTCCAATGCAAAAGGAGTCTTTTATGTTGTCCTTTCCACATCCTGTGTCTTGTACTTGGACCTTGACCTTGGGAATGATGATAGATTTAATGGATTATTTGGTTAATTTAGTGGGATCAATGTAGGATGAAGAGGATGAAGTGTCACCATCATTCATAACCTGATTTTTTTTTGTCATCTCAAATTACTACGATAATGAAAGGGATTAGGATCTCCTAAGATATTAACTTTGGTTCCATTGTGAGGAAATTTTATGCATTAATGAAAGATAGATGTAACAAATTGTATGGCATGTATCCATGGGTGACTGAAAATTATGTTATATGAGAGCTCAAGATCCAATACTTGACATATTATATCCTTTATTACTAGACCAAATCATATGGGGAGTGTGATTTTTCCTTTAGAAGGGATCTTTGCATCATCAAATGCTTTAATGATTATTTTTTTGTTCAGATCTATGACTCCTTTAGAGTATCCTAATATCTTCACCAATTTCAAATTGAAAATGTTTAAAGTAGCTCCACCATCTATTAGGACTAATTTAATCTTATGTTTATGGAAAAAATCTCTAGAGGGAGAGCATCATTATGAATGGGTTGATGGATTGAGACATCTTTATCGATGAATATGAGATGATGTGTGGATGTGAGATGTCCTACTATAACTTTAAATTGGTCAATATTTAGATTGGTATTTATTGAATAATATTTGAGAGCTTTATATAGGATATCCTTATGAAGGCGAGATATACGTAAAATCTCTAAGATGGATATTTGAACAGGTGTTTTACCCAAATGATCTAAGATATTATATTGTGTTGTAGGTTGATATTTGGATGTATCCCCTTAAAGGATGACTTTACCTCTGTAGGTTGTGACAAAAAATTCAGGATTTGTATTCTTTATGGTAGTTCCATTGTGTACTTTATTGCATCCCTTGTCCAAAATGCATACAAAGATAAATTGATTAGGAAATATGACATTAATTAATGATGTATTGAAAGAAATGAGCTAGTCAATTTTAGGTCTCTACATATGGAAACCCTGCAAATAAATAATCCATGAATACAACAAGAACATAAATATCCCCTATTTGTAATTCTCCCCCTTACCTCAACTCTCCCCCTTTGATATCAATGGAAAATTATTCATAGAGCTAAAAAATAATGCAATAAATAGCCCCCCTTGAATTCGTGCTCCTCTTAAGAAATTAGTGACTGGATGAGAGTGATATCACTTTCAATTTATGTTTGAGATACTCAAAATTCTCTTTAGAAAGGGAATTTGTGAAAATATTTGCAACACATTCCTTTGTGATGATATACTCCATCTTGACATGTTCTCTTAAGAAGGGATACTTGATAGGAATGTACTTTGTCCTAGAGTTCATAGATGGATTGTTTGAAATATTGATTGCACTCATGTTATCACAAAGTATGGAAATAGGATGATCATATTACACCTTATTTCCTTCAATATATGCTTCATCCAAAGAACTTGTGTGAAACATGATGCTACTTCTATGTATTTTGTCTCTGTTATGTATAAAAAAACTAAAGGTTGTTTCTTTCTTAACCAAGACATCAAACTATTACCAAGAAAGAATGCTCCTTTTCTTGTACTTTTTATATCATCAACATTTCCTACCTAATTCACATATGTGTATGTTTCTATGGTGTAATATTCTCTATGATGTAATATTCATCGATCGAATACTACAAATCAAAATTCATAGTGCCATTTAGATATTTAAATACCCTTTCAATTGCTAGCATATGAGTTTATTTTGGTGGTTCTTGAAATCATGCCACAATGCCTACATCTTGCATAATATCCAATCTTAAACATGTCACATATAGTAGACTCCCAATCATTGAATCATATAGAGTTTAATTTCCTTATAGGGATTCATCATCTTTACTTAATTAGCAGCTTACAACCATGGGTGTACTCACTAGTTTACAATATTCTATCCTAAACTTCGTCAACATTTCTTTGATATACTTGGTTTGTGAGATAAAGATACTTTACCATATCGATAAATTCGTAACCCAAGGAAGAATAATAACTCATCAAGCATGGACATCTAAAACTCCTTTTGAATTTATATAACAAACTCTTGGAACGTTTTATGACTACTGCCTCTAAAAATTATATCATCCACATAAACCACAATAATCAACTAATCATTTCCTTTAGTCTTGATGTACAAACTACTATCAATAATTCCCCTTTTGAAACCTTGTTGTAGATGCTTGTCAAGTATTGATTACTAGGCTTTGGAGGCTTGTTTTAGTCCATAAAGTCTTTTCTTCAGCTTGTACACATAATCCTTATCTTCTAATAAGAGGAACCTTTCTAATTGTTCAATATATAATTTTTTCTCTAAATTTCCTTTGAGAAAGGCCAGCTTGACATCCATCTGAAAAAATTTAAAGCTATTAAAACAAGGAAATGTCAAGAACATTCTAATAGCTTCTATTCATACAAAAAGAGAAAAATTCTCTTCAAAATCAATACCTTCAACTTGAGCATACCCATTACAAACTAATCCTGCTTTCTTTCTTGCCACTTGTCTATATTCATTCAAGTTGTTCCTGAAAACCCACTTGGTGGTAGTCACATTTTTGTACTTTGGTCTTACGAAAATTCCCAAGTCTCATTCTTTTCAATTTGGTTAAGCTCTTATTCCATAGCACCAATCCAATGTTTGTCTTTTCTTGATTCTACAAAATTGTTGGGCTGTATTTTAGATAGCAAGGATAATTTTCCATGTTTTGATGCACTTGCTAATCTTCTTCTAGCCTATATCCCAATATCTTTATAACACAAAAATAGATTTTTGAATGATGTTTTTGAACAAATCTAGATGGTGTATTTGTCTCTCTTTTTCCTAATACTTCTTTTTCAACTTCTTCTTCTTCTTCCTTAAAACTCGAGTCTTCTTGGTGATCATTTTCTTTAAATTTCTTCTTTTGATAGATTTCTTCATCTAATCTTACATTGGTGCTTTCTACAATCTTTTGCAACCTTATATTATAACATCTATACATATTTCTTCTTGAAGATTAACCAAGGAAGATGCCTTCATAAGATTTTGGAATCACATTTTCTCAAATCCTCATCATCTCTTCTTATGTAACACTTACTTCCAAAAAAATTGAAGTATTTTATTGTTGTTGGTCTTTCCTTCCATATTTCATAAGTTTTGTTGTTATTATTGATTTGGGCTTTCCCTCTATTTAGAATGTAGATAGTTGTGTTACCACTTCTCTCCAAAACTTGTGGTGGTATGTGGCGAATGATCATGCTATATTATACACTCTTCATGTATCATGATATATATACACTCTTCATGTATACTAATTTATTTCCTATTTTTCGTTCGTCACCGAAAAAAACCCAACTTTGCAGAACCCTAATTTATGGAAGCTTCTAAAAATCTTGTAATAAGCGGTTGGGATGGCAGTTGTAGTATGGCATTATTCATGAGATTGTAATACGTTTTACACTGGATAATAAATTTTTTGGATGGATGCAGTTTTGTGGATGTAGCCCAAATTGGGTGAACCACGTTAAATTCTTTATGTTGTCTTGTTTTTGCTATAATTTTCTATGTGTTTTATTTATCTATTTTATTGATCAAATCTACATTTAACTATTAAATATCTCCCTTCTAACCCTAAAAAATTATTAGTCAGCATAGACTCATTCAACATTATTCTAGCAGTCTCTTGCTTTTTTCAATTATTTATTTCTACAAATCTATTTTGTTGTGGAGTCCTTGCAATTAAAAATGTCTTTATTCCCTGATGCTCACAAATGTCTTGAAATTCATTTGAGGTAAACTCATCTCCTTGATCTGATCTCAAGTATTTGATCTTCAACCTAATTTTATTTTCAACTAAGGCTTTGAAAGCTTTGAACTTCTCGAATGCTTCAAATTCTTCTTATAGGAAAGGAGCCCATGTCATCCTTGAGTAATCATCAATAAGGAGCATAAAATAGCTCCCACCCTATAAACTTTGTGTCTGTGTTGGCCCACAAAGGTTTATATGAACAAGCTCTAGAAGCTTTGTCATTGAGTACTCCTTTGACTTGAAGTTAGCTCTTGTTTGTTTCCCATGTTGATATTGCTTGCAAAGAGTGTTTGAAGACCTAGTAATATTTGGCATATCTCTTACAACTTGTTTTGCGATGATCTTTACAATATTATCAAAGTTTATATGGCTCATTTTTCTATGCCATATAAACTCTCATTTTTTTCCCATTTATAATTTTTCTCCCTTGATCTCACTAAGAATCTATAGGTTGTTAGTTTTTCTATTTGCATTGGCAATTAATTTTCTGGTACTTTCCTTCGTTGCCTCACAACCTTAAGCATGAAAAGTAAGAGTATGTCCTTGATCACACATTTGACTCGCATTAAGAAGATTATGATTCAAACCTTTAACATATAAGACATTTTATGTCTTCATCTTTTCATTTTCAAGACCAATAGTACCTTTTCATATTATCCTTGTTGTAGCATTGTCTCCAAATTTTACCATACTTCCATTCACTTCCTTTAAAGAGAGAAACTTACTCTTGTCCCTTATCATATGGCTTGATCATCCACTATAAATATACCAATGATTTCCTTTATTTTGGGCATGAAAGGATGTTTGTACATGCATAAATTTTTTCTCTTGCTTATTTTCCCAAAATTTTGTAGGTTCCTCTTTTTGATTGCCACGAGTATCCTCAAGTTCTTGTTTTATGTAGGAGGTTCCATAAAACTACTTGTACAAAAATGTGTTGTATGACCATAGTTGTTGCACTTGTAACATATAGATTAAGTTGAAGTCCATTAAGGGATAAAAATAATGGTAATTTCTCTTTAAGAACTCAAAATCATTTTGTGTATGTACCCTACAATCTATTGCTTTATGACCAAATTGATTGCAAGAAAACAATAACCAAAGGAGTTTTAGAACCTAGTCATGTGGGATTGCCTTGGAGGGAAATATCTTAATTTTTCCTTGCTTTCCTTTTAAGGGATGTTGGTCTTCTATGGGATATCATCTCTTTCCTTGTTGGTTCTATCACTATTTATAGAGCTATTAAGTGCATCAACATAGCCTTTAGGCTTTTCTTCATTTATTTTCTTTAGCAATTTTGTAGCCTTAGAACTTGAATCTTCTTTGGCAGTCTTTTGATTTTCCTCAAATCTAAGATCAGTCTTGATGAATGGTGACATTTGGGAATTGATAACATCTTCTAGTATTTTGATGCTCTTTTCAAACTTGATGCTTCTTTTTAATTGCATAGTTTCCTTTTCTAGTTTATTTCTCAAGGAAACAAATTAAAATTCAAGCCTTCATAGTCTTCTACTTTTGTCTTTAGTTGAACTATCACTTTGAATCTTCTATCATTTTTGCCTCTTCAAGTTGAATCTTCAGGCTAATAATAGCCATTTCTTCTTCTTCAATGCTTTGCGACACATTTTCTCTTGATTCATGATCCTCTTCTTCATGTTTTTTCAAATGAAAATTTTTATTCAAATTCTTTTTCTTAAGCTTCTTGATTTTTCTCAATGCACAAATGAGTTCTTCTTCAAGATCCACTTCTCCATCCATTTTGACAATTTCTTCTTCTTAATCCATCTTCTCTTTTCCTTTGTATTCATATTCTAAGGTTTCACTCTTTACTTCTATTGTCATGAATATATTCTCTTCTCTATCACCATCGGATATAATCTTATCACTCCCCTAGGATGAGATACTATCTTCTTTGGAGTAGATGCTCTTTTTGTGCTTACAATAATTTTCTTCCTCTCGTGCTTGCATTTTTTATAACTCTTTTTTCATTGATGATGTTTTCTTTCCTTCTTTATATGATAGCCATATTCATCATCACTATTATCATCTTCTACTTGTGGACACTTAACAACAAAATGACATATTTTACCATAGTTAAAACATTTGAAGAGTAATTTTCCTTTGTATTTGTTAGATCCTATTTTGAGATTTCTCACAAAGTGGGCTTCCTTTGCATCAAATTCATTGTTGGGGCTATTTATTTGTTTAGAAACTTTATTATGCATATCCTTTGAAGCTTTGAAGGCCACTTCATGCTTTGATAACTTCTCATTTTTTGTGCCCATTGAACATATGCATTGAGGATCTCATGTAACATCCAAAGTTAGTTTCTCTAGATCCTTCATTTATCCAATAGCTGAAACTTTGGCATCAAATCTCAAAGGAAGAGACCTTAATACTTTCTACATTATTATTGCATCCTCAACCTTTTCTTCAAGGCCTTTGATAGTGCTAAAAAATTCCACATGAAGTAGATAGGTTGTAATATTTTCTTTGTCCTTCATTTTTAAATGTTTGAATTGTCTTATATGTGTTTGAAGCTTAGCTTTCTTTACCTTTTCATCCCCTTCAAAGGTTTTTTGTTTTTTTCCCCCATTTATTTCATCAATACACAATGCATCACTTTGAAAAATTATGGTTTTGATAGACCACAGAAAATTGTATTCATATCTTTTACATTATTTTCACTTGCACTATTTACTACCGGAGTTGTTGGTGGAGATGATGGAGATACATATCCACTCACAACTAATTTCCAAATATCAAATTGAAGATCCATTAATTAGGTGCACATCCTTATGCTCCAAAAATCATAGTTTGGTCCATCAAAAAATGGAGCCATGTTGGAGGAGAATCCTTCTAGGCAAGCCATGTGTGCTCTTGAGATCTTCCTTCTAGAAATTAAGCTATACTTTGAAGGAACCAACTCCGATACCAATTGATGAGCACATGCTTATATTGAGGGGGATAGGAATTAGTAAAAGGAAATATTTTTCTTTTTCAAATTAATAATCACAATAATATCAATCACACAACTTCCATAATTAATAATACCAAAAGAATACAAGATTTGCGTGGAAACCCTTTAAGGAGAAAACCGTGGAAAAATATTTCTTATATAAAATTCTCTTACAAACTTCTTAGGAACCAACCTATTGAAGACATCAATCCCTACTTATCTTTGTAGGCACCAACCCACTAAAGACACCAATCTTTGTTACTAAGTACCAACTCAGCAAGAGGCACCAATCTCTTCTATAGAGAGGCACCAATCTCTAACACAATAAAGCTTTCATCTTCTTGATATTTCTTCTTTAAATTATTAGAGTCTACTTCATAAAATCTGCTACAAATATACTCTTAATTATCTTACAATTTTTCTCTTAGGTTTGCTATAAATATGCTCTTAAGTATGCTCCAATTTTGCTATAAATCACCTCAAAAAAATTTCTATAAATCTCCTTTGAAGATTTGCATATATTCTTCTTCAAGATCTGCATATATTCTTCTTCAAGATCTCCATATATTCTTCTTCAAGATTTGCATGTATTCTTTATATAAATCTTCTCCAACTTCCTTCAATACAAATCTGCAATACTCTTCATATTTTTTCTCTAGGTTTGCTCTTCTTCTCCTAATTTGTGCTCTTAAAGGGAATGCTTTTTTTATTTTAGAACTTTTTTTAACCTCCAAAATAGCTTGTATTTATATTCAAATCGTGCACTTCACCAAAAGGATGTCAACCAAGAATTTGAATAATAATTCTATTATAAATATTTAAATTCACCCAAGAAAGGTGCCAAAGAGAAGGAGGTCAGCCAACAACATAAGTATTATTTTTATTATTATTTTACAATTTTTAAAGTGGGAACCAAGGTGAAGGAAGGTCAACCAATACTTAGGAATTATAAATATTTCTTTTATCACCTTGAAATAATGCAATTTTTCCTTTAATGAAGAAAATAGTTCTCCTTTGATATCACCTTTGACATCAATGACAATAATATTTCCAATAATTTATCCCCAAGACTATCCTTGGATTATTAGAGGTGGCTTCAATGCTATGTTATCCCTTAATGAAAAAGTTTGGAATTCCTACCCTCCCCCAACCTAGTCTTCTTCTTCTATAAAAGATTAATTATCCTTAGCTAATGCATCTCTCCTAGCAATGGTTATTTTACTTGGACATTTGAAGAAACGATAATAATTTATTACAAATTATTTGGATACATTTTTATTTGATGTTTCTTGGCCTTCTTAGTTCCTTTGACTTGCTTCTCTCGTTTTGGACAATGTGGGATTAGATTATTGGCACATGACTTTGCACTAGGAAGGACCTTTTAGGCCTCAAAATTATCTTTTTAGATTCCAACTCATGTGGTTAAAATAAGATGACTTGTAAGAAAATATTAGACTTTGGTGGAAGGAAATTAAACCACATTAAAATACAACCATATTTTTTGCTCCACAAATTATGTTTTCTCAAATGAAACTCAAAGAATAGAAATATTTCTTATGGAAAGAAAAATAAATATTTTGTCTAAGTAGGTAGAGAACCAAGGTTGTATTTAGGAATAGGGCTTAAGTAAATATTTTTTTAACTTTACATTCTACATTTTAGAATGATTTAGAAAAAAATCAAGCTTCAAGAGGAAATCATGTTTGGTAATAAAAATCTCATGCTAAATGATTATAGGTAGGGGGCATGAATTCCTTTTTTTTTCACTATATTGTAGCACAAAAACATGTTAATACTTTTTAAGGAGATTCAATAAGAGGATGGGTCTAGGACTGAATTCATTCAAGATATCAAATTATAGTTTGTCTATCACTTTTATGAGTTGTTCAGAGCCCCAACTAACTTTTATTGATAATAGACATATCCTTTTGGATATATTTCTAAAATTATATTTCCTCATGATAATTCATTTTTAATGGCCCTATTTCTATGGATGAAAGTTAGCTTGTATGTTATTTTTATGATGAAAATTTGATAAAACTTAATTTTAGATGACATTCTTATTGAATTCTTTCAAGGTTTTTTGGATATTGTCAAAGATGAAATTTTGGAGGCTTTTGAGGAATTACACACCTTCAAAAATAAATTAAAATCCATTAATAACTCTTTTTTGGCTCTAATTCCTATGAAAGATAACTTTTTGAATTTTCATAATGTTTGAAGCATAGCTCTCTATAATAATTTCCAAAAATATTATTGAGAGGCTAAAAGGGTTTTTTTTATCATTTATTTTGAACAAGGGGATTCGTTCAAGGTTACCAAATCATCAATGGTATATTGTTATTCTATAGGAAGCTATTACTCTATGCATGTTAACAAAAAAATTCTATGTATGTGAGGCTTGATCTTTCTAAGGCTTATGGCAATTGCTAATTTTTTTTTGGAAGATGTCTTACATCCCTTCAATATTTATCATAGTTGGATTCAATGGGTCATGGGACAAAGTTTTCTAGAAAGGGAGAAGTTCATGGACACAAAATTTGAGTTGTGGAAGTTCAAAATAGAGGATATACTTGTCGATTGAGGTCTATAGGTTGTAATATTTGATACCAAACCTATGACAACAAAAAAAAAGAATAAGACTTGATGGATAGAAAGGAAAAAGGTCTTGTTAGAGTCTATTTGGTTGATTTAGTTCTCTTGAATGTTCATGAAGAGACTATTGTACCAAATATTTGGAAGAAAAATTGAGAAATTTATCAAGCTAAATCACTCATAAATATTATTTTATTGAGAAAGAAGTTGTATACTCTCAAGAAGGAGGATTAATGTTTTGTAATTGATCATATGAATTCCTTTAATATGATAGTTACCATGCAAAATCCTTTGGAGTGAACAAGGAGGAGGGGAAAAATTGTATAACTTTTCTTTTTTCTTTGCTAAAATTATGGGACTATCAAAGGGTTCATATTTTTGGTTGAAATATTATATGATGAACATGATTAGGAGACATCATGAATAAAATTTATATACAGTGTTTGTAAAAAAATTCCTTCAAATTATGTCAATCATCATCAAAGTATGTTATCAATCCTCACCAAATCTTTGTTTTATATTTAACATTTTTATTTTCTTAATGTAACATAAATTCATATACTATGAATACTAAGCACTATAAAATTGTATGAAACATCCATGTGTCTTTAAAATAGCTAGATATGGAACATTACTATACAAAGACCTACCCAATTGCATTCAACAATATACAATGTGTAGAATCAGTGTCTTTCAATGTAAAAAAGAGGAATAGTGGTTAATAGTTAAGATGTTGATAATTGAAATAGGTTACATTGAAATTAAATACAATATGTGTTAAAGAATTAACAATTGGATTATTATTTATAGGTATAATGCACTATAGCCATTGAATGTTGAGGGACCAAAATTATATCATAACTTAGAGATAGAACATAAAATACTTGAGCCTATAAGAAATAATGATAAAGTAAATACACACATTTTTTACATACTACAATTATTGAGTGTGAATGCAGATTGAAAACCTAATATTTCTAAACAGATTGTAATCAACTATATTAAAAAGTATGTATCAATAATATTAAATTATGAAACTTATTCTCAAATATTGATGTGACTTGCAAATGTACTAAAACATTAATGAATTAGCAAGAAGAGTATATGCGAATTATAACTAAAAAATTGTCTAAAGAGACAATAGGGCATAAGAACATGTCATATGTTGTAATTTCTATTATTAGAGAGAAACCAATTTGAATGTTTCATATGAGGTATTCAAACCTGTAACTAAAAAAGATGAAAATGACCATGATGGACATACAAAATATCTCATTCATGGATATAAGAGCATCATTTTTTTCATAGATAGAAATTAACTTATCAAGACACTTAGATCTTGCACATATAATCCAAGGTGATAAAGAGATAACAATGAGAGGCAAGGAGTATGAAAACTATTGTGAGAGTCTTCCCAAGGTTTGTCTACATCCTTGTGCATGAATCATATAAATGTGTTGATTTTTTATTTTGAGTTATTATTTTACAAATCATTTCATGGTATACAAAAAGATATGTGACTTAATAATGATCTAATAAAATCAAATTAGGAGCCATTCAATTATAATTCTTTATTGTTGAACAAAATAGTACTCTAGAATATGTTGAAAATCATAGTTATTCTAAAGATGAGGATAATCAACCTATTCAATAAAATACTATGGAAAATGAGTGAAAAATCATATCTAGGCTACACAATGGTCAAATTTTGGAAGTTACTAAAATAGATATGTTGAAAATGAGAGATTTGATAGAAAAATTTCATAGGATAACAAATATCAAGGTCAATAATACATAAATAAAGCACTAAAATTTATAAGCACCATTGAAGATAATGGGTCTTTCATAGATGATGATATAACACCAACATGAGTTATGGAAGCTTGGGTGCTAAAAAAGAACTTGATATAATTTGACACATTATCATCAAAGTCAAAATAATTTGTCATATGCATGATAATTTTAGAAACAATAAGAACAAAAAAAATATTTAATTGGTGTCATTAATTTTTCCCTTCAAGATGTAACTTTCTTAGAGTGTTCTCCACTTCTATGATTTGTACTAACTCAAGTTGCAACATTCAATATTGGTGACTCAACCATCCATTCACAATTTTAAATCTCAATCATGGATTTTGTTAAATTAGAAGGAATGAGACTTATAACTTTATGAGAAAAGATTTGTTATATAAAATACATATTGATTGATGAAATGAGCTTTAATAGATAAAATTTTCTATAAAAAATAAGCTCTCAACTTTATCAAGCATTTCTTGAAAATACAAACATGAGTTTTGAAGGTATATTTATGATTTTGGTCGGAGATTTGGGAAATTTGCCTCTTATTAGTGATAGACCATTGTATGATAGTAATGAACATGTAAAACCACTATGGGCAAAATTTAAAATAGTTGTTAATTTGGATAAGATACTTAGACAACAAGGAGAAAGTGAGCATCAACAAAAAATTCCTCAAATTATCACAAGTTTGAGAGATGTGAATCTAACAATTGATGATTAAAATTTATTGATGATAATAACCAATGTTGAAATAGATAGATCCACCAATGAAGAATTTGATAATAGTATTCATTTGTTCACCGCAAATGATATCATACATAATCATGATAGAAAATTTGCATTAATTGAAATGACCTATTACACGTAGTATCACAACCAAAGTAGGCAATGCTAATGGACTAGGAGGAAGTCAAAATAATGAACTTGATTTGAAGTTATCAATTGCTAAGAATGCAAGGGTCATGTTAAGGTTTAATCTTCGTATGGAAGTAGGTCTTGCAAATAGAGCTTTATATTCAAAATATAACATAAAATTTAGGAGTGATCCTATGGAAACTTTGATATATGTTATGGTCAAGTTTGAAAATTACTCAAGGTGTTTGAAGATGAAACTTCATATACAATTCTAATTATATCAATAAAAATGAGATACACAAACCAACTACCCTTATCATAGGATGACACTAACAATACACAAATCTCAAGGTTTGACTCTTTCAAAAGTCACAATTGACATAAGACAAAAGGTAAAAACAAGGTTGACATTTGTAGCAAATTCTTTGTAAAGTCCTTGGAAGGACTAAAAATATTGCCACAATTTATATAACTAATATGAAAAAATGAAAAAAATCAAATTGAACACTAAGAAAGAGAGACTAAAATTTTTAGAAGATAAATAATATCATGTACTTATTACCAATGTATTTCTATATATATATGAAATCATTCATTATTTGACATTTTATGCGATATGTATGACATATTTTGATGAATATGAAATGGTGCATTACATGAATTTATCTAAGATAAATATGCTAATTAGCATTCACATCCTTAAACAATGTTATAAAATTACTCATAAAAAATATAAACATGTATTAACCAAAAATAATATTTTATTATAAAAGAAAATTATTTCAATTAATATAATTAATTTCTAACATAAAACAACTTTTACAATAATTTATTAACTTAAAAATTTGAGTAACAACTAATTGCATTTTGTGTTTTCTAAAAGAGCCTAAAGGAGAGGATCCAATAGTTGTAATAGCAATTTTGAATTTAATGTCCAATAATTTTTCTTTTTTTGAGGGAGGTCTTCGGCTAAGAGCCAAGGACTGAGGGGTATCCATTCCGCCAAATTCGCCCGGGCACAATCCTGACCTCATCCCTTTATCGGTGTCGGAGCCTTGCACTCAGCAAGACTTGATCCCTAGTGGACTTATTTAGAACCTTTCAACTTCACCAATAGACCAAGGGCTCATTGACAATGTCCAATATTTTAATAATGAAGCACTAGTAGTTGTGACTTTAAAGTTGTTAGTGTTGATCATGAGTACTCATGATGGAATGAAATGCATTCCTTAGATCTAAAAAAGCAACAAATCATGTGATGCTACATCGACACACCAATAAACCTACTTAATGCGCAACTCATGATGTAAGGAAATGTATTCCTTAGATTTAAAAAACAAAAAATCGTGTGATGCTACATTGACCCAACAATAAAACTGAACTTAATGCACAACCACCTATCTACCATTTTTTGATATTTTTGACACATATTGCATCATATTTGATGATGTAGATCTAAAATATTAATTATAGTCAAAAATCTTGGCAAATAAACTACTGTAGAGGAAAAAAAAACCAAAATTAAGTGGTAACAAATAATTTTAAATAAATATTTTGTCATAACAGGTTGTGACGCGGCATGTCCATCATCACTCTTATCTCCCACACTGTTTTATTTTGCATACCTGGCGCCTTCGCATGCTTCTTGTCTCTCCCTGCCAAATGGATCCATCACATCCCATAAATATCATTTATTTCTTGGGCAATGCTCACCGCCACACGTAAGCAAATATATCTGTCTTGCGCTACTCTGCCTCTGCATCCTCCTTTCCTCACGTACCTCTTCCTAGCAATGGTAAAACCCCTGCACACCGTTGAGAAAAGAATGTGGGAAGCTCTTCTGGCATTCCTGATGCTCTGTGGTGGCTCTGCTGTCTTGGTTCTGCTTTACATGTGGTTTGCCTGGTACGCTTCTCTTTATGCAATGAGATTGAGGGCTGAGAGTACTAATAATGGCAGTACAAAGAGTGGGCTCTCTGTTTCTGATATTCAGAAGCTCCCCACATTCATCTGCACCAGCCACAATGAAAGTCTGAGTGTTGATAGAGATGGGTATGGAAGGAAGAGTGTAATGAAGAGTAGTGATGAATTTTTTGTCTGTGAAGATTTAGAATGCACTGTGTGTTTGGAGCAGTTCAAGGATGGAGAGAGGTGTTTGCTTATGCCCACTTGCAGGCATTGCTTCCATGTTGAATGTGCACAAGCATGGCTTTCCAAGCAACCTCTCTGCCCTGTTTGCAGAGCCAGTGCTCAGCCCAAATATGACCCACAGCAGCAGCAGAGCTTTAGCTCTAATCAACATGCTCCTGAGGCTGCAACAATTGATATTGTATCTCAGGGATGAATGAATTTTGAGATGTGGATGTGGGTTGGAATCAGATTGTTTATTTTCTGGTTGTTAGATTGTGTAAATATGATACAATCTGTTAGTTTTTGTATAGGAACAGGTATGTTTGTTTAGAGGTGTGATATAGGGATGGATGGATTGATTTAATTTATGATATCCCCAGGATCCCAAAACAGTTTATGGGACAACAGGGATTCAAATGACCAGTGTAATAATCAGAAGGCAAGATTAAATGTGCTGTTGCTGCTTTTCTCTGAAGTTGTAATGTTCATCACAAATTCCTCTGTTTTCACCCTTTGTTTTTCCATGAAACAAGCATAAGTCTGACTGTTTGTAGACTGTGATCCTATTTTTACATAACCTGAAGTACAAAATAGGTATAGTCTATTCCCACTCTTTCTTGGTAATAGTTGCTGGAGTAAAAGGAGGACATGAGTCATATGTTTCACTCCATCAAACTTTATAGTTTGGTAAAGCTTTAAAAACTATATATAAAAATATATAAAATAGTATAAAATAGTATAGTTTATATAATTTTCAAACTAATTCATTATTTTAAATTATATAAAATAAAAAATGAAGTAAAAGAGGACATAGTCATAGGTTTCACTCCACCAAGCTTTATAGTTTGATAAAGCTTTAAAAACTAGCCCATTATCTATATATATAAATATATAAAATAGTATAATTTATATAATTTTCAAACTAGTCTATTATGTTAAATTATATAAAATAAAAATGGAATAAAAGGAGGACATGAGTCATATGTTTCACTCCACCAAGCTTTATAGTTTGGTAAAGCTTTAAAAACTATATATAAAAATATATAAAATAGTATAGTTTATATAATTTTCAAACTAATCCATTATGTTAAATTATATAAAATAAAAAATGGAGTAAAAGAGGACATAGTCATATGTTTTCACTCCACCAAGCTTTATAGTTTGGTAAAGCTTTAAAAACTAGCCCATTATCTATATATTTAAATATATAAAATAGTATAGTTTATATAATTTTCAAACTAGTCTATTATGTTAAATTATATAAAATAAAAATGGAATAAAAGGAGGACATGAGTCATATGTTTCACTCCACCAAGCTTTATAGTTTGGTAAAGCTTTAAAAACTAGCCCATTATCTATATATAAATATATAAAATAATATAGTTTATATAATTTTCAAACTAGTCCATTATGTTAAATTATATAAAATAAAAATAGACAAAATGAAATCAACTTTCAAAAGTTTGCTTAAAATATAGATTAACTAATGTGAATATGATGAATAATACATAAAAATGAAAGAATGAAGTTGTCTAGTGATTCATCTACATGCAATTTTCCATGAATATATGTATTATGTCTATAAAACCCTAAAACTAATGTAGGGCAAGTTCAAGCTTTATTCTTTTAAGAAATTTTTAAGGATAATCTAAAGGAAAGTGTTATATAAAAATCAGAAATAATCAAAGCAAGGGAGCAATCTTAACATGGATTGAATTTAAGGTTTTTTCAAGTTCATAGTTTTATTTATTTATTTTGAAAAATTTGATTAGGGCTAATGTTTGTTTGTAGAAATTAGTTTTTTTTAATTTTTTAGTTTTCAATATGAAGGAATCGGATATTATGGGTTAGAGTTCATTCGGTCAAAGTTTTTCAAAGATTAAATTGTAATAGATTATTTATTAAGATAAATTGTTGAGTATGATAGATTAAATTGTAATAAATTATTAATAGAAATAGAAATATTTTGTATTTTAGATAGAAAGGAATAGATGTGATGGTTTCTTTGATGTTGAGGCTTAATTTTAAAATTAGATTTGGTAATGATTGTGATTTTTGGTGGAAAAGTTATGATTGAAGAGTTATAAATTTATTGTTTTTGAAGATTTTTTAATGGTCAATCATATTTTAAAAAATAGTGACTTTTGATTTATTGGTAAAGTTGAATGGATCACAAATAGTTCAATAAAAATACTTTGACAAAATGAATACTTTTAATTCTTGATCTTTTGTTGCAAGAGGCTGATAATTTATGTACCTACTATTTACATTTCACTAAAAATTTCTAGATTTTCTTTTACACATCTAAGATAATAAAAATTATGTAAATTAAATTTATTAGATCATAAGATCATGTAAATGTATGTCTAGAGCAACATGACTAGAGTTTAAAAGATTTTCAAGCTAGAGTAGTTACAAGCTCAATCATAGATAAGAGGTGAAGGTCATTCAACTTACCATCCTATTCAATACTATTAATATAGTTGGGTAGTATATGATGAGGGCTCACATTTATTTATCATTTGTTCTTCTCCACATTCAACTCATCATCCTATTCAATATTAATTGTTAATATGGTTGGGTAGTATATGATAAAGTTCACACATTTATTTATCATTTGTTCTTCTCCATTTAGTTGGTAATGATAAAAGTGAGTCAATGAAATTGATAACTAGTAGACAAGAAAATATATTATTATGTGACAGAGGGGCCTAATCACTAGAACCACAATAGGGGGCCTCTAAATTGGTAGGTAAAAATTAATGTCTTATATAAGGGTATCTAAAAATATCATAGTTGAAAGTCCCTAATCTTAATACAATGATACACTAAATGTTGTGGAAGGCATCCAACTAGCTATATAAGGGTCGTTGCCTTAATTGCTCACAAAGTGGGTTATTGTTCTACCTCTAAAGCCACCTTCTTCACCTATACTTAAGCAAAATACTTGATGAAAAATATTTTATTAGAGTACATGATTGAAAAAAAGCATGATCATTATCTTGTAGATCTTTGTAATGGTTGACATGATCTACAAGAAGAGTATAAGTGAAGAGCAGATTTTAGAGGATAAGATATAGGTTAGCTAGAATTTAGAAGAGATATATGTAAGAGGCTTAGACATTACAATCAATCTTGCGAATAGGAGATTATATTTCTCTCTTACCCTAGGTGTTTGATGTAAGAGTATTTTGGAGAATTGAGCAATCAACGTCAACAAAAAAACTATTTGGTCATATTTTGCATGTTTCCTCTAAACTTTGGCTTCTTAGGTGTAAAGGAGGGAACCCAAAATTAAATTGAAATCAATTTATCTCTCAAATTGGTGCGCTAAACATGTGGAGGTCTTCACTTGTCACATAAGGTGTTGACTTGAACTGCAAGTTCTTGGAAAAAGGATTTTGAATAACCTGATCTTGGAGGGAGTTGCAATTTTCATGTGTCACCTTTGTTTGCATGCTTAGATCCCAATTGGTGTACCCATATGCATGAGGAATTGCAACTAAGGATAATTTTGCATGGCTTGTTTGTTTGAGTCTTGCATGATTAGTTGCTAGATTGCAGGATCCTTGTTTAAGACTTGCATGCCAAATTGAATCTCCTTGGAGGATGGTGTGACTTATGGCCTACTTTCTAGATCTCAATTCCTAAATCAACTCTTCACATTGGAAATTGAATGTCATATTATGACACAAGAGCGTTCCAAATCAAAGAGAAATCCTATGTCAACCAAAAATATGTTGTTTTGTTGAATTGTGTAGGTGTTTTGTATGTCTTCCTATCAATTGGAGTTGTTGTAGTTATATTTTCCTACATGAAGTTTTAATATAGAAAATTCAAGCTAGTTAGTAGAAATGGATGTGTGTGATACCATTCGAATGACCAATAATAACAGTAGTGTAAACTTAGTATATTGTGAGCATCATGAGCATGTCCCTATGCCTATAGTTTTACTTGATGATTTAGTGTATAATGATCCTTAATTGGACTATATGCTAAAGTACTTAATTATTTCAACAATGTTTGAGGTTACCTATGTAATTCTTAGCCTTAATGAGGTTCATGTGATGAGTCATGTTTAAAGACATACATTTACATCCAAAAATGGTCATTCTCAAGTTTGAAGAAGGTGAGTCTGATTCCATGTCATTGATCCTAATCAAAAGTTCCTAGAGTGATGTACTATGATTTCTCTTGGCACTATCCTAATAAATCTTGTTAGTTATAAAATGTTACAAAAACTAATTATAAAAGAATTTTGAGATGAGATAATTGGGAATTGATAAAGATGGAAGTTAGCTAAGCTTAAGAATTAGTCATTGTGAGGTAGATATCAATAGATATGTATTATAAGGCCCATGTCTAATGATGTTGAATCTCATGCAGGTTATTATGTGATTTGTTTAAAGAAACATGACAAAAATTTGTAATGTGATAATTTTAGCCATTCATTGTGTGAAAGTTTTATTTGTTGCATGATTTGGCAGTCTTTCATTAGAATCCCTTAATGTAAGATTCATGTCAGATGGTACTAGAGCAAGCATAGTTCTTACAAAGTGTTGATAATAAGATGAAGTAAGAAGGGAAGAAGAACAAAAACTAGATCAAGGTTAGAAACTCTTGAAACAACGTAGTGGGGTTATATCCAATTATTTAAATCTAAGTGTGGGTTCAAGGAATTTGAAGATTATGGAAGAAAAAAAATGGCTATCTTTTTTAATAGTGTGTGTATAATCAAGATTAAACGAAGGGATTAAAATGTGCATGGAATTATTAGTTTGACCCATGGAAAACACACTTTAAGTTGTGAGTGAAAACTAGACAAGACAAGACAAAATAAAATAGCAATAATAACTAGAAATATAGTAATTGGGTTGGGAGGAAAACCTTCAACACAAACTAGTGCCTATCAAGAAATCACTAAGCCTCTTGTTCACTTCATTATTTATTATTATAACAACAATATTTTAGGTGGTTTGATTACTTGATATTGTATTACGATAATAAAATAAACATATGTGGTTTAGACAATTTGAATCCTACTTAATAATCCATTACTATCCCCACATATTCTACTATTATCTATGAAATATTCATCACTTTTTGAACAACTAACACTATACAATAGTTTGATACAAAAAATGTGTGGAAATAAATCAATAACCTTGTTGGGTGAGTAGTTTTTAATCAACTAACTAATTACAAAATGGTGATTTCAACCACAATTACAATGATATTAAATCTCTCCTCCCAGCAAGGGGAGGATCCCTTCTTATTTCTTACTAAAAACAACTAACAGCTATCTACGATTATATACACTATAATTAACCATGGGTGTTTTCATCATCCTATTCTATTGTTTAAGAATATATGTTTTCCTCTTTCACAAACTACAATTATATTTCGTGATGATTACAACATGTAATTCACTTCAAAGTACTATTTTAAGAAATAATAACCAATATCAAGCTTGATTAAACGAAAGAGTAATCAAAGTGATACCAATGAACGTCGATAGCTTGAAAACCTACAAAAGCACAAAGAATTTTGTTGCCTTCAATGATGATTCGTAAAGATAAAGAATGTTGTATCTTGCAGCCTAAAGTATCCAATATACTCCATCGAAAGATCAACAAAAATGTTGATAATAACCCATAGCCCAAAGTCCACAAAATCATATTTAAATCCCCATCTAAACAATATGATATCATACCACTTATTCAATCCTTTACAAGAAAATGTAATGAGGACATAAGAACAATCTCTACACATAACAAAGAAGATCCAAGACAAAGATTGGATGCAATTTTGCTTCTTTTATTGATTGAAATTTTCTTTGCACATTAAACACAAAGTCTCAATATGTTTTTCAAATGGAAAATTCTTCGCTTCAAAAGATAAAAGGTCCCTATTACAAAAGAACTCCCTCATATATATAGAGGAGAGCCAAGAGCTAAAATAGGAAAGCTAAAACTAACCTGACTTATTCAACAACAGAGTCCAATCTGATTTAGGACTTCTCTATTTTTACATGTAATTTCATATTTACAAAAGGCATGTACTATGTCATAAACTAATTACATATTGCATAAAGGGAAAATGTTGAAAATAAACTAAGTCTGGAAATGACACATTCCTTCATTCTTCAACATCCTTTTCCAAGAAGTCTTCATATTTCTTTAATGTCGCTTGGACATCTGAATTATACATTCTTATGGTATGACTGGAGACTGCAAGTACTCACGTGATTGATTCCTCGATGGTGATGCATTTTTTCTTGTGTCTTTCCAGTACTAATTTCAAGTTATCCAAAGTAAGTTGAATGTCCGCCAATTTTTCTATAGAAGCTAATGAAAAGGTTTCATCTTCAAACTCTTTTTCTATTGATGATGTGAACTCTTGGATAACCATGTCAGAGGGAAGAATTTTTTGGTTGTCATCAAGCACTTGACAAGGTAGCTCTTTTATTTTGGCAAAAAGATCTGGACCTTTATCTTTGCCAACCTCCTAAGCTTCTTGTAAATCTCTAATCATATCACTGATGACATTCAACTTATGCTTCATTGACTCTCATATACCAACGAGCATTTCTCTTGGGAATTATCCTAATTTCCTCTAATACATCAAGCTTGAGATCCTTCATCTTTGTCCAAGCTTCAACACTTTGCTCTATCTCTTATTGATTCTGGGAAAGTGAGTCAATTGTTTGACTGAATTTTACCTTTACCTTTCCCATATTGCTAATCCCTTCCTCAAAAAAATTCAGCAGTTATGCTCCTTGAGACAATATTCTATCAATCTATTTTGTAACTACTTTTCCCTGTACATGTGTCCTTTCAACTTGTTGAATGACAAGTCGATCTTCAATACTTATAGCAATAGGATCAATAGAATTATAAGATTGAGTAATCTTCTGAAGCACAAAGGTGAGTTGTTCAACCCTTCCCTTATATTGATCTTTTATTTTCTTATCTTGATCATACTTCTCAATGAGAGAATCCAATGCTACTTGTGCATCCTCTTTCTCACTCTCGTGTGTCTTTTTACCAAGTTCTATTCTTGTGATAGAATAATCAGACAACTCTACCTCTTTTATGGCTTTACCTAGGGGAGGTTGTGCAACCTCAACATATTTGTAGCTTTCTTTATCCACTAACACCCTTGAGAGAGTCTTTGGATTCTTTGTAGATTTAGTCTTTACTGGCACCAACTGAACAAATCAAATTCATTAGGAGAGATGGCTTTCTTCTTTCTCTTAGGTTTTTGTGAGGCCAACCAAGGAGGAAGAGGAGAAGAACCTTCTCTGGGACTTGTTACCATGGTTTGAGTGGATGTTGCTGCACCTACAATGGTGGTAGTCATAAGGAGTGGAGTATTAATTTGAACAACCATAGGTATTTCCAAACTTGGCATATTTTGTGCAGTTTCATCCATAAATTTATCCAACTTAGATTGAGTAGACACATCAAGAGAAGGAGAAGAGAAACTTGGAAAATTGGGTGAGGAGCCAAAAATATTTTTTAAATTATTCTTAGGACTATAAAAAATAGACCCTAAAGTTGGGGATGAATGAATAGATTGAATTGAAATGGTAGGAGCAATAGAAATAACAGTAGCAATGACAATAGTAGCATAAGGCAAAGGCTATTCAACTAAAATAACAAGAGGAGTGGGACTTGGAAAAGTGGCAGTGATAGGTGAAGAAGAAATGGGAGAGTCTTCTAGAGCATCCTCATGTGGAGACTCGTGTACTTATTCATCTAGACCCTCTTTTGCTCGTTCTTCAACTTGAGTTGACACTTCTTCTATGAGAGTTGATGGCCCTTCTGAATCCTTTCTCTTATCCCCTTTCATTATGAATTTGATCTTAGGCTTAAGGATTTTACTTGTACCTGGTACATCACCCTTATTCTTTGTTCTAATCTCTGCTTTTTTCCCAACATGTCCATCAATTTCTTCTTCCTCAGATCCAATATTAAAATACTTCAATCTTATATCCCTTTCCTGTATCCAAACATTGGTGTGGGAAAGAATTGGTTAGAATCTTTCCTTAATGGAAGTCATTTCCTTTTTCAACCACTAAATGGGAGGAAGAGGGGTTTCAACAACATTATTCCTTTTATAAGCAAGATCTAAGATGTTATCTTCATCCTCCATGTCTTCTAGGATATCTACCAGATCCATATTTTCAATCTAATCTAAGGTAAGTTGGCAATAGTCCAGCTTCCTTATGTCCTCCTATGTTATGTAATCTACCTGGATATGTCCTCCACTCTGTGTACATGGTTATAGCTCTTCTTTATCTTGTCTTTTATTCCTCTATAGTCAAAGTCAGGTCTCCTTTTCTATGTCTTCATTGTGACCCACTACATCTCTGATTCCATGGATTTAGCTTTGAGAGATGTTGTGATAGAGTGCCTGCTTATTGTGAGGGGAAACTTAAATCCTGGCTTGTGAGATTCTACTTGTTTGATATGAACTACCATGATCTATCTACACAACTCCATGAGAACTATCTTGTCACTCAGATACCTTGGAAGCATATATGAATATCTGATGAACCACCCAACTTGGATGTATGTGAAGGTGGTAAATTGTAGGAACATACAACCAAATTTATTGATCACTTCCCATGCTTCATCTGACACTCTCCTCTTCTCAAGTTATATGTCAAACATGTAGAGGTATGGAGCAAAGAAGGCATCATCGACCCTCCTAAAATGTTAGATACTTTTCTTCAAGGTCAAGTGGGATTAATATTGATCTAAACTAGAACATGCCTCCTATCACCCTTTGATGTCAATCTTGGAAAGTTTCACATTGATGCAACAACATAGACCAAGTATGAAGTCATATAAAATTTTAATGAGGTGGGCACCTTTATGAGTTGATCATGGATTGCATTACTTATTTGTTGACCCCAAAATATTTGTTGTTGCCTCTTCCTTATAACATGAATATACAAGTACATCCACTCTTGAAAATTGGAAAGAGGTGGGAAAACCCTTAACCATGTTGAGAAGTGTAATCAAGTCATTTACTTCTTCAATGAAATCACTATGAGAAAAGCTCTTAGGCCATCTTGAAATATATGGCCTTGGATTCTTTAGCCACCTTATATTGATTTCCTTCTTGCAACTATCTTGATTCTCATCATAATGAGCTTGTGCATTCTCAAAGGTAAGATCAACATATGCATCAATGTTGGGACATTGGAAAATCTTGATGTTGTAGAGGTATCTAAAATAGAAAGGGGTCAAAGGTTAGATTTGTGATACCTTGCTACAAAGGGTTCATGGTAATGGGTAGTATAACAACCATCATTCGACGTTTGTAAGAAGCCCGACCAATAATGGTATTTAAACACAATAAAAGATAGAAGATGGAACCACGAAGAAATTTACAATGGAAAAAAGCCAACGAAAACAAGAAAGAATAAACCATAAAAACCCTAAATATATTTACACTAACAATGAAAAGAAAATACGAAAATAGGGTAAAACATACATACCCAAAAAATGAAACCCTGGGCAATAAAATCCACTTAAAAGCAACAAGAAATCCAAGGGCAAGCATGCCAAGATCAAACAAGTATGAACAAGAATCAAACGAACGAGAAATGGGAATAAAATGAGTTTAAAAATCACTAAAAACCCAAAATAAAATGCACTTGAAGTTTCATTAAACCTACAATAAATTCCAAGTGTGTGGTATAAGGGGTGTAGTCACACTGAAAATCAACACGACTACATCTCTTAATGCAATTTGCAGAAAAAGATTCAAGGGCACTGAAATTCAATGCTCCTGCAAATGCTAGAAAATTGTTAAAACTTTCAAAACTGAAGTTTTTGCAATTTTGACCTTTCACAAATTTTCAAAAGACAAAAAGGGGAATCACTCAAAATGAATTTTTGAGGGATTAGACCATGCACGAGAGAAAGTAGGACTTGCCTCATTTTTCATGCTTAGAGAGTGTGGGTTACGAAACAGACAAGTTTCGTAGGGGTTATCCCATGAATTAAGCATGTTGAATTCGAGGATAATAGTTGGCTCTTATTGGGGAGCTTTCTTTGATCATCCTTTTAAACGGTCAAAGGGAGAAGAATCCCATAATCTAAGTGCCTTCATCCATCCATTAGGCTATAGAGGCAAGCAAAAAAAAGACAAAAGAAAAAGACACAAAACTATACAAATATTTATAAAATTATCTGATGCTTCATTGAGTGAAGAGCTTCGGATGTTGTCTGTCATGAAGTAGAGAAAATGGTGTTCCATCTTGGTATTGCCAAAAGAAAAAATTTCTCACCATAGAGTTGGTGAATTATGAAAGGTTCTATCCATAAGGAATCAAACTTTTCATGCATTCCTTTTGGTTCTCTCATTTTTTCCCTCAATAGAACTTGATCTTTGATTTGGAAATCACAAAAAATTCCTTTTTATCAAAAAGCCTTTTGACTTGGCTTTGGTGTTCTATAATGCAATCCACCACCTGTATGTGCTTCTCCTCCAATTCAACAAGAAACATGATGTGCTTGTCAACAAAGTTGTCAAAAGTTTCATCCTCAATGGCCTTAGCCAATTTCAAAGTAGGCAATTCAAGTGTGATAAGTATTTCCACATTCAACCCATACAAGAGCTAAAACAAAGACATACCAATCACCTGTTTGGGGGTAATGCAATCTTCCCACAATGCATCATATAATTCCTTGTGCCAAGACCTCAAATTTTCATCCACCAGCTTCCTGATAATGCTAACCAAATTTTTATAACTTGATTATGCTTGACCATTCCCCTAAGGGTAATAGTCTGAAGAGTGAGAATGAGTGATCCCATATTCGAAGCAAAACTTTGTTATCTCATTAGATGAGAAGGAAGTAGTATTATCTGCTACAATCTTGTTTGGAACACCAAAACTTGAAATGATATTCCCCTTGAGAAAATTGCATACCACTTCTGAAGTAGCATGCTTAACTTGAATGGCTTCCACCCACTTGGTGAAATAGTTAGTAGCCATGAGAACATGACTATGCCTTGCACTTGATGGTGGATTAATTGCACCAATGAAATCTATACCCCACTGCTAGAAGGGTTCTTCAATTATTACTAGCTTAAAGGGTAAAGCTACTAATTTGGGTTTCCCCGCAAATTGTTGGCATAACTCACACTTATGTAGGCATCTTGAAAGAGTGTGGGCTAGTAGTATTTTTCTTGCAAAATCTTGTGAGTAGTGACTGGTGTTGAAAAGTGACCTCCACATGCTAAGTTGTGAAATGATTCCAACAAATTACTTTTTTGCACTTTTTCCACACAATGTAGAAAAGTTCCATCAAGACTCCTCTTATACAAACCATTGTCCCAAAGGACAAAATTTGCAGCCTTGAGCTTGACTGTCCTCTTTTCCTTGAGCGACGGGTGCTTGAGACATTCTCCATAGGTATGGAAGTTGCAATATTTGAGTACCATTCATCAGTTATTCTTACAAACAAGATTATAGGAACATCTTCAGTATTTACTTCCTCAACATCGGATAATTCTTTTGGTTTATTATCAGCGATCAACTAAAACAAACCTTTCCTATGAACCAAATTTGTGGGTTTAATTTCCATGTCGTATTCCTAGATTTTGGCAACCCAATTGCCTCTTTTTGTTCCAAACTCTTGTTGAGTCAAGATAGACTTGATTGTGGAATCGGGGACTAATTCAGTAGCATGATAATTAATGATGTAGAACCTGAAGTGCTTAAATTATTTGACCACAACATAAGCATGCTTTTCCTTGGTGAGTACTTAAGCTCATGAAATTTCAAAGGACAACTCATGAAAGCTATATGAGATTCAATCCCCTCACTATTTTGTTGCACCAAGATAGCGGATAGTCTATGTTCAAAAGCGTAACTATACATGATAAATTCTTTCGTGTAGTTTGGGTAGACTAAGACTAGAGCGTGAGCAATAGCCTCCTTAATTTTGTTGAATGCAACTTTTCCCTCTGCACTCTAAAAAAAATTTGACTTACCTTTATCATATCAACGATATGTCGAGTCTTCTCTACGAAGTTTGGAACAAACCTCTATAAGAAATTGGCCTTCCCAAAGGAGTGAACTATCATCTTACTTGAAGGTAAAGTAAGATTTTGAACTAACTTGACCCATTTGGGATCAATCTTGATACCTTCCTTAGACAAAATGTGTCCAATAAGTTTACCTTTTGTAACCCCAAAAATAGATTTCTTGGGGTTGAGGGAAATATTGTGTTGCCGACATCTTTTGAGAACTTGTTGCAAGTGATGATAATGATCTTGACATTTCTTTGAAAAGATAGTCAAATCATCTAGGTAAACCACAATGAACTTACCTATCACATCATAAAAATCCAAGTCCATTGCTCTTCAAAATGTAGCACCAACGTTAATCAAACCAAAAGGCATTCTCTGATAAGAAAATGTGCCCCATGGAGTGGTGAAAGTGGTTTTATGTTGATCTCCTTCGCTCACCTCCACTTGATTATACCTTGAAAAGCCATCTATCTCTTGTGAAGCAAAAGTCATCGATCTTACAAAAATCAAAGATAGAGTCAAGATATCATCCACACAATTGAACATGCACTTTAATAGAGTGCCATGTGTCAATTAGGTGGGAGAAGAATAGGAAACCCGAGAGTCATTGCCAACCTCATCAAGAGGGGAAGTGACAAACTCCTGGGAAGTGAAGGCCACCTCCATCACAAGGATGGTGCAAGCCAAGACAAAACCAACTTTTGAAGAAGTTGAAAACTTCTTCCAACCTCCACTCGCAATGAGGCCATCCTCTATCTTGTGCTTTAGCAGAGGATGTGGAATCCCCATAGAAGAAGCGAAAGAAAAGGAGGAAGAAGACAAAGCCACAACATAAACCACCATTGTATTCAACATTTTTATGGGTTGTGAGAACAAAGAGATATCTAGGAGGGATATCAAGAGAGGAGGCTCCATAGAGGGAGAAATGAAAACCTTCACCCTTTTGGGGTGAGCATCATTGGGACTCATTGGTGGATCTGGAAGAAAAACAAAAGTGATGGGAATTGAGGTAGAAACAACAAAAGAAAGCGAAGTAGTAGAAGAAGATGCAGGGACAGATGCCACTGGCTCCCCCTCCATCTTTTGCAAGGTGGTGTGTTCAACGGCCAAAGCGTTTCACCTATGCTTATGCTCACGTGCAAGTTGATTACATTGACTATGGGCATTGAATGATGCAACCTGAGAAGAGACAGAAGGTTGCTACTCATCCATAAGAGTATCCTTCACAACCATTTTCGGTGGAAGGATGGTCTTTTGAGTAGGAGCAAGAGGAGGCACAAAAGCAGAAACAACCATAAGAGGAGAAGCAAAAACAAGCACCTCGATTAAAATCCTCTTCTCGTTCTCTACTTTAGGGGTAGGTGGAAGAACAGTAGGAGGCCACAGAGGCCGATAAGTTGGAACAATCCCATGATAAGACTTCCCCCTGCCATAGACAATGGGTCATGGTACCATGGGTAGAACAAGAAGCTCAAAGACTCGATGCTTTGCTTTTCGCCATGCAGGCACCATCACACTTCCCGTGCAAGGCACATAAGTGAGAGTCAAAGATGTCATAGTGGGACAATAAGAAAAAGCAGATGGAACTGCAGACACATAAGGAGAAGGCTCTAGACCACAAGCAAACTTCCCCTTTCCATTAGATGGGGCCAAAGAGATAGCTTGCCGCTGCACTACAATAGAGGATTTCATAGAGATAGCATAAGGAGACACCAGATAACTAGCTTCGACATTGAGCCCCAAGTCTTATATTTAATATAAGATTTGTATAAAAAATCTCCCCTAAGAGGGAGAGGTCCGATTGGGGCAGGCCAAAAGTGATCCAGTGAGAATCCCTCACATGACACTAGCGGTTTATAGCCAGTGTCATGCACCACGTGGAAAATGCCTTCATGAGGGAACTTTAAACATTTATGAACTATAGAGGCAACACCACTCACAAAGGCTAGTCACAGAATGCCCATCCTAACTCTGAATAGGTCAAACTTTGGAATGATAACAAATGAGACATCAACAACCTTGGGTTCTACCAAGAATGATAAAGAAATAACGGCCATAGCGGCCACAAAGAGTTCATCATGGGTACAGAGAGTGGTCTCTAACTCTTTGTATCTCTCCTTATGTAAGCTATTTATAAATAGAGCCTCTTTTATTATCACATTAACCCAACTCATCGGATCAACTAAGATGCCAATTATGATGTTTCCATTAATCCAGGAAGGAATGTATAGCAAGGAATGCTCCTTATTTAGAGGCTCATCATGCGAGGTGAAATTTATATTAGGCATCGCACTCACATTTTCAGAAGGAGGGATACATGTGAACGAAACCATGTTCACGTACTCAGATGACACATGAATCTACAACACACCTAGTACATGAGAGAAAGATTCCCCAATACCAAGAAATGAAAATAAGGATGTTCACGTCGGGTTCACAAAAAATGTACATTAGGGGGATTCATCAACCCCAAGGCTCTAGGTCACTAGAGATCCCCAAGGAATGAACTGCCCTAAACTACCTTAGGTTGATCAAAAGACAAAGAAAAGAGAAACACGTGTTTTTCATAAATCGGATGAGTAGACTTCAAGGGTCTTGGACTGCGACTTAGACAACTCTCTATCTAAGGACGACAGTGTGGGAATCGAACTTCAACGCGCCGCATTGGAGTCCTAGGGACATGGTGGAATCCTTTACGAATAGTGAGTCGAATAACAATCAAAGACACTCAAGGTCTACTTGCAACTTGAATAATAGAGTTTTACAGTTTGACAGTTTAATATGAAAATGCAGAACAACAAGAAGAATATTAGAGAGAATTATTCTAATGACAAAAATCATAAGAAAAGATTAGAAAAAGATACCTTTCACGCTTAATCCAGTTCTCCAACTAGCTTCTAGCGGATAAACTTGCACCTACACACATAAAAACAAGAAAAATGTTGACTATGTTTTGAGGTTTTCCTCAATCAAACCCCTATTTTGGTGTTCTCACCTCCACAGACAGCCAGATATGCAATGATATAGATAAATTGATAAAGAAGAGAGAATATAAATGACACAATAAAGTAGAGAGCAATGACAACTTGAATGCTACTCTATAAGATGATAGATGCAAAATAAAAAGACACAATGTTACCTTTCTTGCTATAAGCACTCAAGGGCAATAGAGGAAAAAAGAGAGCATCACCACCATGCCGAGGAGATAAAACTTCATAAACTTACAATGAGGATGGTGTTGAAGCAAAGAGACCCAAGTAGAAGGCCGGTATCAACAAGATAGAGCAAGAATGGTCAAGACATGAATAGAAAATGTGTGAGAATGAGCTAGAGAATGCAATATATTGTAAGAGAGAGTGAAAGAATGAGTTTGAATGAGAAAAATGGAAGAAAGGAGTCATTTTTCATTGATCAAGACCCAACAAAGAACGTTACCTTTGTGACCAACTATGAAACGTAACACTTTTGCATATTTCAAAGGCAGGAATCTGTCAGGATGACAACGAGGCACATGAACTTCCATGCAACGTGTGCATGTCCCTGAAAAATATTCCTCTACCGATGTAAAAAGACAAGGACACATGGGAAGATTAGGAAGACAACGAAAGGTTTATGCATTTTTGTACTTGTAATTCTAAAGTAAGAGTAAATAAATGGGAAATCTACCTAGGGTGCAAATTTGCACCATTACAGCAACAAAGGTACAAAAGGGCAAAGCCTTCAATTGAACACATTAAGGCTCTTACTATTGAAGTTGTTATGCAAGTGCAAAGTGGGTATCAACTTGGCAATAGGAAAGTGAATGCTAGAAATGACATTGGTGTAGATGTTAGGCCAAAAGTACCAATCACTCCTACAACAAAGGAAACTAGAAGGTGAATGTTGAGACTAGGAAAATGAACATAGTAGAAAAGATAATAGATAAGACTACACAAAGGAATATGAACAAGACTATAAAATCTAGTAGAGAAGAAAATATTTTTCATATTAGAGCCTATAGCATGGAAAATTTATGTTCCAAAAAATAGGCATGCAAAATAATAATAAGCAATGAAACTTCACATGAAAAGAAAGATACCAATAAAGTAATTGATAATGTTATCAATGAAAAGAGTGTTGATGTTGGTATTTAGGCCATGTCATTCATCCTAGACACCCATACCACAATTGTACCATTGTCTACTCCTTTTTTAGAATATGTCCCCATTTATATGAGCCTTATCTTGAGTCAACTCAAAGTCCAAGTACGAGTAAGAGAATTGTTTAGAACTCCCAAACATGAAGAAAGGGACTTATCATGCATTAGTTTCCCAAAAGTATTTGAATATCTAATGGATTATTCTAGTGGTCCCAAGGATGATACTATGTTAAGGCTAACACCTAAGAGAAACCTAAGGTTTCCTCGGTATTATATATATATGAGAGTAGTCAAATGAATTTAGGCCTATTTTACACCTTCTTGTTGATAAGACAATGGTTAGTACATGATTACATGTTAGATTCAAGATCTTCAAGTAGTGTTATGCCACATAAGATTATGAATTGCTTATGCTTGAAATTTTCTAAGTCATAAAAAATATCGCACAATGGATTCTAGGGAAGTCAATATTATAGGGATTGCTAATGATGTAGAAGTGCAACTTGATGCATACCGTAGTAAATATTTAATAATGGATATATTTTTTATTTATTATCTAGAAAAGTAGGGTATGATGTTAAGAAAGTGAGAAGATTCAATAAGTAGAAACATTCAAATGGAGATGTCATATGCCACTACACCATTACATGGAAATAAGGTTTGATTACATAGGGAAAAGAAAATGTTGCACATTATGGAGGACCTAATAGAAAAAAGTAAGGTTTTATATACAAAGGGTTAGCTTGATAACATCAATGAGTATTGTAATGATGATCTCAACAATCATGATGGTCTTACTTCATACCCACATCCTTCTTGTTATGAAAATAATGATATATAAAACATGTATCATGATGATGCATGATCTAGAGAGAGAAATGGTGTAGGTATTATTCTTGTGTCACTTGGTGGCATGAGTTACAAATTTATTTTCAAGTAAAAGTTTGATTCCACAAATAATGTGTTGAGTATGAGGCTTTGGTCCTTAGGTTTTAATAAATAGCCTCTGGATATGGTATTAAATATTTGTGTAGAAGGTGATTTAGAATTGATAGTGTCTCAACTCAAAGGTTTAAATGCATCTGAATAAAAAATATTAAGGATGCATAAGAATGTGGTAATGGGATACCATAGAAATATTTGATGCTTTTAATATCAAGTGGTTGAATAAAACTAAAAATATTACAAATATACTCTTATTTTTATGGCCTCAAAATTTGATGCCTCTTTAGCATCACCTCATTTTCCATATAGTGTGGAGGTTCTCCCTAGGGTAGTCATTCTTGATAATGTATATAGATGGTAGTTATTCAATGATCATAGGTAGATATGAGTTCTTAAACTATGTCGATGATTATAAAAATTAGCTTAGGGTAAGATCCCATGTGCGGGGAGGGGGGGAGGGGGGCAGTGGGGGGTCTATTTTCATGGAGTTGGAGGTCCCATGAAGCAAAAAATACTATTGTATGGGATTAATTGGAATCTTTTCTTGAAAAGTAGTAGCCCCTACCTTTTAGGACTAGAGATTTCAACTCGTGAAATTTGGGTGAGGCTAGAAATTGTCCCACCAACTTAGGAATTTTTTTACCACTTGTCAATCATTTGGAGTTTTAGATTCTTGCTAAAACATGGAGGGAAAATGATGTTTATTTATTAATTTTTTATTCACAACAATGTGTATTCATTAGTATTTTATTCACAAAAAATTTTATTCCACAAAATGGAGGGAAAAGTAAAATTCATGAGACCACCGACTTTAAAATATTCTTGAAAAATCTCAACAACACCCACTAATTTTTTTTAGGAAGCTTGAGACCTTACCTTTATTGATTGTCAACTTGTGCTAGAAGTTGAAGATGGAAAATAAACCCTTTTCAAAAATGACATTATTCAACTCAAAGCCAATACTAGTTTTAGGGGTATCGTAGCACTTGAAAGGACGATTGATAATTCTAACTACTAAGACATGAAGCTAGTTGGTCAACGAAGATGATGTAGAAGGTGTAAACCTAGGTGTTGATGTAGCTCCCAATATGATTTATAATAGTAAGAGGTTGAAATATATAGAGAAACAAATGTTAATTATATTATTGAGCAAGTTCAACAAGTGCTTCACATGGTCATATGATGAGTTCAAAGCATGTAGGGAAGAGTTGCTCCAACACACCATCCCTTGGAGCCTAGTATAAAACTATTTAGGTAGAAAAAAAGGCCTATCAATCACATGTTGGTCCCTTAGATGCGAAATAAATTGGTGAAGCTAAAATGGCGAGGTATAATCAATTGAATTAGACATTTGGAATGGTTATCCAACCTTGTCTTGGTAAGAAAGAAAAATGGAGACATAATGCTTTGTAGCATATATGTCCTTAGCGATCCACCTTGATACCTTCTTCTCTTCTCCCAACTTTCAAGATTTCTCTTAGTGGAAAGAAGATATGAAGCACGAAAAAAGGTTGAAAGAGCAAGCTAACATATTGATATAACAATTAATTATATAGATTATTAGAAGCTAGAAAATGGTAAATTGAGAAATCCAAAGGCTATAAAAGATGTGTTGCAAGGGAATATATGAAAATAGGTGGACTCTTAATGTATTCCTCTAGAATGATTATTGAAACCTATTATTATGATTGTGCATAGAGAGGCAAAGTTGGAGATTTTCAAAAGGAAGTAACCTAATGACCTATGCAAATCCATTTGGGGGAATATTAATAATGCTAGATCCGTAGTTAGAGATGCAAATTGGAGGTTCTCTTATTTTGGGTATAATCAAGGGTGTCTTAGGCTTGAATTTGGGAGCCAACATTGATGCAAAAATTATACATGAAAAAAGTTGTGAAAATGCAATTTTAATATAAGATCATCATTTTTTCGAATAGTAATCATTGGAATTATTTGAGCTCAAAAGAAACAATCATAAAACTTAAAAAAGTAAAAGCATAAATTTATTTACACCACATGGATCATGTGTTGTACCATTGAATCATCATTATAATTTTAAGCACTTTTAGATATAATAAAAACACCAAAGACCCAAATTTAAACCAAAACAAAAAACAAAAAACCAAAAACTACTGTAGGAGGAAACAATTTTAACCCTTGGCGGTGAAGTATCCATCACGCAACCACTTAGACCGAGATTCCTGCTTACTTTGGGCCCAAAGTTGGCATTTATACCTACCAATTTACTTCCTTACGAATCTCCAAGTAGGGCTTATGAAAAAAGAACAAAAAAAGCATTTCCTGTAGGCTGTCCTTCGGGCTTCGATAACATCAATGGCGTCAAGTCACATCCTGCTGAATAGCCTGTGGGTGGTATGCATGGCGCTTCTAATGCTTCTTGCAGGAATGGCTCTGCTGGTTCTTGTTTATCTATGGCTGACCTGGTACTCTTCTCTTCATGCTAGGGTTAGTACTAACAGTACTGAGAGTCATGGGCTCTCCAAGTCTGATATTCAGAAGCTACCCACAATTGTCTGCAGCTCCAGTACCCACCAGGAGAAAGATGACAGGAAGAAGAATTTGGGTGTTGATGACAAGGCAGAGAGTAGTGAAGAGTTTTTAATTAGTGGGGATTTGGAATGCTGTGTGTGTTTGGAGCAGTTTAAGGATGGGGACAGATGTTTGCTCATGCCAAATTGTAGGCATTGTTTTCATCTTGATTGTGCAGGTGAATGGCTTTCCAAGCACCCAATTTGCCCTCTCTGCAGAGCCAGTGTCCAGCCTCATCAACATGATATTCCTCATAGTACAGCCATTGATATTCTGCCCTAGCACATTGTGTATGTGATCTATTCCAGTAGTTCCAGTTATTTGATCTGTAGAGAGTAGTGTGAGATATTCTTTATTCTATTAGCAGAAGCATTGCCTGTAAATTTAGGAAAATTATTTTGGGGTTAGTAGCTGGAGGGGGGGTGGGGAAGGTGGGCTTTGGTAGCTGTATGGAGAAGAAGAGAATGCTATTTCTGTTTATGTTCAGTTTTTCAATTTTTCTCATTGAAACAAGCTGGATTTTTGAAACCCATAAGAAAAATACTAGTTTTAATCCTCAACAAGTTATTCAATGATAACAGTACTACTATCAAAACTCAGATTAAAAGACAATATTTATAATGTGGTATATACATGTAATATACTGGAAGTTTGCCTGCCTGATCCTCCTTTTATCTCTTAGGGCCTCCTTAGGACAGCAATGGAGTCTAGCTTTCTGAGAATGCATTCTGGATTCTACTCTAGCTTAGAAATCTGATTTAAGGTTCTTTTTACTTGCTGTGATGTCGAAGATTTATTTTATTTTATTTTTTCGCCCTTGAAAAATTCACTGAACTTTGAACATTCAGTTAAAAGGCAAAATCCCATTTGTTGTGGTTTTCAGTTGTGGTATACTGGAAGTTGTGGGCTGGCTGATTTTCCTTTTATCTCTGAGCGCCTCCTCATAGTGAACTGTAGGACAGCTAATGCACTCTAGCTTTTTGGCAAGGCCTTCCAAGATTCTACTGCTATTTGGGAATTTTCTGCAGATTCTTTTAACTTGCAGTGCTGTCCGAGTTTTTCCCTCCAAATTCGCCAAACTTTGAAATTAAAAATGCCATACACCAAATGTTAAAAAAGCCACCATTAGCTTACTAATTTTGTTTATTTCTGAAAAATAGTAGCAGTGATTTTTTATGGTTAATATTCATCATTTGGTTAATAGTTGAAATTGGGGATACAAAATGTGGTTAATAGTACAAGTTTTAAGGTGGTTTGAATTGTCACATTTTTTATAAAATTTACTCATTAAATTTTATTTAACTTTTAACATAATATAATAAAACATAATTAGATCAAATTTGTCTAAATTTTATAATATAATATAACATGAAATATTCAACATCTAATTAGATCAAATTTGTTTAAATTTTATAATATAATATAACATGAAATTGATTCGTCAATAATATTATAAATTTATTGATTAATTGAGAGCCATATCACCAATTTTTAGTCATTGTCATTAATTTATCTAATTGTTGGGATTGTATTGCATGGGTTAAAATATACCCATGGAGCTACAATACCCATCAAACCCAAAATTGGCTCATTGTAGATTTATAATGTAATATATGGTGTTAAATTCCATGGTCCAAAATGTACCGACAAATATCCAATGCCCATGAGGTCTAAAATTGCATTTGGGCCCCACATTGGAGCTCTATGGGTACATTTTGACCTAAGAAATAAAACCTAAACTATTAAATTGTAAATAAAATTAATAATGGTGACAAATTGATTTAAAATATTATGGGAATTATAGAAATGAGCACTACATCTTAAACTAGTCAATCATTGCCACCCTTGGGCTCTTACATTTTCATAGAAATTTAAAAATAAAAATAAAAAGGAAAGATTCACCATGATAATTAATTCATTTGCCTACTTTTCAACAAGATTCACCAAGATTTTCTACAAATTTTTAGCTATTTTAAAAAAATGTCAATAAAATTATTATTATTATTATTATTGCTAAAGATTCGACAATAGAAATTAATATTTTTTTCAAAAAATGAAAGATTCGCTAGGATTTTATTTATTTTTTCATGGGGGATTTCTTTAAGTTATCATTGGTCTTAGCAATGTTGCTCTTCACTCCTATATTGAAGGCACGATAGGTGCACACTACATATGTATCAAAAAGTAGTCTGGCTCAATTTACCTTAATCTCATAAGGTGGTTCCCAAATGTAAAAGGTCCAATAACATCATAAATAATTCAATCTTTTGGAGAATTATAAACTCACAATTCAATTTGTAGCTTTGTTGATCATTAACACCCCTTAACACAGGTTTTCTATTGATGCCTCTATTCTCAATGTAGGGTGTACATTAGTTCACTAAGAGTTATGTAATAGATATGAGGTAGGCCTTGAATTTATCATAACTTAGAATCAAATGTTTAGGAATTTTAGTCTACACCCAAAAAATAAATTTAGTTCCCTTTTTTAAAGATTTTGTGCCATACAAATTTGAGTAAGGCATGCAATATAACATTATAATGGGTCAAATAAACAACTACCAACGTGTGCACAAAGTTACAATAAAAATAAAAGAAGATAATAATGGAGATATAAGAGTAAAATACTGTATTGATTCATATAGTCAACATTAATTACCCAACATGAAAGAAACACGTAAGTAGAGACTCTTTATTATAGTTTAACCAAGCATTCCCAAATCCTTTGGCCAACCTTATACCTCCAAATTGCTAGTCCTTCATTCTTTAAAAGTCTTTCTTTATGCAATTGATCATGGTGACTCTTGGCATTCTCTAGAGAATTCAGATTTGAGATTAACTTCATAGAGTGTCAAGATAAAACATTTGTCACTTCAAAGAGTTAAATTGATGCTCAAGAAATATCGCTTCAACTTTTGATCGATGAGTGCATGCAACACCACCTTCAATCGTAGATTGATTGCATGGAATGAATGACAATCAGACTAGTTAGCCACAAAAAATCTTTAGAACTATTACTCATGATTATGTAACATTGGAACATGGTACAAAGGCCTATGTGGACCAAAACAACATGGTGCAAAGTTATGCCTCAAACAAAAGTTTGGGTGGGGATTTAAGCTACAATCCAATCAAGTTTGCCAACTTGTACAATAATATGGAAAATTGCAAAGGTTGCATAGAGACTTATGTGATAGAGTTCACAGTGCATAGGCCAATTGATATTCACCAAGGCTTACATAAAATTTAAAGCCAAAAACAACCAAATAGACTTGCAAGCAAAGAGTAAATTATGTAGGATGTGCAAATGAACAAGTTGTCAAAGATGCAATCGAGATGTGTAGAACACAAGACTTGTGTGGGACAACAAAATATCTAAACCCACAACACAACAAGAAACAAAAATTTAAAAATTCACAAGAGAATGTGTTCACATAGACCAAAATTATCAAGGAAACACTTTTTGGGTGATACAAGATTGCACGACCTATAGGATGCTCTTGCATCAAACACTCCAAGTGAAAATATTTTGAGCATGGTGCTCAAAATTAAGACTATGCAAAAGATTAATCCAGCCAACCAAGTCAATTTACTTCAACTTTAGGAATCCACGAGTCTTCTTACGATCATTTATTCTTCCAATGAATAAGAGATTCCATATATTGCTTTATCATGTCTTCTTGCCAATGCATAAATCCAAAATTTATGCAATTTCCTCACACTTATTTTTAGGCATTTATGTCCTTGAATCAAGATTTGTTTGGAAAGTTACACAAAATCAACATCACTTGGTGTATGATGGGAATATAATTTAGAGACATTAAAGATTGGTAAGATGTCTAACCCTTTTAGTAGCTCTATCTCATAAATAATTTTTAAAATTTTAGGCAAGACCTTACAAGAAAAAAATTTCTTGCATGTTTTAACTTATTATGTGTTCCCTTGGAGAACTACTCCTTCCTCAAATGTGTCATCTCTATCACCGAAAGCAAGTATTTTCCTTTATTTGCTCATTATATGTGCCTTATACTTGGTGTTAATTTCTTCCAAATGTGTCTTGACTTGCACATGAACTTCTTTCATGGGCTATGTAAAGTGCTCAACCTTTGTGCTTACATGCTTGCCATATTCTATCCTCAACAAACCTATGACACCTTGTTGATCTAGGAGGATATACCAATAATGATTTCTACAATAATGCCATGAGCGTTCTCATGACATGCAAATACTTGGTAATACCACTATGATATGTATTAGACTAGAGCACCTCTTAGATGATTGTGATACATTAGGATCATAGTATATCTCTAGCAAATATCACACTCTTCAATGATGCAAGGATTTTTTCACAAGATTGGGCTCCATGGTAATCATACTTTTATCAAACTATAAAGGCCAACTCACACCATTGATCATAGTATTATTTTGAGTGACACTTGAAACATTGAATAGTACAATCAACAAGGTAATCCAAGTGGTACACTTGATGCTCATGCTATGCTAGGTCATCCACCAACACATTATGATACTACCAACCGCATTGTAACTATCAAGAGAAGGTAAGCCACACATGGAAGTGTTTCCACTTCCATATGAGTATTTAAATCTCCATGATAATTCTCAACCTTCGCGACATGCAATCTATTTATACATCTATAACATTAGTAGATAGATAGAATAAAGCAATCAAATATGAGATAATAGTCATGTGTCTTTTTCAAGAGAATGCAATGTACGTGACAAATAGATAAATAAAACATATGTATTGTTGTAGTTATATATCTCTCTTTGTCTACATGCTTGTATTTTACAAAGCTTCAACATATGCATATAACTTCAACTAGATCCTCATCTAGAGAGTTGTCTCTTATATTTCACCATGTGCCTCAAATCATTTCTAGAGATATTTCATACACCTAGAATGATGTTTTCCTAGTATACATGTTCACTAAATTGTTGTACACAAATTTTGATTTTGCCAACTTGGAATCCCAATATATAGGGTTTTCTCCTATGTAACATCTAAGCTAGTTGTCATGATTCTCATTGACAACCTCCATCTTGTCATTCATCTAAGGATGATAATCAAAATTTTAATTGAGTTGCACCCATAATTTCTTCCACAAAATGCACTAGAATTGGCTAAGGAACTTTATATTCCTATCTAAATAAATTCTATGTGGCAACCCATGCAACCGCATTATTTCATTTAAGAACAAAATGACAATCGTGGACTCATTATTCAACATCTAAGAAAGAGTAAAATTTATCATTTTGAAAAAAAATTCAACAACAAAGGTGAAGTCTTGTCTCTATGCATGTGTGCAATGATCCAAGGATGAAATTCACAAAAAAATCCCCCCTTGAGGTCTATCTAGCATGCACAATGGTTTATACAACCTAGTGTTATGCATCACTTCATTTGCTATCTAGCATGTTCTACAATGTTAAAAAAAGTCCTAGTTTATCTTTGCACAAACTAGTCCAATAATATCTCTCTTTCAACATGTCTTGTGTCTTTTAGATGCAAAATTGTCCTCTAAGTCTACCATTATGTAAATCATGAATGAGTTTCTCCCTCATTGAACTCCATACAATACATAATAGATGTTGCTAGAATAGGTACCTTTCCTATGTAAAGTAATCCTCAAGTGAACCTCTAGTTCCAACCCTTGGCTCCATGCATATGCACCATGTATCTATAGAATCTAGATTTATAGAGTACAAATACTTCATCTCCATGCCCACTAATCCAATAGTCATCATGGATAGTAGTGTATGCCTCCTACTCAAAGCATTTGCAAACTTATTGGTTTTACTAACTTGATGCTTAAAAAAAAAAGAGTAACCTTATAGGTATTTTACCCACCTCATGTGCCTCACGTTTAATTTTTCTTTGCTATTTATAATTGTCAACAATTGGTGATCTATGCACAACAAAATCCTTTAGCAATAACTAGTGCCTCCACTTGGACAAAGCTTGCACCATGACACATAACTACTACTCATAGACAAAATATTTATGCTAGCCTCATTCAAATATTTATTTAAGGGTAAAAGTACAAAGGTGTGTCACACTTTCAACCAACTTATTGGCACAAATGAATTTTAGTGTTTGTAACTAAAAATCAATTTTGGTCAAACATGTGATCTAATAAGATTCATTTTAGATAAGTTAGATATGTCCACAACTTTTATAACTAAAGTTGTTTGCTAGATGCATATGTAGGATCACTTTAAGGTCAATTTGCCAAAAAAATGAAATAATTTGAAAAACTTGATGTTTCAACAATTTTTATGCATATAAATAACATTTTTTTAAAATATTAAAATAACCCTTTGTAGATCCATAAGTGTAGTTTTAAAATATATATATATATATATATATATATATATATATATATATATATATATATATATATATATATATATATATAGTTTAATTATATTTATATTTTATTTTTTATTTTTACTAAAAGTAGTTTATCAGCATAAAATATTAGATTGATTACCATGTCAAGAAAAATACTAGAACTTATTCAAAAAATTGAAAAAAATATGATGCACTAGATAAAATAATCTATATCAAAATGGAATAATATTTTTCCTATTTTAGATAAATAGTTAATATAAAAATTGACATCAAATGAAAACAACTATGTTTCAATACACACATATTTTAATATTTAAAATATATATTTACCAAAATTGGAAAAAAAATATTCGGGCACTAAAGTTTCAAGTTATAAATACACATAAAAAAATTGAAGGAAAAAAATACTATATAAAGGTTGACGTCTCATGTAATATCATTTTTCAACATTTTATCAACCACTGAATTATAGTGTCAATTTATTAAAAAATATATTTAAACAATTTTTAATTTTTTTCAAAAAATTATAAACATAAAATATACTAAAAAAAATATATTTTATTAGTTTACATCATTTCAAAATTTAAAACATATATGCCACTTTTTAGTGATTCAAGTTTAAAATTTGAATCGGTGTTTGTTGTTTCTTTTATAAAAGTATGAATAACTTTGTACATTTGCCCTTAAATAAATAGTTACTCTACCATCTTGACTCAACACAATATCAATTACACTTCCACTAGCATGACAATCAAACTAGAAACCTTTCTAAAATTAGTGAGTTTCATCCTAGACTCCTACGCAACTTTTTTCTTCAAGAGAGTAAAGCTCTTGGTATCAAAAAATATCCAATTTAATAAGTCCTTCATGATGCGGTGTGTTAAGATATGCAAATCCCATTGAAGTTCATCATGAATTATTTTTGAAGCTCACAAACCCACAAAAATTTATAGCCTTGGTTGTGCGTCTTGGTTTTGACCACTTGAAAATCGTCTTGACCATCTTTAGGTCCATCTTCAATCCTTCCTAAGACATAACAAATCACAAGTATGTAATTTTTTGTTGCATGAACATAAGTTTTTTAGGTTAATGCACAAATTCTCTTTTATCAATTGTAGAAAGCTATTGCAAGTGCGTGAGATGGCCCTCCCTTGTCTTGCTAACACCAAGATGACATCTAAATACATGACTACAAACTCACAAAAAAATGACTATAACCTTGTTCACCAACTTCATGAATGTTTTTAGGGCATTTTTCAACCCAAATTGCATCACTATCCATTTGTAAAATCCTTCATTCCTTTTAAATTTAGTACTCTCTACATCTCCTTCTAAGATGTAGATTTGATGATATCTATACTTGAGATTTATTTTTAAAGATTAATTTGTATCACTTAAAGAATCCATGAGATCATCCATGTGTGGCAATGAAAACCTACACTTTATGGTGATCTTATTTATTGCATGTGAGTATTTGCACATTTTCTACTCTCCACTTTTCTTTGATGTAAGTACTATGGGCACTAAACAAGGGCTCATACTATCCACTAACATACATTTTTCCGACAATTCAACTTTTTTGTTCTATTCCACACTCATGTTTGGACTCATTTCAAGTGTGGTACCTTACTTGAAAGACTATCTAGGAACAAACCCATACAAAGTAAAATTTTGTGCATTGATGACAATACTTCAAGAATTCCACTACCAACTAGATTAATGAAATCCTTGAGCAACACCTCTTTCTTAGGCTCCTCTAAATTGTGTAACTCTTAGTTCTTATACATGGGCTTGATTGCTAGTGTATAATAGTCTTACAAGATCCTTACCTCCTTGAGAAAATCTTTGGTTAATATCAACATCACCTTGCCCTTTACACATTCTTCTTTGACCTTCATTGACAATAACTCATAATCTATACTATTTTTTATGATGGTGAATGTATTATTTCTTCTATTATGAATGGGACAATATTAATATTTCTAAGGTCTTCCCAATAAAATATGACAAGGATCCATTGGAATCATGTTGCACCATACTTCATCCTTTTATCCTTCAATGTAGAATGTAACTTAGTTTTATATCATAGCGAGTTGTTGTACCTTTTACAACCAAGAGACTTTATATGGTGTGGGGTATGCAATAATTTTAACCCCAATTTCTAAACCATTTATGTTGATACCAAGTTCCATGCATTACTACCATCAATAATCAATTTTCAACATGTACTTCCTAATTTCTAGACATTGTGGGAAGGTGTTTCTCCTCAACCATGGTCCATTCTTATCTTTTGTAAGTTTTACTATAACTTTGTGCATCATCAAATTTTCCCCAACCTCTAAGTTTACACTTTTTGCTACATTTTTCTATCTTCACCTTATATGACATGTACATATTTCTTTGTATGACACTTCTCGTGCATAACTACTAGAAATTCAAAATCCCAATGACTTGATTTCTCACATCTAAAGCAAGTTCAACAAAAGCCTTTGTCATGGCCTCCTTTTATATTTCCTTATCTAAATCAACATTCAATTATTCTAGTGCAACTTCCTCTTCATGCCCATCCTCATTAATATCCTTTGGCACTTCTTCTCTCCTCCTATACATAACCTTCAATGAATCAATCCTTTCTTGAAGATATTTCATCATATCAACAAGATCTACCAAGCATAGTCCTCTATCCATTAAAATATTCTATTAACTTCCTTTTCCTACTATGTGGATCATTTCTCTCTATACAACTTATAATGCAAAAAATGCACAAAACTTATTTTTATGGAGCTCACACTTCAATTTTAGGACTCAAAGCACATGTTCTAATACCACCTACTACAAAATTGTAACAATTCAAATGAATAATTATCAACCTACATACAGTCATAATAGAAGTAAAGAAATAAGAGGATATAATAAATAAAGGTTTTATTGAATGCAAGAAATTACACACATATGGGCTCATTACAAAAATTGGAACCTATCAAAATTAATTACCCAATATTTAGAAGCACCCAACCTAAGAAAAAAGTCAATTATAACCAGTCTAGGAGATACCAAACCCAATGACCAAACTTTTTCCTCCAAAATTTCCAACACTTCATTCTTTAATACAATATCCTTATGTAATAGATTGTAGTGACTCTTAGCATTCTCTAGAGAACTAAGACATGGGATCAAATTCACCAAGTATCAAGAAATAATTGTCACTTCAAGTAGTTGAACTAATATTCAAGAAGATGCTTCTTTGACTTCCAAACAAAGTTAATTGAGTTTTTCCACGTAACACTTCCATCATTCATAGATGGAATGCATTGAACTAATAGTAACTAGACAAGTCTGGAACAAGCAATCTTCATAACTAGAACTCATGATTGTACAACATTGGAACATAATGAGAAGGTTTGTATGGATCAAAATAATATTGCACGCATTTGTAGAAAAAACAAAGTCTACATAGGGATGTCTCCTACAATGTAAAAGAGTATGCCAACTTGTGTAGTAGTGCCAAAGATTGCAAATGTTTCCCAAAGACTTATGTAATAACACAAGAGAGTCACAAGCCAATTGATGCTCACGAAGGCTTGCATGAAGCTCAAATCCAAACACAACCAAAAGAATTATGCTCAATGAACAAATTTTGTAAAGTCAAAAACACAAGAATTTATCCAAGGCATAACCAAGGAGTATAGGGAATAAGAGTTGCACATATCCACCAACTGGCCAAATACACAACACAAAAATAAATTTAAAACAACAAGACACATGAGATAAATTATGCACATAATCTAAAATTATCAAGGACTTTTTTTTGGTTGATGTAGGATTGCACAACCTCTAGGATGCTTGCACATCAAAATGTAAGGTTCATATAGGCATGAAACCCAAATATATGCTCACGTAATACACATAAGGTGTGGTTTGACTTAGCCCTTCAAATTAGTTAGATTGTGGTTATATGTTTAATTGGAGTCTAATTTGAAATCGAGTAGTTCCATGTGTATAATCATATTTAAATAAATTTATGGGTTGGTATGTATTTAAGGACACAAAAAAAAGGTATTTAATAATATGAGGATACAAACACAATAAAATTTATTAGTAATCTAATATTGCAAAGATAATGAAAATTATTGTTGTAGAAATATTTGATGGCTAGGTTCACATAGGGAATGTTTTGGGCTACATACAAGCTCTTACAAAAATCATTTTGTGACATTTGTTTTGGTGGCATATTTTTTTACCAATTTTCCACTATTTTTCATCATTCCCAACCTTAGAGAAACAACTTTCATAAGCAACATATTTCTATTTCTTGCAAGTCAACAAGATTTTAGAATGGAGAGAATATACCTTCTAGTGATGTCAAGAATTGAATTCCCTTAGCAAATGAAATGTTTATTTTCATAAGGTTTTTAAAAAGTACATACCTTTCACTTTTACCCTTTATTTTGGACTCACTTTGATCGACTTGTCTCATATGTAATGACCACTCTAAAAGTGGGATATTTCTATAAAAAATGATATAATAACATGAGCCTTGATTGTTCTTGACACCACACATATCAAGGTTTTGGATTTGATCTAAATTTTACCTTTCCTTGTCTTAGGTCAATTCTATAAGTTCATATTTGACCCCAAAATCTTAAGAAAAAATGAATGTAAGTGCCTCTTTCTATCTCTACAAGACCATGGAAAACAAATTCCAAGGGTTTTCTAAGAGGATTTCCTATAGTCAAATACGAGCATAATTATTTTCTTATGGTAGTTGATAGATCCAATAAAATTGGCACACTAACACCTTGCAAAAAGACTACCACAAGGAAATACATTGCTAAAATTTGTTTGTTAATGCATGGGTGCACTTTGAACTTCCTAGATTCATTATTTCAAATAAAAGATACAAGATGTATTTGTAAATTTTAGTCCACTTTACGAAGCATAATGGATATGATGTTTATAAACAATACTCCTTTCACCCACAAATAAATATCCAAATAGAGGTAATCAACAAAACCTTAGTTCTTCATAATCTAGGATACAACAATGTCTTAAAACATGGGATGCATCACTTCTCTATATTCAACACTTTTATAACAATGAAATTCATTATGTTAGGGTTCATGAAGATCATAGCAATAAACATTAGCAATTATGTGCAAATTAAATAACCCAAAAATAACAATGAAGAATAACACAAAAGAGATCAACACAAAATTTTAACGTGGTTCACCCAATATGGGATACATCCATAGAAACTTAGCCACCTGATAATTTTATTATCCAGTGCAAAATAGATTACAATCTTGTGAATGCCATACCAAAACTTACATCCCAGCCGCTTATAACAAGCTTTTTGGAATCTTATAGAACTAGGGTTTTACAAAGTCATTTTTTCATTTGTCGGTTAACAAAAATTAATTACCGACCCTTTGCAAGGATACGTAAAGAGTGTACAATATTTGCATGATTGGTCACCAAATACCAACACATTATTCCACAAAAGAGTCACCTTTTGAGGCATGCATGGGTTATTTACCCTCATACCAGTTAATATAGCTATAGAACAAAAAAAAAAAAAAACAATTAGGATAATATTTAGAGATGATGAAAGCACTTAAATTTGTTTAGAGGATTAGGGAAATCCAACTCAACATTAAGTAACAAATGGAGAAAATTTAAAATAAGTACAAAACCAACATAGAAATGAACAATAAAATACTTGGGGGATCCTGGTCATCCAAATTTCTATCTTTTGAGTGATAGCAGTGCATGAGCTTTGCTAGGGTTTTGAGTTTTCTGAGGTCATTCATGGCCCCTCCTATGTCATACTGCGCTTATTGCGCAGGATTTTGGTTCCTCCATTGAGTATGACCGCATTTACTGCAGTTTTAGGGGTTTATTATGCCTTCAACCGGCTCTAACTCGACAATTCTTTCTGGTGTTAGCGGTTCGACGACGTAGTTTAATGGCTCCCCCACCAAACAAACGCCCTCAGAAATTTGTTCTGAAAGTTTTTCACGAGGTAAGAATTCTGACACTCATGCTAATGTAGTTTTACCTTTACCTGATTTTGATTTTGCATGCCAATGGCTTGAAAAACACACCCTTTTGGGTTATTTTGTTGGGAGGACTCCCCCTGAAAGTGTGCTAAAAGACTGGGTTAACAAGGCCTGGGTCCCTCATGGGGTCCGCCTTGATATGGTCCAAAATTTGACCAAGGGTTTTTTCTTGTTTCGCTTTGCGAAAGTAAATCATGTCCAAGCTATTCTGGGTCATGGACCCTGGTATGTCTGTTCCTCCTTGTTGGTTTTCCAGTCCTGGACTCCGGATTTTGCTATCTCCGAGGACACCAAAATGCGTGTATCGGTCTGGATTGAGTTTCCCGGGTTGCCCTTGCCATGTGTGCCCTTCTTGCACCATATTGCTTCCTCTCTGGGGAAGGTTGTTTGCATTGAACCTGATAAGTTCTTTCAAGCTCATCCTCAAAAGAGGGTTTGTGTGGAAGTTGATTTATCCAAGGATTTGAAAGAGACTGTTGACCTTCAAATCGAGGATATTCGCCACTCCCAAAAAATCACGTATTTTAACCTTCCCAACACATGCTACCGGTGCCAATCAGCTTATCATAAGATCAGGGACTACCCTTTGTCAGTTCCCCATACTCTTTCTCAGCCACGGGGTGCTGAAAAGCTTCGTCAGATAGAGCCTTTGGCTAAGGCGAACACAAAGTGGACCACGGTCGCCAATTAGAAAAATAAGTCACATGGTTCTGGGTCGGCTCCCAAAGCCCCGGAACTGACCCAGTAGGTTTCAAACCCTTCAGAGAAGGGGAAGGCCACTCCCGCAAGAGTGGCTTCTGTTGTTTTACAGCCAAGGCCGCAGGCCGTGCCCCAGGCTGCTACAGTTTTATGTGCTCAATCGGCCTTATCTGCCGATGTGGAGACCCAACGACATTCTCGCAGCCGGTCTCCTCCACCGAAAGAAGGTGAATATGTGCCAGAAAAGCGGAGGTATTCTCCCTCTATTCAAATGGGTTCAGTTCTACAAGATTTTTTGAAGAATAGCTTCTCTTCCTTGTGTGAAGAGGACCGGGATTCTGCAAGCATGGAAGACTTTCCATGAATTTTCTCTCATGGGATGTTCGAGGTCTCACAAACCTCTCAAGGAAGTATTCTGTTAGGAATACTTTGAAGAATTTTCCGCAGATTGAAGTGCTTTGTCTCCAGGAAGTTAAAATTTCAGGTTTTTTGCTTGCTTCGGCTTGTCGCTCTATTTGGCCAGCCAACACTATGTTTTGTACCCTACATGAGGCTGGTCGTGGTGGAGCCGCTACTCTTTTGGCCCCGTGGTTGCTTCCTTATGTGGTTGACCATGGGGTGGATCCCTCCCAACGGGTTGTCTGGATTCTTCTCAATATTGAGAACCATTCCTTTGGGATTATTAATATTTACGCCTCTAATGATGTTGTGGAGCGCTACTTGCTTTGGCGATGGCTTGCAGACTCTTTGCCAGTTGCCACCTGGTTGCTCTGTCGGGATTTCAACATGGTTGAAATGGCGAATGATAAAAATGGCACTGTACCTTTTCGTTGGGCTGCAGGCGAAAGGGAGGCGTGGTTTTACATGCGCAATAAATTGGGGCTTTTTGATCCCAATCTGGGTTACCATCATTCTCATTCCCTCTGGCACACTTGGTGTAATTACAGAGCTGGTGCTAACAGAGTCTTTAAGCACCTTGATTGTGCCATGATCTCGACACAATCTTTTTTTTCTTTCAAAAGCTCTGCCTTGCCTGTTAAGCCGCTTGTGGATGTGACCCTTTCGGATCACTTCCCCATTCAATTTCGGATTGAGTGGAAAACTTGGCAACCTCGCACGTGTAAGACGCAATTCTTTTTGAACACGTCTCTGCTCCGTCACAAGCCCACCATGTCCCACATTCTTCAAGTGTGGAATTTAGAGTGTCATCCGTCTAGCAGTACGGGCTGGATTGCTTGGTGGAATGATGCTATCATTCATACTACATGCTTCCTGCGCATTTATGGGCGACAACTTGCTATATTCCATCGACGCTCTTACGAGGCCACCACTGCTGACTTGCGTGCTGCTACGGAGGCCTTAGCGGCTTGTCCTTTTTCTCTGTCACATCAAGTCCGGGTGGCAGACTTAAGACACCAGAAGCAAGTGGTTGATAGTTATTCTGCCAGGGGCGCTCAAATCAAGGTGCGACTCCACTGGCTCAAAATTGGGGACTGTGCCTCCAAAGAATTTTTTTTGGCTCTTCGTGCTAGGCACTCCTCCCCAGGCATTAAAGCCATCAAAGATGGCAATCAAGTGCTCTATGAGCTACCTGACATTCTCCAGACTTTTGTGCATCACTATGAGCAAGTTTTCACGGCTCAGGTCCCCACACCTGCGTGCCAGCAAGCCCTTCAGAGTTGCCTTGCTGTTGTGCCACATAGGCTTTCTTCAGCCCAGATTAATTTTTGTGATCAATTATTAACAATTGATGATCTCAAGGAAGCTGTTTCCTCCATGGCCGATGACAAGGCTCCTAGGATTGATGGTTTCCCCTGTGAATTCTATAAAGCGCTTTGGGACTGTATTGGGAGTGACCTACATCATGTTTATCTTGAAGCCTTTCACAACAATTCTTTAGGCAATTTAATAAATAAAGGCAATATTAAATTCATACCTAAGTCTAGAGATCCGGAGGATATTTGTAACTGGAGGCCCATCACGCTTCTTAATGTCTCTTATAAAATTATTGCCAAAGCCTTGGCTCTAAAAATCAACCACCTCCTACCTCAGATTGTGCGTCCCGAGCAGACTGGATTCATCAAGTCCAGGTTCATTCTTGACAACATTATTGTTGTTTGGGAAGGCATAGAGTGGGCCTGGCGTTCAAACCAGAAAGTCGTGTTTATCAAAATCGATTTTGCTAAAGCATATGACCGCATTGAATGGCCTTTCATTCTTGCGATGTTACAGGCATTGGGTTTTGGAGCCAATTTTCTTTAGTCCGTTCGCATGCTTTTTTTCGATGCCTCGGCTTGCATCTCCATTAATGGCCACCAGTCCTCTGCTTTTGGCCTCTTTCGTTCTATTCGCCAGGGATGCCCTCTTGCCCCTGCGTTGTATGTTCTGGCAACTGAGGGTTTTGGATATCTCCTAGCCAATGCTATCTCCCAACAACGTGTTAAAGGAATAACACTCCCAGATTCTCAAGAGTAGCTTGTCAATGGGCATTTTGTCGATGACTCCTTCCTCACTCTCTTGGAGGACAAAAGTTCGATCACTGCTACCCTTGAATGCCTTGACACTTTTTGTCTTGCATCTGGTTCTGTAATTCAATGGCACAAAACGTTGTGCTATAGACTGTCTGTGCTTCCCACTCCTGCGTGGCTTCAACCCTATAACTGGAAGTGGATTGGTCAAGGGGAAATCTTTCGCTTCTTGGGCATTCCGTTCACCTTCCAGGCTTCCCCCCGGGAGCTCTGGAAAGCCGTGCTCTCTAGAGTTGAGCAGAAGCTGGCCTATTGGATTACCAAGCCTCTCTTGCTGGCAGGAAAATTCCAGGTGTGCTCTAAAGTTTTGGCTGCCACCCATGTCTACTATTCTTCCTGTTGGGCTCCTTCTAAAGCAGCCTATAGCAGGCTCGAGAAGTTGCTCCGTGATTTTCTTTGGGCCTCTTCTGAGACCCATAAGGGTTTTCATTGGGTCGCTTGGGAATTTTTTTGTCTTCCCAAGGAGTCGGGAGGGCTCGGCTTGCTTTCCACTCAACGACAGGGAACTGCCCTCTGTGTCAAATGGATCATCCATGCGCTTACTGGGGATGAAGCCTAGAAAGTTCTCCTCAGACATTGCATTCAGTCTGGGTTTCTCGTTCACAAACCCGCCTGGAAAGGCATCGGCTTCCAAACCTTGTTGGTGATGATAGAGCCGGTTCAAATTATTGGCTCCTTTGTGGCTAAAAGCATTTGGCATTCTTGGGAAAATGTCAAGCCTTGGCTCCGTTGGGCTGGTGTCGGGTTTCGTGATGGGCTCTCCATCAACCAGCATAATCTTTGGTGGTCTCCCCTTCTTGCCCAGAATGGTCAACCCCTGGCCAAGTCGCCTTGGCTCAAAGCTCTCTGATTTCATAAGAAGGGCATTTAGACACTGCATCGGCTCTTCCACCGGCCTACCATGAGTATTATGCAGTGGGATGTTTTTAAAGCTCATTACAGCCTTCAAAACCAGGACCATCCTACTTTTGACAGTCTGGTGAACGCCATTCCAGCAGAGATTCTTCACAAAGTTGGTATTCGTGGGCACAAACCTTGGTGGAAAGACTGGAAATGGTTTCCAGATACTCCTCTTAGGAGCTACAAGCCACGGCTCGGTTACAGGTGGCTTTCACCCCATTTCTCTATGCTTAGCTCATTGAACCAAAGGTGGCTTCTTAACTCCTTAGCCTTTACTTGGCGTAGGAGGTTTGATGCCATTTGGTCTGCAAGTGTTAATCCAAAGCTGACCCACTTTGCTTGGTGTATTCTTTTCCAAGGCTTGCCCGTGGGTTCTCGGCTGGTTCATTTGGGGGTCTCTGACCCTCACTGCCCGTTTTGTGGGCAGCCTGAAAGCTTCAAACACCTTTTTTGGTTTTGTCCTAGAGCTCAGTAGTTCTGGACTTGGATTCATGATTTCTTTCGGTCTTTTAGGCCTGAACCCTTTTCGTGGCATATGGTTCTTCTGGGGGACCCGCCTGGAACCTCAGCTAAGTTCACCCAGATTTGGCACACTTTCAGAGTGGAAATCCTTTTTAGTATCTGGAAAGACAGAAATGCTTGTGTTTTTGCTCATTCGCATATAGATATTAATGTTTATATGTATGCTAAAGTTGTTATATGCTCTAATGTTATGTTACAGATTCAAGTGCAAGCCAACAAGGTTGCACTGGAAGTGGCTCACCTACAGGTTCTCCTGGACCACTGGGGCAATGCCCCTTGTACTGTGGCTCAGATTCCTGACTCGCCCTCCTCCTCCCACCGCCGGTCGCCCTCTCAGGGCCGGAAGCGGAGTGATTCCACGCGGGCTCACTCCCAGCCTCCTCTTCGGAGGGATTCTTGGCCTCCCCGATAGACTCGTTCACCTCCGCCGTGACCTGGTCAGGGTTGGCACTCTAGTGGTGTGCCGAGGAACAGTGGTGGCGGCTCTGGGTGGCCTGCAGATGCTCCTCCTAACTCTGGCTCTGGTTGGCCCTCCTTTAGGAAAAGCTTTCTGCGGCTTGCTCTTGCAATCTCGCCTCAGCGCAAGGATAAAGAAAAAAAAGATAAAAATGATGATGGTTGGGGTGCTCCTCCTGATGTCACTCCTAACCCCGCTGATGTATGGGGTAGAAATTTGGATGACCAGGATCTACTAGCACTGCCTTAGTTGCTTAAATTTCATTCTATTTTTTTATTTTTGGGCTAGGCCCATGTGACTTTAGTTAATTTTGTTGGGCTGGGCCCATGTCGCTTTCGGGGTGTGCTTTCCTACCACCCAACCCTTTTTTGTGAATTTTGTAACTTTATTTATATTAATATAGATATCTGGAAAATTCATCAAAAAAATAAAGGTGAGAGATAGATTTTGGTTATCCTTGGGTAAAGAAATCCTATAGGGACAATCCAAGAAAATAAAGTGACTCAAAGATGTACCATTCACTATTTTGGAGGTTATATTGAAAATGCTTTCAAAATTGATATGTACTTACTTTTATGAAGATGTAGTTGTAGATAATAATTAGTTGCAACTTTATGAGCCCTACCCTCATTAGAAGAATTGGATGTGAATATAAGATCCATACTCAAAGGACGTAGTTTCACAAAAGAAAACTGGTGAAGCTAGTAATAGAGTCAAATAATATTGTAAAATAGGACTCAAAGATTAGAATATAAATTAAGATAAGTTGTATTTCAAGGAAAATTGGGTGAACTCTTTCCCACTTGATGTCTCATTAAGCTTTTGTGGGACCAAATCCTTTCTAAGAAGGGAAGTTTGATCCATAAGGATCTAGAAAATAAAACTTCAACATTAAATTGGATTAAAATTTGGCAATAAAATAATCGACTGATAGAAAATGGAAACTATAGACTGTACAAGTTTATTTTTTAGCTTTGGGTCGAATCTAGGGTTGCAATGATGAATCTTCATAGGATCAAATCAACATCAAAGAGATTAAACTTAAATTTGTGAAAGTGAACCCCAAATCTTGGAAACTTGTAATTGAAATAAATCAACACCCTTTCTACTTCTAGTTTTGAGAGGTTTCTCCTTAGGCTTGGGAGGGTGCAACATTATCAACAACTATTTATAAAGCTGAAGAGTATACAAATTTTCATGAGAGGATAAGTTTGAATATTGCATTAAGAATAATTAAAAGAATTCAATTGTTCACATTATTTTATAAAGAATATACCAAGAATTAAAAGACAACCATTTTTTTACCCACTTGTTATATTACTTTTTTTAATTAATTTTATTAAGGATGGTAATGAAAATCAAGCTAATTTTTTCCCTTATGAACTTTCTAAGGTAAAAAATTATATTTCATGACATAAGTTTTATATATATATTAAGGGGATTCTATTAATGATGCTCTCTCTCATCTAGTAAACAAGAACATAGAACAACACTATATAAAGCCATTGGATAAACAACAAAGAGAAAACGTATAGCAAGGAAGACTAAAATGTTCCATGAGTTGATTTATTATTTCTATTTTTATAATTAATTTTTCTTACACTATTCATACCTCTTTAAGTGACTCGTTTTCTTGAGATAGTAAGGTGGAATTAATTTTATTATTCTTGAATCTTACAAGTTTTTGATAATTTATAAATCATTATTGGTGTTGAGAAGTAACTTGGGGAGACTACATATATAGAAGGAAGTGTGGAAACTTCTATGATAACTAGCCATCCCTTATTTTTGATAGATAAGGTTGGAAGGTATGCAACATATATAAGGTTAAAATTTTAATTTTGTGTCTTTTTTTAAAGAAAATGGACAACACATGTATAAATTTTTAACTTGAAGCATCTAAACGTGACATATATTTTGGATTTTAAAATGGTGTAAACTAATGAAATATAGAATTTTTAATGTAGCTTATGTTTGTATATTTTTTAAATTATTAGATATTTTTATTTATAAAATTGACTCTATGATTGCTGAAAAAATGATTTAGAAAATTAGGTTGAGGGACATCTACTTTTTTAACTCTATGTATTTTCTTTAATTATTTTTTCATTTGATTAACTTGAAGCTTTAGTGCAAGGAATATACTTTTTAATCTCAATATTTTTTTTATAAATGTAAAGTCAAATGTACTCAAAACATAATAATTTTGGTAGGCTTCCACTTTGTGTCTTAATAGAAATAAATTATACCAATGCATTATATGTTTCTTAATTTTTTTGAATAAAATATAGTATGCTTTTTGAATTTCCAATCAACCCTATGTTTAACTATATTAACCTAATTTTAGTGAATTTTGAAAAGAATTACTAAAAGTAATTAAAATATTAAAAAAAACAAAATCTACACTCCAAGATCTACTACCAAAAGGTTATTTTAGATAATCCAAAATATATTTGTAATTTGATTAAAGATGGCTCAAAGTTAGGGTTTATTAAATTTTATCAAAACAAAAGGATAAAAGTACCACATTTATTGTCAATAAGATGGCTATATGAAAGCCTTTACCTTGTCTAAAAAGGGTTGTAAAAAATATGTAAGGATTTTTTAAATATTTTGGTAGAATTATTTAGAAGGTATCAAACATGAGGACTAGTAAAAATAGGTGATTGCAATAACTTTAAAATAAACCTCTAGTTTTCCTACAAGAGAGAGAGGGGCTAAGTAATATAAAAGGAAAAGGTATCCACTTAGTTGATGATAGATTTCCATGAAGAGGAGGAAGAAGTCTAAAAGGAAAAATGAATACCTAATAACTTGAAGGCTTCTCTATGATCAATCAACTTCCATCTAGAAGAGTACTTGAAATTTTTCATTGATGCTAGTTTAGGCAAGAAATATTGCATGTAATACAAATTTTTCCATTGAGTACTTGAAAATAAAGATATAGAAAAAGTATTAGATATTTAACAACCTAATTGGCATTACTTTTATCCTCTAGAAGAGTGAAAAATGAGTTATCAACAAAATGATCATCAACCAATTGGTGAGAAGAATTGGGGAGAGAAATACCTTTGATTAGATTTTGTAACACAACATAAGCTAACAAATGTACAAATACTTTAGTATCCAATTTATATATAAAGTAGAAGTAAGAGTACATCCTTTCCATATGGAGGAAAAAGTCCTTGAATGAAGAGGATTAGTGACCACTAATAGTGAAAAAGGAAAAAGAAGTAACAAAGAGAATTTCAACAAATCTTAGGAATTTGGGACCAAAACCTAAGGCTTAGAGCATGACAAGAGTGAAGGGCCATTTTATGCAATCATAAACTTTAAAAAAAATAGTTTTGATAAATATAACTCACCATTGAGAATATCTATCCCATTCCATTCCTTCCTTGACATCAATGACTTTATCAAGAATATATATAGAATTAATACAACCAAATCACTTAGATGAATAATGAAATGTGGGAGATGTCATAGCTAGAGAGAAAGATCCTTCACAATGATCTTGTAGGAGACATTGAGCAAGGTGATTGGTTGCTAGTCATCATCTAGATCCCCACTCTTATGTATGAATTTAATATAATTTTATAACTAATAATATTTCTTAAAGATTTTAAATTATAATATTCTAGATAAACTCCATAAAAACAATTACCAACCATATCCCAAAGGGCTTTGTATATAGTGTTAGTGTAAATAGAATCGTTATTCAACTAGTTAGTTAATTACCTTTCTATGGTTGACCTATTCACACCCAGCTTAATTTTACTTAGGTTTTTAGGATTTCGTCTCACTTCATAGCATTGAGACATGTGTCCTCATCACTTTGTCACACCTATTGCATGTATATTTGACACTTTTTCATACACTTTTCAAGTGATCTCACAAGTGTTGCACATTTGGAGGGTTAGTCAGTTGTTCAATCCTACCTTCGTACCTCATCTACCTTGCCTATATATACAAAATTTCTCATTGTACTATACACTCTTCATATATTGATAGAAATACTATTGTGTTCATCATTTCACTTGTGGAAGGTTATCAACTCAAGATCTTTGATCTTGGAATCATCCAACATGATATCAGAGTCATGAGAGCATGTTTCTTCCCACATAAAGGTGACTCCTTCACATATCCCTATCATCAGAGCGACATGGAGCCAAACGAACACTATCATTGCATCCAAAAGGCTCAAGAAATGAAGAAATACCTCTCATTTTGTCAACTTTCATAGCTTTAATTTTTTGCAAGTTTTTGGGCTTCTATGCTATTGTATGAAAAATTGTTAACAAATAGTAGAGTGATAATTTACCCACCATCTACCCATTTATATTTTTGGGTCGATATTTTCTCTTTTGCAAAATTTTGTCTATTTTGACCTCTTTGTTGGTTCAAAGCATATTCTATTTTGAAAGGTTTCATTGAATCTATGGAATTCTTAGTACCCAACATGTGGCTTCATTATTTTTCTGTAAGGCATCTTTGTTGGTAGGGACCAAGTCAACACCAATATCTCTTTAGATTTGCAACCAGCTAGTGATTGTTGGCTACCATGTTATTACGGTCACTCTCCACATCCCCCATTGATTCGATCAATTACTTTCCCTATTGTGGTAGTGTGATAGGAAGAGGAAAATTATATCTACAAGAAAAGAGGGTTTGGTCACACATTCAACAAAATTTGTTTTGGTTTTTTTGTGGAGGAAAAGGTCAAATTTAACTTGTCTTGGTTGTTCAAACTTGCATAGTCCTCCAACATGCATGCCTACTTTAATTAGGTCAATGAAAACACCACATGGCTCTACTTTAAATCAAAGACAATCTCACAACACACTGCCCTTTGACTCAGGCTCCCAAACACATGTGACCTATTTCTTTTATGCACTTGGCATTATTTTAGTTAATGTTGATAAGTAACATTTAGTTCAAGCCTTGTAGTTAGCATTTTTTTTATAACAATTTATGTTACCTTAAGAATTTAACACTTTATAGTTGTTTAAATTATAACATTTAATACTAGTGGTCAAGACTAACCATCTAGCTCATAAAAGTGTCATAAAGAGGGTGTAGTTTTCATTTTTGCATAACTTGTAAATGGGGAGTCAACTTTTTGAGTGTAAATAGTCGACAATAAGTTGGTTCCACTACTAACATTTTGACATAAAGACATTTTGAAATTTGTGTTGTTTAATATCATTTTTTTTCTCTTTTACATCATAATTGTAAGAAAATTTTGATGGGGCATAACTTTCACCTCGGTTATCAAAATTATGCAAAACTTTTTTTGACACATATCATAATTTCACAAGGAATTTGAATTTCCTTGTATTTTAGATTTGGATAGCCCATTATGTAAAAATCACCATGCATTTTAAATAGTTGATTTGGCATCCAATCTTCACACATGTTGTAATTATCTTGCACATTATTTTGGGAGGGCTACAATTAGCACTAATCATTCTTGGGGGGGGCTCTCTAAATCAAGGGGGAAATCTAGGTGTTTTTCACTTTTGACTTTTTTGGTTCATGTGATCATGTCTCTCACACTAAATCCCTTCCATTTGATTATTCTTTATAATCCTCATAATAAATGAAAAATAAAATTTGGATATTGTTAGATGAAAATATATACAACAAAAAATTGTTTTCAATGTTAAAGTGTTGAAATGAAGAAATTTTTTCTCAATCATGGTATTGCCTTACTTGGTCATCTAATTCCAACACACACAAAAATATCATCAAATACCACTCAAAAATCTTGTGAGACACCATCATTTGGGGATGAACAATGTAATTACATGGCTTGCATTGAGATATCATCTCCCATATCCTTGTTGCTACATTTGAATCCAATTTTGATGCATCCATGAGTTCTTGTAATTCTTTGCATAAGGGAATTTCTATCATCATTCTAGATCCATCACATTGAGATGCATATCTACCAAACATCACATGTCTTTTGTAGAATCCCACCTTGAATATTTGGATGACACCATTGAGGATATTTATCTTTTATTTGATGTTATCTTTGATAAAGTTGCATCACCATTACCATCTCTAGATCTTTCTCTTGCCTCACCTACATCAACTTATATCATGACAGGTTGTGTAGATATGCATGAGTTGATCCATCCAACTCAGTCATCATCTATGTTGGCATAATCTCCAATAGTACTAGATTCACATCCATCCAATTGTAGCCATGCATTCATGGTCTCTATCCTGAATCACATACGGTGCCTAATCCATCTTATCAACATCTTTCACACATAAAAAATGGCTTGGAGATCATTGAGCATCATTTTAAGAAATCATTGGCATCATATCAGTATTTAGATCATGTGCAAAATTCAAAGACCTTTATTCTACTTCCTGCATATTCCTATTAGGAATGTGAAGTCATATTACACATATTTGTAGTGATTTTTATTCCCAAGGGGAGAAATGTTGTTCAATAATTGTTTATCATCTCCAACATCCAATGTTAAGTATGTATAAGAACTAGACACATCATTTTTATGGGATGTTGCATGGTTTCTCTTCTCCTATTAGTTTTTAGAGGAAGCATTTCCTCACATGGATTTCATCACTTCTCATTTTTTGGGGGGGTCACATAGACCTTCTCTCTTTTCTCTCTAATGGGAGGGAAATCCATTGTACATTGTGCTAGAATTATTCATTGGGGGTCATTATGAGTTCTCCATATTTCACTTATCTTCTTCACTTTTGCATTGCATTTCTCTTTTAGAGAGGAGTTTTATTTCCCACTAGGTTTTCTCTTTTTTTCTATAATTTATGAGAAATTTGTACATGAGTACCTACAGTGTAGAAAAAGGTATCCCTTTTTCACACTTAATTTGGGAATAATTAATAATAAAATGAGCTTAATAATGCCTTGATTCAGTTTTGTAATATGTCTTTCATATTCACATTAAGTTTAGGGCCCTTTTTAATAAAATGGACTTAATGGTGCCTTATGTTTGATGTTCTTTACACTTTCACATTAATCTAGGGCTTTATTAATTAAGTGAGGTCAATTTTCCTTAATTGGCCCCTTTAATTCAAATCCAAGCCTAATTAAATGCAAATTCCAAGGGATAAATCCTAACATTCATAAATTCCATTTCACAACACTCAACTTTGGAAGATGTGTGTCCTAGGTAAGTGACCTAGGACCCATTCACCATAGGGTGAATGTGTCCTCACTTAGTTTTAGGACCATGTTTTTTCATAATATTCAATCTTGATTAATGTGTGTCCTAGGTAAGTGGCCTAGGACCCCACTCTTAAATATGTTTTTGACGGTATTTCACGGTTCCAAATTTAAATCTCACATGTCAGATTTCAACATCTAATAATTGAAAATTAGAGAAGGAAGCCTATAAATCTCAGTTTCACATTCATTTTTACACTAGACAAGAGATATTTTCATATGAGATCAAGTATTGATATTCAAAAGCAAGGAGCAAGCAAAAGTGAAGTCTTGGAGTGACATTTTAGGGTTTTGGTAGGTCTTCAAGCTCATTTTTTCATCAAAGATCAAGCATTGTTGAAGAATTGATGATAGATTTCTATAGAGGATCATGATGGATTCTAGGTTTTGGGAGAAGCACTATGATAGTCAACCAAGCCTAATGATTTGTTTCCTAGGTGATTCCATCTTCTATGATAATTATATTTCAGCCTAAACAAAGGTATATTCAGATTTGTGACTTATTAAGGGGATTTGAGATCTTCTAAAGTAGGTCTTGTACATTGTTCATGTTTCATTTTAAGGATCCTATTCGAACACACTTGAATAAGGTTTCTTTGCATTATTAGAAATCTTAATCTTAGACACACTTAAGATTAGTATTGCACACATATTTCATGTTTCAAATTTCTATTTATCATCAAGGTTTAATTACCAAACTTGGGGTTTGTTGAGGCAAACCCCTATCCACCAACAAAATACCAAATTTGTTTTGCAGATTTTTAACAGATCTAGATTTGAGAGCATAAACTTTAAGTTATAGTAAGGAAGTGTAGGTCTGGAGCTTCAAATTCAGTTTCATATTTGTCTAGAAAAGCTTGCCAAGACCCATTTTCCATACGGCGAACGAGTCCCTATTAAGGTTACTCGGGCAACAAGTTTTCATAGTTCCTAAGCTTCAAGTTTAAATTTAGAATTTCTCAAAAAAGTCTACCAAGACCCATTCACCATAGGGCGAATGAGATCCTGTTAGGGTTGTAGAAACATTAAGTTTTAATAGGTGCACAACATTTATTACCCTCTGCTTCTTCAGAAAGTTTATTGTTTCCTTCTATTTTATGTTAAATCTCTTGAATGCACTTTGTGGATCTAAATTCGGACTTGTTTTATTAATTCAAATCTTTCTCCCCAAAGTGTTATTTGATCTAGCCCCCATCCTAGCAAAAAGGGAAATCAAAAGATTCACATCTTGATTGTTATTTCACGGTGTGAATCTCATTTCCTAATTGTTTGAGAGAAGTAGGACCCATTTTCCCTCTTTAGATCCAATTTTCAATTTTGGGAAATTCCTCTATCCTATTTCCTTTTATTTCATTTTGGTGAACCCGACCTTGTACAACAAAATTCTAAAAAATTGGAGTCCCTTTAATCCTAGACCTTAGTTTTGTAATAGATTGCATTATATTTTCATTACATTTAAGGTTCTCTAATTTTGCATTAGTGAACATTATATTTAGGGTTAAATTTGCATGTTTGCATTGCTTAAAATCACTACAAATTAGAAAAAATGTGTTCATTTTGCATAGTGTTAGCATTTAAATCATCATTCAATCATTTAGATTCATATTACACATTAGAATTAGTCACATTTCTCATCATTCCAACTAAGTCAAACTTGCATTTAGAAGCATAAAACCTGAAAAATCTATTACAAAATTGTTTGTTTCATATAAACGACAAAAAACACATAGAATCACCTCAAAAATACAAAAAGCACATTTTAAAAACCCTAATTTGGGACCTATTCACCCTAGGGCGAATGAGTCCCTATACAGATATTTTCAGCAAAATATTTGAGTGACTTTTTAGTCTCTGATTTGCATTTCTATTTTTGTTATCAGACATGAGAATTAGTTTTCTGAACTAGTTTATTTTTGCATTGAATTTTTTATTCATTTAGCTAGATTTTGCAACATTGGGAGAATCATTTCTTGCATATTTCAATTAAAAGTAGCATTAGATTTCTACATTTTTAGGATTATTGCATCATTAGATACATTATACATTTTGCAATCATTAGTAAATGAAAACAAAAACCAAAACCATCAAAAGAAACAAATAAAACCCTTGGAGAAAGCATAGTTATTTGATTATGTCAAATCTACTTTTTTGAGTTAGCTTATCCCTCAATCCCTATAGTAGTAATGAATTTGACATGTTAGATGAATCCCTTGAGGATTTCATCTCACAAGGTCCATCCACTAAGGCTTGTCATGACAAACTGAAACATAGGGACATTAACGCAATCACACCACAACTTATCATTTACCCTCCCTCGCAATAACCTCAAGCTCAAAACAAACTCGTGCTCATCCTTGAACCACCTAAAAACAATTCTTCACAACAAACGGGTTGCAATATCGTTGCTCACACATGCAATACAAGGAACAATAAGCAACAACAAACCACTCATGTTTCATTACATTTGCCTCAACCTATATTTCCTAGTGCCCCTCATTTACCTCCAAATAGTAGAAAAGAGTATGATATTTTTGAACAATTTAAGAATACACCCGCTAAGATATCCCTATGGGATCTTATTCAAGATTCACCAAATTACCATAGTATGCTTGAAACAGCCATGCAATAAGTTATGGTTCCTCCTAATACAAATTCAAATAATGTGGCAGCACTAGTTCAAGGAATGAATGATGTTAATTTAGATATTGTTTTTCACCAAAGAGAGTTGCCCTCCTTGGAAGTTCAAAAATGAAATGAAGCATTCATGATAATAGCCTTTGTTAATAAGATCGTGATAAAGAGAACCCTTGTTGACAAGGGTTCTACCCTTAATGTGTTTAGTGTGAGCCTTTTGGAGAAGATTGATATGGATAAGAGTGACATTGTCCCTGATTCTTTATCTATATATGGGTTTGAAAATATAGGAAAAAAACTGCTTGGAGTCATCACATTACCTATTAAAGTTGGGAAGGTAACCTTACAAAATTCGGTCCATTTTATGCCTTATGATCTTTCTTCCAATCTCCTCTTGGGGAGACCATGGATTCATGAAATTAATGGGGTGACTTTTACCCTTAACCATACCATGAAGTATGTTTATAACAACAAAGTTTACACACTCAAATTCAATCACAAACCTGAAATTTGATTGCACACCGAGAAAAATAAACAAAGTCCTATGAAAATATTGATACCAACTGCAAAAGTGGAAATCACAAAGGAAGAAGAATAGGAGAAAAAGATAGATAAAGTCACAAAATTATTAGAATATGATTGGGGTTCCTTAGATTTCACACCAACATTCATGGGAGAATATAAGATTACAATGAAAGAAAATGAAAATAAAAAAGAACCAATGGTAATGTCAACACATAATTCAAAATAAAACTCACAAGCATCTACTTCATCTACTCTAGAAGAAGACACGAGTTATACAATGAACTTTCATGAAATAGACTACCAAAAACCACCAAATCCGAAAGAGATGGAGAAACTCTATGGAAGATGTTATGAGCTTGTGAAACAACTTGGTTACAATGGAAAAGGATGTGGAAGAAAAGAACAAGGCATCCATGTTCCTATATAGCCTAACATGCAAGAAAAAAAAAAGTGACCTTGGATATTGTCCTTCTAAGATAACAAAAGCAATGCAAAGACCCTCCCTCAACATCAACACCATCATGTGTAACTCCCCTAAGCAAAATATCACTTTGAAGCATCCTGAATTGATTGATACAACATGCAAAGAATCATTGGAATACTTTGAAGATGATGAAGCTTTGAAAGTAATAGGATTTTATGACAAGTCATTTACTCCTCCTAAGAAAAAATGGGTCACTTGTGTTGTGGTTACTACTAAAAAAGTGGATGAAGAAAAGGAAGTTAATGTGATTGACAATGACAAAGATGAATATAATCTCTAAATTCCAAGAAAAAATGTACTTCCTTTGGGAGATACAATCAACATATCAATGGATACAACTAATGAAGAAAGAATGATTCAAATAGGAAAGTGCATTGATGAATATGAACAAGAAGATCACACAACATTACTACATGAGTTTCATGAGCTTTTTTCTTGGACTTATTTGGACATGTCGGGTATTGATGCTAAGATATTAACACACAACATAGTTATTGACAATGATGCTAAACTGGTAAGACATAAAATATGAAAGATGAATCCTAAGATAGATCTATTGGTTAAAGTTGAGATTTAGAAACTTCTTGAAGCTGGTTTTATACGACCTATCGATTATTCTCCTTGGATCTCGAACATTGTTGTAGTCATGAAACTTGATAATCGTATTAGGATGTGAATGGATTTTTCATGATTTGAATAAAGAATCTTGAAAAAATGACTTTCCCCTTCCTAATATTGACATGATAGTATATCCAACTGTGGGACATGCTTTGTTATCATTCATAGACAATTTTTTTGGATATAATCAAATCTTTGTCAACCCTCAAGATCAATACAAGACAAAATTTACTACAACTTACGATACATTTTGTTGGGTGGTTATGCCTTTTGGATTAAACAATGTAAGCACAACATATCAAAGAGCTATGAAATTGATATTTCGTGATTACATACACAAGATTTTGGAAGATTATTTTGATGATATTATAGCTAAATATTTAACTCAACAAGACAATGTTAACATCCTTCAAAAAATCTTTGAAAGAATGCGAAAATATTACATGAGATTGAATTCGAAAAAGTGTCTTTGGCATGGATAGTGGAATTTTTTTAGGTTTTATAGTATCCCATAGAGGCATTGAGGTGGACATGAAAAAAATCGAAGTTATTGTTAGCATGCCACCTCCTAAATAAATTTATCAACTGTCTACCTTACAAGGAATAATTCAAGATATCTGTCATTTTGTAGCATCCTTAGCAGACCAACATTACCCTTTACGTAACTCCTTAAGAAAGAGGTTAAGTTTAAGTAGATTGAAGATTGTAAACATGCCTTTAAGAGTTTGAAAGATTATCTTGCTACTCCACTTGTTTTACAACCCGCTATGCAAAAAAAATTGTTTATCCTTTATATATGAGCATCAACCCATGCTCTTGAAACATTATTGGCTCAACAAGATGTCATTGGTAGAGAACATCTTGTTTATTACATTAGTTGAACCCTGGTGGATTACGAGACATAGATACAATGATAGAAAAATAGTGTTTGGATATTGTATATTCTACTAGTAAATTGAGACACTACTTATTAAATGTGTAAATTCATGTAATGATGAAGTTCAATCCTTCAAAACACCTTTTTGCTAAAACAGATTTATTGGTATGCTTAGCTAAGTGGGTTATGTTGTTAACTAATTTTGATCTTAAATTTGTCTCTCAAAAGGAAATCAAAGGGCAAACCTTGACTGGCCAATTAGCTGATGCTCCCTCTCCCTTAGTGTTACCTAATAGAGACTCATTACCTGATGAGAATGTGTTGACTATTCAAAAAGAAAATGAAACATGCAAATTGTACTTTGATGGTTCTAAGTGTCGAATTGGCTTTGGGGTAGGGGTTACACTAATTCCTCATTTGGGTAAGCTTATTCCCTTATCTTTCCATTTAAACTTCCTATGTACCAATAAAACTGCAGAGTATGAAGCTTTAATAGCTGGTATACGCACAAAATTAGCATTAGAAGTCAAACACATTTCTATATTTGGTGATTCCCTATTAGCTATTCAACAAATAAATGGTTCATATTAAGAAAAACATGATAAGCTCATTCAATATAAAGACCTCACAATGACATTGTTAGATAAATTTGACTCATATACGATCAATAATATACCACGAAAGGATAATCGACATGAAGATGCAATGGCAAGTGTTGCTTCCCTTGTATCTCTTGACGATCCTTTTGTTGATTTCACATTTACAGTCCAAATGATCCCTAAACCATCTATAGATGAAAAAATCAAAGAAGTATTATTAGCTGATACTAAAACTCTAACGAATGGTACATAATTATATTCAACTATTTAAAAGAAGGTACTTTTCCTAAGCCTACAACTAAGAAATCTCGAGCTCATCTTCGAAAACTCGTATCTAAGTATATAATCCTCACGGGCATGTTATATAGAAGATAATTTAATGGTTTTTTACTTAGATGTCTTAAAGAATTTGAATCCCCATAGCACTTGATGAATCTCATGCAATTGCTTGTGGAGGACATTTTGAAGGAAGATCATTAGTTCAAAAAATAGTTCGCATAGGATAATATTGGAGACATATGGAACAAGATTATTTTTCCTACATTAAGAAATGTCATAAATGTCAAGAGAACAACAATTTGATTCATGCTCCTGCTTTCAAGATTCATACCCAAGATCCTATTTGGCCATTCTTGGTTTGGGGTTTTGATCTTATTGGAAAAATATCACCACCCTCTTTTGTCGTACATACATTTATCATCATTGCAACTAATTATTTTATAAAATGGGTAGAAGCTATTCCTCTTTGTTCCATGACAGCTAATGCAATATGTTGTTTCATATTGGAATACAATATTGCTTGTTTTGGACTTCCTTCCACATTGACTTCGGATAATGGAACTCTGTTTAAGAACAATGACGTGAAGAAATTATTGGAAACTTTTCATATTCAACATCGATTTTCAACGCCATATTACCCTCAATCAAATGGGCAAGAAGAATCAATTAACAAGACTCTTGAGAAAATTTTGCAAAATAAAGTAAGTAAACATAACAAATATTGGCATACTCAACTAACCTATGCATTATGGGCTTACCGAACAAACATTAAAACATCTACAAGAAACACTCCTTATAACCTTGTTTATGGTGTTGAAGCAATAATGCCCTTAGAGTTAGAGATTCCTTCACTGCAAATTTCTCTTAAAGGGCTTATTGATGATACTACTTATAAAGAGAAATGATTGGATCAACTTAAAATGCTTGATGGATAGTGTATCAATGCTCTTGAGCATGTCCAAGCTTATTCTAAAATAATGCAACGTAGTTATAATGATAATGTCATCCCTAGAGAATTTAATAAAGGTGACTTGGTGTTATACGAAAATCAACGTAATGTTAATGTGCTTCCAAATAAGAAAGGAAAATTCAGCCCTAATTGGCTAGGACCTTATGTAATTAACAAAAAATATGGGTCTGGATCTTACACATTAATAGAAATGGATGGTACACCCCTAAAAGAACCTATCAATTCCACAAATTTGTGTTTGTACTACACATAGAATCTCCTCTTTTGAATAGTGTTTTAAAGTAGTTTTGTTAGATTAGGTAGATGGTATTCTATCTTATCTCGCATTCCTTCATTAATTGAAAAAGAATAATAGTGTATCTTAGAGTCTAAAGTGATTGTTCAATAGGTTTTAATTATTACTTTAGTTGGCATACTATTCAAAAACAAAATCTTGTGTGTTATGTTAATTTAGATCCTTAGATACATTTAATGTTACTAGATCATAGGTGCATTTAAATTAACATAGAATACTTTATCACAATGTAGTATCTAATATAAACTAAAAAATGTTTTAAATTAGATCGCATAAACATTAAATCATGGAGATATTTATTAAACATTATCACAAAGGATATTCAGTAAATCACATTGACATTTAATTCAACATAAGATCACAAAAACATAAACATCACTGCTCATATATATCATCAAAATTTTGAGTGCATATATCACTGAATACAATGCTAGTAAGGTTTATGACTATTAGACCCCTTGAGGGTTGGTGGTCCTTGTGGCTTTTGTGATACAGTAGAATGTGATCTTGACCTACTTGAGGATTCTCGTAGGCCCTCTGCTAGTCCAACTGCTCTTGTCTCTTGTATAAGTGCCTCGATGGGCTCTCGATCTATCTGCTCTTTGCCTATCTGTACCCTAGCAAGCTCCTCATGTAGCCTCGATATCTCTACTCATAGGGAATTCTCCATCCTGTTGTTAGTAGGACCTCAAGATGCTCAGACTACTGAAAGCTCTGCTAGAAGATGGTTGACATGATTGGTATCTCTATTTTATTCTATGCCTAATCTCGCTACTGACTTGAAGAGATCTACATGTTTCCTCGTAGAAGGTGGATGCATGTACTTTAGGAATATATCATCCTTTGCACGCAGTGGAGGCACTATCTTAGTGGTCACTCATTGGTAGAGCTCACGTCACTCTCGTGTGGACCCTACAAGATAGAAATCATAATAGGTATCGGTACACATCATCATCATATATCAGGTATATACATAGAGATAAATGAACGTAAATATCAAATCATCACTTGGATCTCAGGTCCGCTAGTCAGGGTATAATCGTACAATGGTGGTCCCCCTCTGTGCAAGAGGTGTGGATGGTCTGCTACTGCTGGCCTCTCCATGCTTGTGAGTGTGGATCTATGATGTGGTTGTTGCATGTGATATAGTGAACCTAGTAGGGGTGCATATCTCCTCTCGGGTGTAACTAGATCCTCCTCTATCTCATTGGTATCCTCACTCATAGATTGGGGATCCTCTTCATCCTCATCTATACCCAAAAATATGTCAAGAACAATATTGTCATCATCTGTATCTCCATCAACCTGTTCATCATCCCTATCCTCTTTGCGACCTAGAAGAGGTTATGCGTGGCCTCTAGGGTAGTGAATGGAAAAGACATGGGTTGGTCATGCTCCAAACCACCACTTATCATAGGCTCAAGTAGTTCCTACGTCATCAACATTGGAGACTAGGGACACGTCGTGGTCCTCGTCCTTTGAACCACTAATGTACACATCCTCAATTGTAAGGCGATGAGTTTCCCCGAGTCTAGGAGCACTCTGTGTTGATCGTAGGTATTTGGGTCAATCTCACAGTGGTACCTGAACATGTCTGAACTGGCATATGACACAATCATAGTAGAATGGTCTCACTATGTAATCATGTCTCCCTACAAAAAATTGGTCTTGCTAGTGCTTGATTAGCTCGTGTCTGTCATTTTCCCATTGTGAAATCCTGAGATATGGTCTCCAGGAGATGTCATCCTCATCTATCTGATCAAATCTAATTTGCCAATGCAGTAAATATCCCTCCTTCCATGCTCACTTTAGTACATAATTGAAGGATCGTGGGTAACCCATGGCCACTATGGTAGGAAATCTAGTGGGCCTAGTACATGTGATGTGCTTGAAGCACCATTCCTGCAAGAGTGTACAATGTACTATGATGTCCAACTCTTGGTATACAAACCATCCTAAATCATAGTATAGATGAGCTAGCATACTATGACCCCAAGCATAAATGGTCCTATTCTCCTCCATATCTCAGATGATGTGAAAAATTCCACCATATTAGTGGGCACCTCATTCGTATGGTGCTAGTGCAAGTGCTATGGTAGTGATCATGATTCGTTGTAGTGGTGTACATGCATGTCGTAGCCATCTAACCTCAATGTGTGGATCGATGGAGGATCATCTGATGGGCAACTCTAAATAGTATAGAATATCATCCCACATCTGCTTGTATGATTGCTCGTCTATTGAGTGCACAACCTTGCCCCATATAGTAATCTGCAAGATGTGGTGTATGTCCTCTAAGGTGACGGTCATCTCACTCGTAGGAAGATGGAAGGTACACAAATTTGTTTCCCATCTCTCTACTAGGGCCATCAACATAGCATTGTGATACCTCATAGGTGGAATGAAGTATACCTAGAACAATCTTGTCTCCTGTAAAATTTCAAACTCCTCCTCTAACAGTCGTGTGATAAACTCTTGAAGGAAACAAAAGTGTCTCCCTCTGAGGTGTTGTCGGGCTCAAGGAGGAATCTAAAATAATAAAATACATAAAATAAATCTTAAATTTACCAATTAAATAACACTAGAGTTTCTCTAAGATGCTTTATGGCCAATGTGGACACTTATGCCATTTATGGATGGGGGGTCTTGGACACTTTGCACCAAGGTGGGACACTTTGCGCTAGCAATGGACGCTTTGTGACAAAGATGGATACTTTGTGCCAATATTTTCTAGGGTCCTAAAAATACTTTAAAAAGTACATTAAATGCATGAAAACGAAGAAAACCCATAACAAAATCCACTCACTATGTGACGAAGCGTGTCTCGTGCCACATCGTTGTGAATAACCTCAAGTCTGAGAGGTATAGGTTCGTCGGCTTGACATCCTAAATCACTCTACAACAAGGTAATTTGCAAAAAAAAAATGTCAAATGATAGTAAAAAGTGTCATTTTTATTGGTATATACTAAACCTTAGTAAATAAAGCGTATTTCACTTTAAGGGTATTTTATTCAAATTAGCATATTGGGGGCTAGATAACTCTGTTTTTGATGTTGTTTGTTGTATTGGATTCAAAATTACACTCCCGGTCTCATCAAGTGTCTATCAGTATGTGGTATGGTACTTGGAAATACCCTATGATATGACTTAAGAAATTCTATGTGGTTTCATACTCACCCTGATTCCACCTCCATATAGCAAACAAAATCAGGGGGTCTACCCTCGAATTTGTTTCTCTATAGAAGTTTGATAAGAGGATTTTTGAATGACTAACAAACCTATGTTGTAGGATGCGGTCCTTAACATTGTGGTTTTACAGGTAACTACATTGGGGGCTTCATTCTCCCTTATGAATCCATATGAGTATCCTTTTTATAAAGTTTATTAGGATTCCTTTAGCTTGGATATGTACGTAGTATCATATGGCCACTAAAGTGGGGGCTAAATGTAATGTAGGAAAATGTATCCATTTTTCACACTTAATTTGGGAATAATAAATAATCAAATGAGCTTAATTATGCCTTGATTTAGTGTTGTAATATGTCTTTCATATTCACATTAAGTTTAGGGCCCTTTTTAATAAAATGGACTTAATGTTGCCTTATTTGTGGTGTTGTAAGGTATACCTTTACACTTTCACATTAATCTAGGGCTTTATTGATTAAGTGGGTTCAATTTACCTTAATTGGCCCCTTTAATTAAGATCCAAGCCTAATTAAATGCAAATTCTAAGGGATAAAGCCCGACATTCATAAATGCCATTTCACAACACTCAAATTTGGAAGATGTGTGTCTTAAGTAAGTGACCTAAGATCCATTCACCATAGGGTGAATGGGTCTTCACTTAGTTTTAGGACCCTTTTTTTGCATAATATTTTATCTTGATTAATGTGTTTCCTAGGTAAGTGGCCTAGGACCCATTTGCCACATGGTGAATGGGTCCTCACTTAGACCTAGGGCCCCCCTTTTAAATATGTTTTTGGCGGTATTTTAAGGTTCAAAATTCAAATCTCACATGACGGCTTTCAGGATCTCATAATTGAAAATTAGAGAAGGAAGCCTATAAATCTAAGTTTCACATTCATTTTTGCACTAGACAAGAGAGAGAATTTCATATGAGATCAATTGTTCATATTCAAAAGAAATGAGCAAGCAAAATTAAAGTCTTGGAGCAACATTTTAGTTTTTTTGCGGGTCTTCAAGCTCATTTTGTCATCAAAGATCAAGCATTGTTGAAGAATTGATGATAGATGTCCATGGAGGATCATGATGGATTCTAGGTTTTGGGAGAAGCACTATGAGATTCAACCAAGCCTAATGACTTGTTTCCTAGGTGATTCCGTCTTTTATGATCATTCTATTTCAACCTAAAGAGAGGTATATTCGGATTTTTGACTTATTAAGAGGATTTGAGATCTTCTAAAGTAGGTCTTGTGCATTTTTCATGTTTCATTTTTAGGATCCTATTCTAACACACTTGAATAGGGTTTCTTTGTACTATTAGAAATATTAATCTTAGACAAAATTAATATTGGGATTGCACAAACATTTCATGTTTCAAATTTATATTTATCATCAAGGTTTAATTACCAAACTTGGTGTTTGGTTGAGGTAAACCCCTATCCACCAACAAAAGACCAAATTTGTTTTGTAGATTTTTGATAGATTCAAATCCGAGAGCGGAAATTTGAAGTTACAAGAAGTAAGTGTAGGTCTGGAGCTTCAAATTTAGATTCATAGTTTTTCTAGAAAATCTTTTCAGGACCCTTTCGCCATAGGGCGAATGAGTCCCTATTAAGGTTACTAGGGCAACAAGTTTTCACAGTTCCTAAGCTTCAAGTTCAGATTCATAAATTCTCAGAAAAGTCTACCAGGACCCATTCATCATAGGGCGAATGAGTCCCTATTAGGGTTGCAAAACCAACAAGTTTTGATAGGTGCACAACATTTATTACCCTCTACTTCTTTAGAAAGTTTACTGTTTCCTTCTATTTTATGTTAAATCGCTTGAATGCCTTTGTAGATCTAAATTTGGAGTTGTTTTGCTAGTTCAAATCTTTCTACCCAAAGTGATATTTGATCTAGACCCCCATCCTAACAAAAATAGAAATTAGAAGATTCACATCTTGATTGTTATTTCATGGTGTGGATCTCATTTCCTAATGATTTGAGAGAATTTTCCCTCTTTAGATCCACTTTTACATTTTTGGAAATTCCCCTATCCTATTTCCCTATAATTTAGTACCTAACATGGCCTAGTAGCCGATAATCATCATCATGCATACATTAATCCCTAAGTTGCACTTAAGGGGGTGTTAGTGTAAATAGAGTCATTATTTACCTAGTTAGCTAGTCACCTTTCTAGGATTGACCTATTCACACATAGCTTAAGTTTACTCATGTTTTTTAGGCTTGTGTATCACTTTATAGCATTGAGACATGTGTCCTCATCACTTGAGGCACCTATTTCATGTATATTTGACACTTTCCCACATACTTATCAAGTGAGCTCACAAGTGTTGCATATTTGGAGGGTTAGTAAGTTGTTCAATCTGACCTTGCCTATATATGCAAGGTTTCTCATTTTATTATTAGACACTTTTCATATATTGATAGACATACTATTGTGTTCATCAGTTCACTTGTGGAAGTTTATCAATTTGAGCTCTCTAATATTGGCATTCTCTAACATATATACATGGAAATATATCACAAGCAAGGGCTTTATCATTAGCCTTTGAAAAATAGCCTCATGAAGGTCTTTCTGAGAGAATTTGTTCACACAAGGCTCTATGAGAATGTGACACCCTTCTAGGGACTAATTGAATGCATTGTTGAAAAGAATTAGATTTATCCAAGGATGCTTCTTGAGCTTTGAAAACTTGTTCATAATGTCAAAACAGTCCTAAGTAATGGAAATAAGTTCCTCCACAAACTAAGAGCCCTCTTTAAAGCATTTTATTACCTAAAAAAATAGTGGGATCTTACAAAAAAGGTACTCGGAAACTTATCACCAACTTTGAGCCAATACATGTGAGCCTTGATTTGACCTCAAAAAAGGGTTATTTGTAATCTATTTTTATTGAGAGAGAGAGAGAGAGAGAGAGAGAGAGAGAGAGAGAGAGAGAGAGAGAGAGAGAGAGAGAGAGAGAGAGAGAGAGAGAGAGAGAGAGAGAGAGAGAGAAGCGAGAGGCGAGAGAGAGAAGAGAAAGAAGCGAGATACAAGAGAGAGAGAGAGAGAGTGAGAGAAGCGAGAGAGAAGAGAAACGAGAGAGAGAGAAAGTGAGAGGCGAGAGAGAAAGTGAGAGAAGGCGAGAGAGAGAGAGAGGTATGAGAGAGTGAGAGAGAGAAGCTGAGAGAGAAATGAGAAAGTGAGAGAGAGAAGCGAGAGAGAGAGAGAGAGAGAGAGAGAGAGAGAGAGAGAGAGAGAGAGAGAGAGAGAGAGAGAGAGAGAGAGAGAGAGAGAGAGAGTGGTGATGGTAATGAGAAAACTGAAGAGAGAGAGAAGAGAGAGAGAGAGAGAGAGGAGAGGGAGAGAGAGAGGGGGGAGAGTGGGTGAGAGAGGGAGAGAGGCAGAGAGAGAGAGAGAGAGAGAGAGAGAGAGAGAGAGAGAGAGAGAGAGAGAGAGAGAGAGAGAGAGAGAGAGAGAGAGAGAGAGAGAGAGAGAGAGAGAGACCATGACTAACTTTGTGGTTATTGCATAAAAACTTTTTAATAGGCCATGTAATACAATAAATAATAGAAAGAAAAAAATCTAAAATTTTACCCTCTTACAAACAAAGAATGAACATGTTTGTTAATATTTGTCAATATTCCATATTGCATTTTTTCTTGTGATATTTTTCAAACCTCAAACATACATGAGAAAGTTTCATTCGAAAGGAATGTCATCATGATCAAGCTTGTTTATAGTTGTATACATGTTTTATGATAAATCTCCCTCTAAATAGGCGTTAAATTTTCTAATCAAATAATTAGTGCAAAATTTGATCATTTATCTAGCACATAGTCTACATCCTCAAGACTTTTAGCTAGGCTCCACAAATGCTTACAGTTAGCCTTAGGAGAAGGAGGTGAGTAGATTACTCTTAGCCTAAGAGGATATAGCATTACCTAGAGGAGGGGTGTGAATGAACTTAGGTCTACTAGCCTCCTTGAGAATCTAGGCTAATCTCTTTCCCTTTGTCCAAGGGCTTGTAAGATACAATAACCATAGACTTAAAAGACATCCCACCATCGATAGCTTGGGACTTTTTCCCATTATTTTGATTGTTCTTGGAGCTTCTAATTGTCAACCATCCCTCCTCTTTTTTGGAAGGAGGAGCATCCATTGAAGGCATAGGCCCAAATTTGGCTTTGGAAGTAATAAAGGGACAATCCTTGAACTTGTCCTTAGAGGATTGATATCTATAACAAGTGTTCAACAAGTTAAGGTAAATCACCCTTTGGGTGTGGCACATTTTCCCAATTTGAATATCCATGGCCTCCTTTAGATCTTTAGAGAGATTGACTTCAACATAAACATATTTTTGTGGGTAGGTAGACAAAAATTTGTTAGGCTTGCAAATGACATGGTCTAAAGAGGTTGTAATATGGTTCAAGAAAGGCCAACAAGGCAAAGGAAGTACAAGAAACCTGACCCAAACAAGGACTCTTAGGGATCTTCCTTTGGAGACAACAAAGTCTTGGGTCAAGGGTGTGGATACTAACAAGGAACTACAAATGTACCATGAACCATGCCTAATGATGGCTTCTATGTGACCAAGTTTTGCAAATTTAGAAAGGAGAAACCCCTTAGTGAGCTTTTGAACTACATCAAAGTAGACTAGATGAGAGACCTAGGTCGTGTTGACCTATTCTTTGAGCATGTTTTAAGAGAGAATCCTCTAAAACAAAATAATCAATAAAATAAAATTTTCAAACCATTTATATACAGTATCAAATTTTAGAATAGACAAAAATTATATTAACTAAGATTTCAAACACGATACCTCTCTTGATATATATATTCTTAAATCGAAAATTAATAAAAAAATACAAACACATATAAACTAAGGAAACTCCTCCACCCTCGTCTAAATCTATCTCCACTTTTAAATTTTACATTTCAGTTGCTTCTCCTCCTGAAAATCTATCATGTCTAACAAGTTGTTTAATATGATTTTATCAATGATGTTTACTTTCTAAATTGAAAGTTGTTTAATAGGATTTTATGAATGATGTTTTCTTCCAATTTTGTAGGAGGGAATCGTATTAATCATCCGGTCCTACCATTGACTAACAAGTGTCAGTTAATTTATCCTTGAATCTATGCCATTTTCTCGCATCTTACTTCTCCAATGTCAAACCCTCACTGAACAGATGAAGCTAGCAAACCGATCTTTCCAACTCAAACTTACTCAAATTTTTGGCTGTCCCAACCGCCACTTGAAATTGTCAAATCTCAGAAATATTGCGCTCGTAAACTTAAAACCTCCCTCGGAAGAACACAGGCTTTTCACAGTTCACCCAACTCAATAACAAACTCCTTTTAATAGCTGCCCTGCAAATCATTTCCGTGATAGCTGCCATCCCCAAAAAAGATGGAAAAAGAAAGGGGAAAAACATATTAAAAAATATCAATCAGGCACAATAGGTATACAATACAGAGAAGTATCTCACACGCAACTACCTTTCACCCACATTAACCCACCCACGAGATTGGTCAAAATGTGACACCTCCATTTTCATTTACCACTCGAGATTAAACTCCATAATTGGCACCTTCGATTTCCTCGCCTTCTGAATCGAACAACTCTTTTACCCCTCGATGTCTAAGGATATATATATAGGGCAATAATTTCTAACGCAAATCATCAAGAGTAGACAAAGAAAAGGGGCTTCTAGGCTTCCCGCTATTCTCCCCTGTTATCCTCTTGAATTAGCATGGCGTTTACCTTACACAACCTGGCTGAGAAAAGCATATGGAATGTGTTTCTGGCGATCCTCCTGCTCTGTGGAGGGATGGTTCTGCTGGTTCTCATTTATATGCTGTTGGCCTGGTATGCCTCTGCCAGTGAAAACGAACAGGGAGCTACAAATGATGCTAACAGTGGTAGCAGTAAGGGTGGGCGTGGGCTGTCTAAATCTGATATTCAGAAGCTCCCCACAGTAGTCTGCAGCAATACCCACAAGAATGGGGATGGGGATGGGAATGATAAGAGGGATTGTGATGAATTGTCTACCAGTGAGGATTTGGAGTGTACTGTGTGTTTGGAGCAGTTTAAGGATGGAGACAAATGTTTGCTCATGCCCTACTGCAGGCACTGTTTCCATCTTGACTGTGCAGATGCATGGCTGTCCAAGCGCCCCATCTGCCCTGTTTGCAGACGCAGCGCTCTTCCCAAACATGAGGAACACCAAGAACAAGACCCCAATGCCTCTAATCATTTCCCTGATAGCACAGTGATTGATATGCCTTCTTAGATTTGAGTTTTTAAATGGGTAGACTTCTGTTAGTAAGTTGGAAGCAGATTCTCTGTATTCTACTCCTCTGCCATGTAATTTTAGCTGTTTGTTGTGTGAGCTGTTCTTTCTTCTCCATTGTTTTCACTGCAGTGGTCATAATACTGATTTTAGACATCTCGTTAGGTCTGATTCCATTGATGTGAGTATGATTTCTTGGTCTTATATGGATGGCTATGATTCTTAGGTCCAAAGGGATCTGTTTTAGAACACAATGGTGGGGTTTTAAGAAAGGTAATTTTTTGGATGAAAACAATTGGATGGATTACAGTATAGTTCTAAACTATAAGTGGGTCTTCTGGGTAAATTATAATAAGGAGGGGATCTAGTTTAAGGGTAGAATCATAAAGTTTTGAATCTTAAATGTATAAAATAATTAAGAAACATATCATCACATACAAACATATCACCTCCTTAATTAATTAATTTTATGAGTTTTATGAGTTTTAGACAGTTATGTCTGGAGTCTGGTTTAGCAGAAAAATGGGTTATAGAATGTAGGAGCTCAACGCTATTGAAGGGAGTATGATATTGAGGTCTGTGAATGGTCTCATGGCGTCTGCTTTAGAATTAGAAGTTCCATACAGACATTGGATTGTTTGCTGTAACTTATAAGCCTTTTAATACAGAGGCTTTTGGGTATTTTAGGTTTTATGGAATCCGACTTGATCTTGGAAATTCCCCACTGAGCTTTGGGTTAAGTGTATTTCTCAGCTGGTCTATTCATCCCGTATTCTGGGGTGGTACTGCAATATATACATACAATATACCCTTAGAAAATTGTTAAGAAGATATAAAAAGCTAAAATTAGATAGAAATGTGAAGTGGGTGCTTCGTTTATATCAGTGTTTTACATCATGATGGATTCTGATCAAAAGAATGATGTAAACAGAACATAGATTTTATTTTTTTAGAGCTCTGTGTTCCAATGAAATGGACTGTGAAAACTTCATGAGATAAGATACTAGGAAGTTAGAAGTGCAGAGTATATGATAAATTTATGGAGTCATACAACTTTACAAAGGACCATAAAAACAACTGATAGTTTTTCTGACGTGGAACTAGGAGTAGAAAGCCTGAAGTCTCTGGTCTACAGGTGGTGGGAAGTTGTCTATGAATTGTATTCTTGGAAGTCAAAGATCCACCTCACATTCGCTAATTTTTCTCAATCTTCACATCCATTGGTCTATGCCAGATGTATTCTCATAAATCCCATGAATAAGTCATTATCATCTAGTGTGAAGTAATCTGAAAGTACACGTCTATTTTGACTCCATTGCAATATATATGCATGGGAATTGGGGATTTGGCATGAAGCCACCAAAACCAACAAATTAGAAGGGTTGCTTGCCAAAATTTAGAAAAGTAGGTGAAACATGGATAAAACATATTACTGAATCAGATTGATCTTTGCCAGATATGTTCACGGAAATGCCATGACAAATCAGGTGTGAAAGTTACCTAAAAGTACACGTTTGCTCTGACTACAGTGGAATATAGATGTGTGGGAAATTGGGATGGGGCCAACGTGAATGGTTGTATTTAAGTATATTTAGGATAAAATATAATTAAAATTTTAAGATGGTTTGTTTTTATAAATATTTATATATTTAATTTATATGATATATTTATAATAAGATATGTTAATATTTGAATGATAACTTCAAATGATAATTATCATAAAAAATTGTTTGATAAGTAGGATCAAAAATTAAATTTAGGTTTTAGATATGACAAGCAAAACCAATAAACTAGAAGGGTTATTTGGTAAACGTAGAAAAGTGATTAAATATGGAGAAAAACATTACAAGTGACTAAAAAGAATCATACTTGGAAAGATGAGTTTTTTTTGTTTTGGTTCATAATGAGGTCGATTAGATATTAGTATGTTTTTATTTAGCTGATTATAATATTATCAATTAGTTTATATTTAAACTAGAAGTTGATTTAGGATTATGATGTAAGAGATTTAGTCCATCAAATCACTCAAAGTTTGAATTTTATTTATTTGTATTCTACTAAAAAACATATTATCTTCTTTATCGATTATGTTCAATTAATTAAACTGCAATCTTTTGAGTCTAAATAAAATTTTCAAATAATTAAAATATAGAAACATTTTAGATATTTTTAAAGAATTTTTAAATTTCTAAGTAAAATAATATGAACTAGTTTTATTAAAATGAATGAAAAATGGAAGCATGATAGGAGAGTTTCAACAAGTCATGGTTAAATTATTTTCAAAGAAATGATAAACCATGACCATGTAATTTTTTATATAAAAATTCAACATTTATTTTTTAAACGAAAATTTATAAATAGCTTTTAAGTAAATAAAAACACTTCAAACTTGATTGTGTACATAAAAATGAGAATGTAAGTAAAACACAACTAACACACACACACACACACACACACACATATATATATTAAAAAATATAACTATAAAATAACTCATAAATATATAAAAATAAAATAATTTTCATATAACTCTAAAACAAAATAAAATAACTCTTCAATAAATAACTTTTTAATTAAATAAAATAGTTTTAAATTAATATTTTTAGATCATTTTTAGATATGTGATCTAAGATATTTATTTTTAGAGACAAAGATTATTTTTCATGTATCTATTTTTATCAAATGTATATGAATGTCTATCTTGTTATTTACAAATAATATTTAAAATGAAATTTATTGAATTCGTGATAAAATGTCATTCAAATGAATTGTGCTCATGCTTTTAACTGTAATAACTCACATTGAGAGAGAGAGAGGGGGGAGTAGGTAGTGAGAGGGAGGGAGGGAGAGAGGAAGAGATATATATATATATAAAATCAATTACAAATAATATGAATAGATACAATGACGATACATATATTTGATAAACATAAATACATTTTATATAAAGATCAACTTTTGTTTTCCTTATTCTTTTAAGTGAAGTAGGTGAAATCAGAGATCAAGTATTAAAACAAAAGTTAGTGACAACCATCTGACAAACAAACTATCCCATTGGCCTTGCAGAAAATATGGTTTTAGTCATTGGTGAAATATGTATTAGTTTAAGCATCCCTATCCCATTGCCATAGTGCTTTCCTTTCATCTATACAAGTTTTACTTGCATGGCTGTTGTAAAGATGGAGGGAGGCACACTCTAAAATTAGACAACACAAGTTTGTCTGTCCTTTTCTATCTAAACTGTTGTGGTTGCTTAATTGAGCCATCTTGAGTTAAATAGACCCAAAGTAAGTGGGAAGTTACACAATTTACATAAATCTGCTAAGGTTTGATGGTTTTCTGATAATTCCGATGGTTGGGTAAACAATGTTAGTTTTTTAAAGTCTAAATTTAAGTTTAAGAAACTTCTTTTTTGAATAGATGTTTCCACTTCCTATTTAGAAACATCTAGTTTGAATAGAAGCTTCTAGTATCTCATTCGAAAGCTTTCCCTCTTTTATAAATATGTCATTATTGATCTCTCATTGGTATTGTTGAGAAAAAAAAAAAAATTTCTGAGAAGAAGAATTAATTGTTGAATCAAAGCTTCTGATGTAAAGAGATTTTCTGAGATAATAAAAGCTATTGATCCTTGCCTTGTGGTTTTTCCTCCACATTGGAGGTTTTCCACGTAATCTTTGTGTTCTTCGCAATATCTTATTTTGCTATCTATTTTATTTACTGTGTTTATTTTTATTGCTGTTTTCGTTACTTCCTATTCTGGCTTAAATTTCATAACAACTGGTATCAGAGCACCAGGTTGCTGGAAGATTTGGTGTGTGTAGGTTTTTTTTTTTCTTTTGTTGAGTAGCATGGAGGTCACAACAAGTGACATGGAGAAGTTAAATGGGGCTAATTTTGCCTTATGGAAATCCCAAATAGAGGATATATTAATTCTGAAAGATCAGTATTTGCCGCTCGAAGGAATATCAAAGAAACCCACATCAATGGCTGATGAAGATTGGAAAAAAATGGATAGAAAGGCAATTGCAACCATCCGTCAATGCCTAGCTAAGAATGTGTATTTTAATGTTGCAAGAGAGAAGACAGCAGCAGAACTATGGAAAAAGCTTCATGATCTATATGAGAAGAACACTGCATCAAATAAAGTTTTTCTAATGAAAAAATTATACAATCTCAAAATGAAGGAGGGTGCTTCAGTAGCAGAACATTTAAATGAGTTCAACATAATTACTAGTCAGCTTGCCTCTGTTAAAATCACTTTGGATGATGAGATTAGAGCCATCTTATTAATGTGTTCAATGCCGGATAGCTGGGAGAATTTGATCGCAGCTATTAGCACTTCGGCACCTGGAGGAACTCTAAAGTTTGATGATGTCAGTAGCAATTTAATGAATGAGGAGCTACGACGTAAATCAATGATAGAGAACCAGGGAGGAGCAGCCTTAGCCCTAGTTGATCGTGGTAGAAAATTTGATCGGAACCGACAAGGGCGTTCGAAGTCAAGAGGAAGATCAAAATCAAGAAGAGGCAGAATCACCTGTTATCATTGCGGCAAATCGGGACACATGAAAAGAGAATGTCGAATTTGGAAGCGAGAGCAAAAGGAACAAAAACCAGCAAGTGCAAATGAAGAAACTACAGCTGTTGCATCAGATGGTGAGGTATTAATTACTGTTTCATATGAGGATGCATGTATTTGTACTTCTAATCATGATATTGATTGGATTTTAGATTCTAAAGCCTCCTACCATGCTACCCCAAGCAGAGAAAATTTTATTTCTTATAAATCTAGTAATTTGGGTAAGGTTCGCTTGGGTAATAATAATTTATGTAGTATTGAGGGAGTGGGAGATGTTTTAATAAAAATAGAAGATGGCTGTAGTTTATTGCTTAAACAGGTTAGACATATACCAGAGCTTGGAATGAATTTAGTTTCAGCTGGAAAGCTAGATGATGAAAGCTGCCATATAGTATTTGGCAAGGGATGCTGGAAAATTGTAAAAGGTTCGTTGGTTGTTGCAAAGGGGCAGAAAATAGGCACTCTTTATACATTAAAATCGAAGCTGCAAAAGTCAGATATTGCTATTGTTGCAGAGGAGCCTACAGCAGATTTGTGGCACAAAATACTTGGACACATGACAAAAAGAGGTCTGAAAATACTTGCTGAGCAAAAGCTTTTACCTGGAATAAAAGGTAAAAGCTACCTACCCACAAAAATATGTTTATGTTGAAGTCGATCTCTCTAAAGATCTAAAGGAGGCCATGGATATTCAAATTGGGAAAATGTGCCACACCCAAAGGGTGATTTACCTTAACTTGTTGAACACTTGTTATAGATATCAATCCTCTAAGGACAAGTTCAAGGATTGTCCCTTTATTACTTCCAAAGCCAAATTTGGGCCTATGCCTTCAATGGATGCTCCTCCTTCCAAAAAAGAGGAGGGATGGTTGACAATTAGAAGCTCCAAGAACAATCAAAATAATGGGAAAAAGTCCCAAGCTATCGATGGTGGGATGTCTTTTAAGTCTATGGTTCTTGTATCTTACAAGCCCTTGGACAAAGGGAAAGAGATTAGCCTAGATTCTCAAGGAGAGCCTTTCAAGGAGGCTAGTAGACCTAAGTTCATTCACACCCCTCCTCTAGGTAATGCTATATCCTCTTAGGCTAAGAGTAATCTACTCACCTCCTTCTCCTAAGGCTAACTGTAAGCATTTGTGGAGCCTAGCTAAAAGTCTTGAGGATGTAGACTATGTGCTAGATAAATGATCAAATTTTGCACTAATTATTTGATTAGAAAATTTAACGCCTGTTTAGAGGGAGATTTATCATAAAACATGTACACAACTATAAACAAGCTTGATAATGATGACATTCCTTTAGAATGAAACTTTCTCATGTATGTTTGAGGTTTGAAAAATATCACAAGAAAAAATGCAATATGGAATATTGACAAATATTAACAAACATGTTCATTCTTTGTTTGTAAGAAGGTAAAATTTTAGATTTTTTTCTTTCTATTATTTGTTGTATTACATGGCCTATTAATAATTTTTTATGCAATAACCACAAAGTTAGTCATGGTGGATCTCTCTCTCTCTCTCTCTCTCTCTCTCTCTCTCTCTCTCTCTCTCTCTCTCTCTCTCTCTCTCTCTCTCTCTCTCTCTCTCTCGCTCTCTCTCTCTCTCGCGCTCTCTCTCTCTCTCGCTCTCTCTGACCTTAAATCAATTATCAGAAAACCATCAAACCTTAGTAGATTTATGTAAAAGCTGAGGAGCTACGATGTAAATCAATGACAGAGAACCAGGGAGGAGAAGCCTTAGCCCTAGCTGATCGTGGTAGAAAATTTGATCGAAACCAACAAGGGCGTTCGAAGTCAAGAGGAAGATCAAAATCAAGAAGAGGCAGAATCACCTGTTATCATTGCGGCAAATCGGGATACATGAAAAGAGAATGTCGAATCTGGAAGCGAGAGCAAAAGGAACAAAAACCAGCAAGTGCAAATGAAGAAACTATAGCTGTTGCATCAGATGGTGAGGTATTAATTACTGTTTCATATGAGGATGCATGTCTTTGTACTTCTAATCATGATATTGATTGGATTTTAGATTATGGAGCCTCCTACCATGCTACCCCAAGCAGAAAATTTTTTATTTCTTATAAATCTGGTAATTTGGGTAAGGTTCGCTTGGGTAATAATAATTTATGTAGTATTGAGGGAGTGGGAGATGTTTTAATAAAAATAGAAGATGGTTGTAGTTTATTGCTTAAACAGGTTAGACATATACCAGAGCTTGGAATGAATTTAGTTTCAGCTAGAAAGCTAGATGATGAAGGCTGCCATATAGTATTTGGCAAGGGATGCTGGAAAATTTTAAAAGGTTCGTTGGTTGTTGCAAAGGGGCAGAGAATAGGCACTCTTTATACATTAAAATCGAAGCTGCAAAAGTCAGATATTGCTATTGTTGCAGAGGAGCCTACAGCAGATTTGTGGCACAAAAGACTTGGACACATGACAAAAAGAGGTCTGAAAATACTTGCTGAGCAAAAGCTTTTACCTGGAATAAAAGGTACATAATTTAAATTTTGTGAACATTGTATTATGGGTAGACAGAAAAGAGTGTCATTCTTAAGGAATAATTCAAAAAGGGATACTGAAATATTAGATTTGGTGCATTCTGATGTTTGTGGCCCAATTAATATAAAATCACTGGGAGGGGTTGCTTATTTCGTTACTTTTATTGATGATGCATCAAAAAAGGTGTGGGCTTTCCCTATTAAAAGTAAGGATCAAGTTTTAGATGTTTTTTCAAAAATTTCATATGGCTGTTGAAAGGGAAACTAACAAACTTCTGAGATGTATTAGAACAAATAATGGTGGGGAGTATTGCTCCAAAGCCTTCGAAGAATATTGTAGTAAATATGGGATAAAGCATGTCAAAACAGTTCCTCTCACTCCACAACAAAATGGGACAACTGAGAGAATGAATCGGACAATAATGGAGAAGGTGAGAAGTATGCTTTCAAATTCTGGTTTGCCTAAACATTTTTGGGCAGAGGTTGTTCGTACTGCTTGTTACTTAATAAATCACTCTCCCACAACTTCATTAGATGGAGGCATTCCTGAAAAGGTATGGACCGGTAAGGAGTTATATTATTCTCATTTGAAAGTTTTCGGTTGTGAAGCTTATGTGCGCATTCCTAAAGAACAGAGGTCCAAGTTGGATGAAAAATCATTGAAATGTATTTTCTTAGGATATGCTGACAATGAGCTAGGTTATCGGTTGTGGGATCCTCTAAAAAGAAGAATTATCAGAAGTAGGGATGTTATTTTTAATGAAGGAAAAATGTTTAAAAATATTAACAAATGTGTGGAGATGCAAAAATTTGTTGAAATTAAAGGACAGTAAGAGGAGCAACTTGAAAATCTGCCACCATTGGAAGAAGCCACTACTGAAAATAATGACCAGCCATTATAGCATAATGGAAATGAGGAACAACAAGAAGTAGAAGCCGTGCAAGAGCCGTTACAAGATATTTTGGTTCGCAGATCTGCTAGGCCTCATAAGGTTTCACAAAGATATTCTCCCTCTGATTATATTTTATTAACTGATGAAGGTGAACCTAGTTGTTTTCAGGAAGCTTGTACAGATGAACATAGTAAAGAATGGAAGAAAACAATGGAGGATGAAATGGACTCTTTGTTGGAAAATAGAACTTGGGAGTTGGTAAAACTTCCAAAAGGAAGAAAAGCTCTACAAAATAAATGGGTGTACAAGATCAAACATGAGGGTGATGAGAAGAAGAGATACAAAGCAAGGTTAGTGGTGAAAGGATTTTCTCAGAAAGAAGGTATTGACTTCAATGAAATTTTTTCACCTGTTGTTAAAATGTCATCCATTAGAATTATTCTTGGTCTTGTTGTTGCTCTAGATTTGGAATGTGAACAGTTAAATGTAAAGACTGCCTTCCTTCATGGAGAATTGGAAGAGGAAATTTATATGGAGCAGCCAGAAGGTTTCAAAATAAAAGGAAAAGAGAACTTGGTTTGCAGGTTAAAAAAGAGTCTCTATGGGTTGAAACAGGCACCTCGCCAGTGGTATAAGAAATTTGATTCATTTATGTTGGAGCATGATTTTAATAGACTAGAGACTGATCATTGTGTCTACATCAAAAGATATGACCAAGATAAGTACATTATATTATTGTTATATGTGGATGATATGTTAGTTGTTGGACAGGATAAGGATATGATTAACAAGTTGAAGAAGGATTTGAGCAGGCAGTTTGCAATGAAGGATTTGGGTTCAGCACAACAAATATTGGGCATGAAGATTATTCGTGATAGAAAGAAGAAAAAATTATGGTTGTCACAAGAAAAGTATATTGCAAAAGTGCTTGATAGATTTTAATATGAAGGATGCCAAGCTAGTTGGTACACCTCTTGCTTCCCATTTCAAATTGAATTCCAGTTCATGCCCTTGTGATGACAAAGAGAAGGAAGAAATGAAAAAGATTCCTTATGCTTCAGCAGTTGGTAGTTTAATGTATGCCATGGTATGCACACGGCCAGACATTGCACATTCAGTGGGAGTAGTCAGCAGGTTCCTTGCCAATTCAGGTAAACAACATTGGCAAGCGGTAAAATGGATGTTAAGATACCTTAAGGGTACTAGTAATTACTGTTTATGTTTTGGTCATACTGATATGGTGCTTGAAGGTTTTACAGATGCAGATATGGCTAGAGATGTGGACACTAGAAAGTCTACCACTGGTTTTCTATATACATTTGCAGGTGCAACAGTGTCTTGGGTATCTAGGCTACAAAAAATTGTAGCTCTGTCCACAACAAAGGTAGAATACATAGCTGCAACTGAAGCATGCAAAGAGATGTTGTGGATACAACGATTCCTTGGAGAGTTAGGCATAAAACAAGACAAGTATGTGTTATATTGTGACAGCCAGAGTGCCATTCACTTGGTGAAAAACCCAGCCTTTCACTCACGAACTAAACACATTGACTTAAGATATCATTGGATTAGACAGGTGTTGGAGGAAGGAAAGCTACACTTGGAAAAAATCCATACAGCTGAGAACCCTGCAGATATGTTTACAAAAATACTGCCAAGAGCCAAGCAAGAGTTATGTAGGAGCTTGGCAGGGCTGCAGATGACTTGATGCATAAGCTTGGGCAAGGATCAATAGCTTTAAGATCATCTACAATTGCAGTTTGGTATCCAGGAGTCTTGCATTTAGCTTCAAGTGGGAGAATATTAGTTTTTTGAAGTCTAAATTTAAGTTTAAGAAACTTCTTTTTCGAATAGATGTTTCCACTTCCTATTTAGAAACATCTAGTTCGAATAGAAGCTTCTAGTATCTCATTCGAAAGCTTTCCCTTTTTTATAAATATGTCATTATTGATCTCTCATTGGTATTGTTGAGAAAAAGAATTAATTTTCTGAGAACAAGAATTAATTGTTGAATCGAAGCTTCTGATGTAAAGAGATTTTCTGAGATAATAAAAGCTATTGATCCTTGCCCCGTGGTTTTTCCTCCACATTGGAAGTTTTCCACGTAATCTTTGTGTTCTTCGCAATATCTTATTTTGCTGTCTATTTTATTTACTGTGTTTATTTTTATTGCTATTTTCGTTACTTTCTATTATGACTTAAATTCCATAACAAACAATTCTTGACAATATTAATTGTTAAACAGTCCACTGATTGATTATCCATTATCTTAATCAAAGGTGAAAGATGTGAAGGGCATTTCTTAAACGAAAAAAAAACCCTGAGCCAATGCCAGATGATTTTTGAATACAGTGGGACCAGACCATCACACACTGTATGTGAGCATAACAAGATTTTTATGGATCTATAAATTCTAAGGAAGAAAATTTATTTAAAGATTAGAAATTGTATAATATGCCCACTTCCTCAATTCCAAAGACTTTAAGAAATCATTCAAGATGGGCTGGGCGTTGGATGATGGATGTCAGTTTCAGAGCCCCGACAAAGTCTTAATCTCTAGTCTTTCACTTGAGACCGCAAATTATGGAAAAATCATTATCATCTAGTTGTAAAGCTCAGTAAAAAGTATCCATTGTTTGACTCTGGTGAAAAAAAGGCTTACATGCATGTTACATCGGCTACTAGCATTTTCGCAGATACCCACTGAGTGGAAGGTCTTATCGATAATTTGTATTGAGTTTTTTTGAATGAATCATGGAGTTTGATCTAAAATATTCATTTATAAAATCATTTTTTTATTTTCTTTTGTCTGTACAGATTTACTTATATCGGCTCTAGGAAAATTTGGCACCAATAATTCACGACAGAAAATTCACGGTGAAAAAATTCACTGTGGCCTCAAGTAAAATTCACCACCAGCAATTCACTACCACAGAAAATTAACTGCATTAAAATTTATTTTGATTAATTTTCTGGGACAGATTACTCGTGGTGAATTTTACTTCTGATGAATTTGTTATGATGGTGAATTTTTCAGTAATAAATTGCTGACAGTGAATTTGCTGTATGTCACTTATATCTTGACTACCAAATAATTAAAAAACACATTTTGTACTTTATATATTTGTTATTAACAATTAACAGTTTTCAATATTGAAATATATTGAATTCAGTTGCTCTCGAATGAATGGACTGTTACAAAATGCTTGAAATTTGAAGAAAACTGTTAATAGTCCTCATATATAGACCATTTTTGACATATATTGCAGAAAGGAAAATGGACTTTTATGTGAACAAAGTGGAATTTGTTTTTCCCTGAAATAGAGCTTGATGTTGTTGGCTTGTTAGTGTCAACATTAACAGGGTATCCAAAAACGATGATAAGAGATAAAGACTATGAGAATGTGATGGCATAAGTTTAACTCCTATCTTTAAATTGTTTCTGGCATAGTGTTTAACTGTGAATTTAGTGAACACCGACACCACATCAAAGCTTTCAAGAATTTTATCTTTATAAATCTAAAAATGGAAGGAATTTTTGATGGAATAATTTGTTTTATATATTGATCGTTTTTTAAGAAAGGATGTTAAATTGTAAGGAGAGTTGGTAGTTTTGATTATGGTTTTATTGATTTATTTTATTTTTGTGGATTTTAGGCATAACATATATCTTGAGATGATTTCGTTGTTTTCTTATGAAGAACGGGTGATGATCTGTTTCACCTACTTTATGATTATGAACACAAAAACAATATACATCTTGGGGTGATCTCTTTGTTAAGGATAAGATATTTTTCAATATTATCCTCTTATTAAAAATGGGTGACGATCTTTTTCACCTACTTAATGATTGTCCACAAGTTTCAATCTAATATTTTACAATTCTGAAAGTTGGAATTCAATATTATAATATGATAAAGATTTGAATATTTTATTTTTAATAAGAATCTTCAATATTACACATTTAAAAAAAAAAATTAACTTCAATAATATTAATTTTTTGATTAACAATAAATTAATACTGATTTTTATAATTAAAAAAATAAAATAAATATCAACATCTAAACCTTTATATCTCCATTATATTTCATTAATATAATATATACTTGCAAGAACAAGTTCAATTGAATACTATAACCTCCACATCACCTTTTGAAAACATATCAACCCACCTCAAATATAGTGTACGGAAATAGCCTTTACACGGTAGAAGACGATGACATTTTTCTTTTTCTTCTAAACATTAAACAAAGTGATGCAGCATCTTGTCAAATGCGATCGAAGCTTTGTGGACTAAGTACACGAAACTTTTAAATTGACATATGCCTACTTTAATAAGATATAATGCAATAATTACCCTCCACAAAGCTGATGTGGTTGAGGATGACATGTTTTACTATTGTAAAATATAATCATAGAAATTTTGAGTGGAACTTTAAAAAAGTTAGATATATATTTGAAGGTCAACTTAAATAGAGAACTTTAAAAAAGTTAGATCAACTTTAAATAGAGAATTACTATTTTTTAACAAGTAGGTAGATTATCAAATTTTATTCTTAAGTTGTTTTTTATAGGAATGGTGGACCGTCAAGTTTGAACTCTTAATTATAAATATGAAATTATCAAAGTTAACATAAATTTAAGAGAGTAATTTTCTTTTGGGATGAATGGTGCATATATTACTATTTATAAAGTAGTGTTACACATATTCACAAAAAGAATGTGGATAGAAAAAGTCACACCTCTAAAGTCTATATGAGACAACTTAGAACATTAAAACATAAAAAAGAGCTCAACTACCAAGTAATGAGAGCAAAGGTAGGAGGAAGAGGAGGATCCCAATCTCATCTAATTTTCCCCATACATTAGTAGGGTTTGAAGTGACAACAAGAGGGTCCCAACCATCATTATCATTATTAAAAATTTCATCTTGTTTCTTCAATAGCCACATGAACAATAATAACAAGAGTCAACCAAGAAGACTTGTTCCACCACTAGGAGATGACAATGAAGCAAAGTGACAGGTAGCAGGTCGTCACTAACCCCAATAAGCATGATCTCTTCTTGCAAGAGGAAGGGGAGCTTGAGAGGGAGCCTCTCAAGTGTCATAGGCTAAATAACTATGTCCTCAATGATGCCCTCAATGTGGAGGTCAATCTCAAGAGGAGTTAGGAATCAAAGGAATCTTAGCAATAACATAAGGGGTATTGCCCTAGTGATCCAATAATGGGTCTATAAGTGAGCAACCTCAAGTACAAATTTGTTTACATGCACTTAAATCTATAATAACACATTAGAACAAATCATAGTTTTAGTAAAGAACAAAAATATTACAATCAACAATAAAGCCAAAGAAAATACTAGATTTTTTGTCTTTATAGATGTTAAAAAGAATCTCCACCTTGAAAATATGCAACATATGATTGTACCTAAAGGGAATGTGAGGCCAAATCCCTAATACCATCATATGCCAATTAAAAGGTTTTCACCTAAAAGGCTTTTGCAAAAATCATGAATCTAGGTCCAAACTACTTGAGCTCTAGAACAAAACTAAAAGAGATGATTGAAAGAGTCCTAATGGCCATAGAATGGACATGAATGTCTAAAATGCCCAATTGGGTTAATCTAGAACCAATCTCCTTCCAACTTGATCTCCCACCAAGGTGACTAGAAGAAATGTAATGTCACACCAAAATTTTCCAAGCCTCATTACCCTCTAGAAAATGAATGATCCACTTGGTACAAAGGGAAAAACCTTGACATAAAGTGGAAATATATCCAAATCCTCATAAATCGTGACAGAGACAATAATACTCCCAAGCCACCCTATGAAAACCTTGATGATTCTTTGAGGAAGGCTAGAGAAAATATCAAAGAAGCTTCTCTAACTTCAAATACGAGGCTTTATAAGAAACCCAATAGGAGGAATAGTAAAAGTAAGTGGTTGCAAGCATCTTTGAGCAAATATGAAACTTCCTAGCCAAAGATAAAGGTTTAGTAATCCAATAAGACAATTTCTTAATTCTAGCAAGTACACCTTGCCATAAGGTAGCTGAAGAATCTTGAAAAGCAAAATAGATTCCTAAAAATTTCAATATTTCACTATATTCAATCCACTTGCACCCATAAGAATTAAGCCAAAGAGGCTTGAGTAAGAAGGATTGTTTGTAACGTTAAGTCTTTTTCTATTGAATGGCTAATCCCTAGGCTTCACAAAAAATATTCAAACACTAAAAATTGTATTTGATGTTATTTTCATCATCCAAGAGAGTGAGAAAAGAATTGTCAACAAAATGGTCATTGACGAGTTGAGTTGAAGATTTGGGTAAATAAATACCTTTAACTAGCCCCTAAGAGATTGAATGAGCTAGTAGGTACCTAAAAAATCTAACAATTAACACATTCAATGCTCGACCTAAAGGCATCCTTGACAAATAGACTTGAAGAGGCCAAAACTATTAGACTAGTAAACATTAATAGTGAGACAAGCTAAATAAGTTGTAAACATCAAGGAGGGGTAATTTTTTTATTAAAACAAGAAAAAGTTACAAAGAAAGGGCATTAAATAGCCCTATTAACCTCCACCAAGTGATCCAACTGTTGAGACAAATCTAGGGGTAGTTGACCCCGATCTGGACCAAATTCCAATCATGAATATGATCAGAAGCCCATTTAACCAAACAATCAGCAACACCATTTCATTCCCTAGGAATATGAGTGAAAGTAATATACTCTAGAGAAGCATAGAGAGAGAGAGAGAATTTTTTCAACAATCAAAGCCAACTACCAACTCACATCATCTAAATGTCGCCTGTTAAGCAAGTTCACCGCAACCTAGGAGTCAGACTCACATATGATCCTTCACCATCCCAAATTACTGCCCCGCTCCACAACCAATAAAATGGCCTGAGCCTCCATTAAATTATTAGTATGAAGACCCTTATAAACAAAGAAGATAAACTAAACATCTCTAGAGCTATCCCGACCAACACCACTAATACCAACATGACCCAAATTTCCACGAGAAGAGCCATTCGAGTTGATTTTTAGAACTCCTTGAGGAGGAGGGGACCATATTCCCTCCCTATTCACCTTTGGGGTAGGATGTCTACATTTGTTATGCATGAGCTACCATTGTGGAGGAGGAAGATGAAGACAATTACAACAACCAACATCACGAGGGTCCACTGACACAGCCAGATCACACTTAGCCGCAATAGTTTCCCCTAAAGAATACAAAATTTTCCACCACAGGTGAGGGGCCATCAACAACGCATCCTGAAAAAATTTGCCTATTCCTCTCCAACCACAGGTTCTAGATAATAAAGGATGGGCCAAGATCCCAAGCAGCTTGAAGAAAGGAGGTAGAAACATGGGCCCTAACTCACCATTCCACAAACTCCACCAATGAGGAAACATGTCAGCAGGTCATATTCCACACCCTCCACCAAAAATGCCAAATATCCCTAGCATAGGAACATTGGAAGAAGAAATGGGAGACACTCTCTTCACAACCCTGACATAGAACACACATAGAAGGGCCTGGGAAACCACACTTACATAAATTATCCCAAGTAAGACATCAAATTTAAGCCACTAACCACATGAAGCAATTACACTTGGGCCATGACAACTTGTGCCAAACTTGCTTCCACCAAGGGACCTCAATGTCCCCAAACAACTGCCTACCCAATTGTTTGTAACCAGTAGACACAGAGTACTTTCCAGACAAATCTGAACCATCCCAAGCCAAGATAGCAGGTCCCCTCAAAGAATTAAAAGCACGGGAAACCAGAAGTTGGGAAAGCTCACGCCTATCCCCCTCAGACCCTCCAGGTGGCCACTTAGAAGGGTGCTTCCAATGAAAATTTACAGCCGATCCACAATGTTGTGCCACCTTATAATGCTCCACGGAATCCCAACCAGCCACAATAAAAACATCACAAAGGGACTAGAGGTGAGGAAAAGACGAGAGAATAGGAAGGTGACCATCCCAAGAATTTGGCCAAAAAAGAGCTTGTGACCACGAATGGCAGATCCAAAAAAGTGTACTTTTAATCAACTGCGCCCCAACTTTCAATGTATGCCAAATCATAGAACCACTCCCTTCCAGAGGATACCAAGGAACCTCAAAAGAAGCAACACCCCAAAGATATTTATGGTTGAGAATATGAGCCCATAACTAGTGTTGATTTGTACACCATCACCAATAAAAATTGGTAGCAAGAGCTTGCTCGTTCAAAATAGTAGAGCGTAAACCAAGACCACCCTCCTGCTTTGGTCTATACACAAATTCCCACTTAACAAGGCTCCACTCTGAAGAAAGCAAATTATTTCTCCAAAGAAATTGACGTGAGAGAGCATCGAATTCCTTAAGGAAATGCATAGGTGTCACTTGAACAAAGCACTTGTAGATGGGAAGGGCCTGGATAATAGACTTGAGAAGAGTCACTCTAGCAGTTGTAGACAACCACCGATGAGTCCAATGAGTAACCTTCTGCCTCATCTTATCAAGCAACAACTACTAGGAGGACCTAGGCTGACAACCAACAACCAGAGGAATACCCAAATAGACAAAGGGAAGAGCCCTTATTTGAAACCGCAAAATAGTTGCAATCCACCGCTAGATAGCCTGAGGAGTATTAAAGAAGAAGATATAAGACTTCTACTCATTGACTTTCTGGCCCGAAGATGCAAGGTATATCTCCAAATCTTGCCTAAAGGATCCAACCTCCCGAATATGAGCCAAATCCATAAGAGAGGTGTCATCCACAAACTAGAGATGAGAAAGCGTTGGCAGGCCCAACCCCCACTACTACCCATGAATCAATCTTTGAGAAACCCAAGTTTTAAGAAATCGACCTAGCCCCTCTTCCATTATAATAAACAAATAAGGAGAGAGTGGATCCACCTGATGAAGGCCCTAGTAGCCCCAAAAATCTCTAAAGGTTCACCATTCACAATAATTGAAAAAGAGGAAGAAGTCACACAACTCAAATTCCAGCTCACCCAATCAAAAGAGAAACCAAATGCCAACAAAATCTTATGAAGAAAACTCCATTTAACTTTGTCATAAGCTTTGGCCATATCCAACTTGATAAACATAGACCTCTCCTTAGAGGTTGTCATCGAATGAATGATCTCAGATGCAACCACCACCCCATCCAAAATTTGATGACCCGCCAAAAAGCCGCCTTGCTCCTCAGAAATGACAACATACAAAAAATATTTAAGCCTCTCAACAATCAATTTCATAATAATCTTATACACCACATTACAGAGCGCAATAGGTCTAAATAATTCAAGCCTATCCACACCTTCCTTCTTAGGAATGAGAACCAGAAAAGTAGCATTCAGGGCACGAAGCATTTGCTTGCTATGAAGAGACTCTCGAACCACCTCCAACAAATCCAACTTCACAATATCCCAAAACTCTTGGAAAAATTCAACTGGGAAACCATCAAGGCTAGGATCTTTCCCCTTATTCATCCCAAACACAACCTCCTCCACCTCCGACAAAGTAATTGGGTGAATAAGAGAAGCATTCAAATCATTAAAGATCAAATAAGGAATGCAAGCAAGGGCCATATTCTCCTCAACCTTTGTAGGAAGTGAATCCTTGGTAAATAGATTAGAGTAGAACTGATGAGCCTCTCTAGACAAAGCTTGTTGCAAAGAGATCGAAAGACCCTCTAAATTAACAAGAGAAGAGATAAAACACTTATTCTGACGAGCTTGCACCGAGTGATGGAATAAAGCAATATTCTTGTCACCCTCTTGAAGCCAATCAATCCTATCCTTTTGTTTCCATAAAATCTCCTCACGAAGCTCCCACTCCTCCACCAATTTCAGAGCTTGGGCCTCAACATGCCCAAGAGCCTTCGAGAAACCCAAATCCTGAATCTGGTGAGTAATAACAGCAAGGCGATCCTACACATCTCTTTTCCTGGCCCAAAAATTAGCAAAACTCGACCTATTCCATCGCTTTATATGATATTTGACATATTGCAACTTCTTAACCAGAGAATACATAGTTGTACCATACATAGGGGCTCCATCCCACCACCACTAAGCAACAAGATCACCCAAAGAAGAATCACAAAGCTACATAAGCTGAAATTTGAAAGGTGGATTATTTGGACTTGGAAAAGTTGAAGCAAAAAACTTAATTGGCCAATGATCAAAGCCACACCATTCAAGAATCTCAAAGCAGTTGACCAAGCTATCATCAACCCAAAAACTAGAGACAAGGAATCTATCTAGCCCCTCAAAAATCGCTTCAGGCCCACTCCGTCTATATTCCAAGTGAATATTTTGTTAGAGGGTTTAACATCAACTAGACCAAGAGAATCCACATTAGTCTGAAACAGATCTAAAGTAGGACCAAGCCTAGGTAGGCCTCCTCTTTTCTCCTCCAAGCTCAACACAAAATTGAAATCACCAGCTAAGATCCAAGGCAAAAAAGGTGCACAAGACCTAACATACCTATTATGAGCCCAAAGCTGGATTTTACCACGAGTTTCAATCGAAGCATAAACATTACTAACCAAAATAGTCTCACCAGATTCCAAAACTAAAGCCACCACAGAAATAGTAGATTGGCTAGAAATTCACCAACAAGGAACAACCTTATGGGGATCCCATAAAATATCCAGACCTCCAAAGTTTCCCCTACAACCAATACATTGACATTGGCTAGAAAACCAAATACTAGGAGCATGTTGAAGCATGAGGTCCACCTGAAGCTTAGTCTTCTGGACACAAAAGATATCTGGAGAATGAACCACAATCAAATCCTGAATAGCCTTTTGACAAGAGGTGCTATTCAACCCCCTTGCATTCCATGAAAGAATAATCATGAGGAAGGTTGAGAGAAGTGGGCCTCAATGGTCTTAACTGACCCAAATTCCACCAACAAATCCCCAGTGGATTTAATCTTGTCCACATCCTTCTTAGGACCAACTTTAGAAGAATTTTCAAAATGCCCCTTCTTGAGAGGGTGTTGCAGCACCCCCAAAGCAGGAGACAATCCCAGACCTTTACCTGACGAGAACACCTCCTTAGCTAAATCTGCCAAAACAATATCATCCTACACATCTACAGAGGCACTTGGATGCTCATAAATCCCCTTCTCCAAAGCTGGAGAATTATTCTGAGCAACAATTGCCCACTTCAGCCCTGTATCCAGCCCAATATCCATACCAGTGGCCCCAAAAGAAATATCAACAGGAATCCCCTCCTCCAAAGCTTGATTATCTAGGACCTCAAAACAATTGAATCCCTAATCACTTTGTCTATCCTTATAGGCCTACTTCTAAACTCTCCCTTTAGCCCTCTACTTAACAAGAATAAAGCCATCCTTATCAGGTCCACCCTCAACCATAGGCGCCTTGCATTTATCCCCCTTCTCCACCGAAGGCCTAGGAGAAGGAGAAGAAGAAACCCCTGCCACTTTGGGTTCCCGAGGACATTGGTGCTTAAGGTGTCCATACTCATGATAAAAGCGATATCAAAAAGGAAGGGACTCATAATCTAACCGTTGAATCCATGAGGTAGAGCCAATACAAATTTCCAAAGAATCTGGCAAAGGGTTATTTAAATCAATTTCAACACAAATGTGATCATAAGAGAATACCTTTTTATCCAAAGTATTCTGAGAAATGGCAGCCAGCTTCCCCAACAAAGCAATAATCTGGTGCATAATATCCTCCTCCAAAACTCCAATGACAACCATGGTAGATGGACCCAAATAGGGACCCATGTAGGCAGATCCTCCACTGCATTAAAAACTCCATACTAGGGCTTAGTGAACAAGCCAACATGGTTGTAAAAATATGACCCTCCCTCAAAAACATGATTATGATCCGAGATGCAAGAAAAATCAACCATGAAATAGCCATTCACAGCCACCAAAAGATCGAAATCACCTTCAACCTGCCAAGTCCAACGAATCCAAGACTCTAAAGCTAAGAGAGGGACACGAATACCCAAGAACTTACAAATCAGAACATGTTGGCTCCAATAAGATATGTCCTTTTGAATCGATTAAGGAGAAATAACCAGGACAGGACGATCATGACTCTACGGCAAACAACCTTTCACTTTCTTAAGCTTAGAGCTCTCACCCACAAAAGACGAATCTGTCGTTCATGCATGCATGTCCACCGAATAACCTTGAGATGGCTTTGCACCAACAATCACCAGGCTTTTGGAAGCCCCTGCCATACCCCTACGCCCAACACCAACACTATTTTTGTACCCAATGTCGAACCCCTACACACTACCCACTCTGATTCCACCCACACCAAACTCCCTTCCTCACCGCTTTCACCATACACTTCTCCCTCTCCACACCACCACACACTAAACTCTTCCTACGAAACATACCCTTCACCCTCAAGACACCCACAAAAAAAGAAACAAGAGGAAGCCTCGGCCCCTCCACCACACACCCTCAGATACACAAAACCCCCCACACCCACACACAACTCACCACCCCCAGACTACAAGAAAAAACACACTAGAAGGAAGGCGGCATGCAGTCATGACATCACCATTCACGAGCTACCATGCTTGTACAGAACCATCTCTCACCCACTCGCAACATCCTCCCAAATTCCTTCATAGATCTCAAGCTAAATAAGTTGTAAATAGCATGTAAACTAATTTAATAAACTGAGTTCCAAATCCCAAATATTGAATCATTGCCAAGACAAAGGACCACTCAATTAGGTCACATTCTTTAACCAAATCAATTTTGATGAACATGACTTATTGATGAGATTGCCAGGTCTATTCCATGCCTTCTCACATTGCAATGGTATTGTCTAAGAATAAATCTAGATTTGAAAAAACCAATTTCCTCTAGACACAATTTGGGGAAGGAGATGGTGTAACTTTAGTGTAAGAGCTTTGGCAATGATTTTTAGGATACATTGAACAACATGATCAGACATATATCATTTGGATTTACAACATTAGATATGAATGTAATATATCCTTTATTAATAACATTTCCTAAGGAATTAGAATGTTAGGCTTCAAGATAAACTTTATGTAGATCCTCACCAAAAAAATCCCAAATGGTCTTGTAGAATTTACAAGGAAAACTATCATTGTTAGGGGCTTTATTGTTAAAAATTGTAAATACTACTTTTTGGAGATTGAAAATGGAGAGCAATTGATCACAAAAGGTTTTTTGAGAAGAGGAAAGATGACAAAGAACAACCTTGAGGAATTCTTGCAAGGAATTATCGTGTTCAAGATAATTTTCTCGAGCCTTGAAAATATGTTCATAATGTTCAAAAAAATCCTAGAGGTAATCTAGGAGCTCGTTAAGTAGATTATGACCATATTTTATCTACTTGATTCCTTGACTAGTATGATGAGCTCAAAGCGCTTGAAAACACTCTTTGGAAGCTCAATCTACCACCTTTAGCCAATGTAATCTAGCTTTGATCTAAGCACCTTTTAACAAAATGATTGTCAATTTAATTTTGATGCTAGAGCTCAACTAGTTGCACTTACAAATTAGGAGAAAATAAATCATCTTCAAGTACAATAAAGGCTTGACAAATATTTGAGGTGTTAGCCTCATACAAATGACAACAAAAAAAGATTCCTAATAACCATAGATATAAAGAAAGTGAGAAGTACTCTCAATGGCCCTATTCCACTAAGCAATCCTCCCAGTCAACTAAGTAAGCCTAGAATCCAAATTTCACACTTGACGAATGTGGGCCACTATGCATTGATGCATTAGCAAAGAATCATTAAAATAAAATTAAAAATTGAGATCTTTGGGAATAATTATTTCCCACTCAATATTAAACCTAATAGGAAAATGATTAGATAAAGTAAAATATGGTAGGTGCTCAACAAGAAGAGGAAAATAGGTGAAAAAAAAAAGGAATGACTGAGCATAAATTATTTAATGATATTGAGGCATTTAAATACTCTATCAAGTCTAGCCTAAAAATTATTCCATGTAAACCAATGTATATGATTGTGGCAATGGTCCATATTGAGATAAAAAAAAAAGGCCCAATTTATTGTGCATGCAATACCACTCCTCTCTTTTGCCAACTATCCAATGCAAGCACAAAGTCCCATCTTAATCATATGCCATTCCAACCATATTGAAATGTATGCACATAATCCAGGCCATGACAAGCATTGAATCAACAATTCACCACCAAAAAATGGATCTCTCAATAGTATCATTGGAAACATAGATATTGAGAATATTAAAAGGATGAATTTTAACATCTAAGAGGGTCTAAGTTTCCTAATTTATGGGGTCAAACCCTAATCGGCCACATGCTAGATTCACTTAGGAGAAAGAAAGGTGATGAACCCTCCATGAGATGTGTCATGATTGCTACAAAAAATAAACTAGTCAACCAAATAACTTGGCAAGCTATATAAATAATAAACTAGTAATTTAAATGTCCTATTATAGTGTAGGAAAATATACTCCTTTACATTTTCACACTTTATTTGGGTCCCCTCAATTAAACTGGACTTAATTATGCCTTAATAAGCCCTATTTTACATCTACAAGCCTAATAAATTACATTTTCTGAAAGAGAAACCCAACAACAGTTAATGCCAACACATAATACTTTACCTTGAGCAATGTGTGTTCCAGGAATAAAGACCTGGGACCCATGGGTGAATGGGTCCTCCCTAGGCCTTTGAACCTAAATTTAAAATATTTTTTTCGCAGTATTTTAATTTCCCCAAATTCAAATTTTAATGTCGACTTGTGATGTTTAATTTTTAGGAAATTAAGGATACATACCTATAAATACAAGGTTATTTTATCAATTCAAGACTAACTATTATCACCTAGCAAGAAGGAAAATTTCACAAGAGCAAATATTATGATCAAGTGCATTCAAGAGCAGATTTATCAGTGATTTATTGTAGCAATCAAGATCTCAAGCATCATGTCAAAGTCTTTTGCAATCATGCATGTTTTTGGAGCTAACATTGTGATGTAGGTTTCAAAGACCCAAGTCAAGCATTCAAGTCATATTTTAAGCATCAAGATCCACATCCATTGAATCCATTTCATGCAAGATCAACATTTCAGCATTCCAAAGTTTTATTCAAGGGTTTGGTGAGTTGAAACATAACATTGTTCATTCATCATTCCTGTCATATTTCATTATTTCAGTTCAAGGTTTAATTACCCAAATGGGGTTTGACCAAGGCAAACCCCCATCCACCAAAAGCAAAAAAAAAAATCCCTCTTGTGTTTGTGTTGTAGATCTTAGGTTGAAGAAGGATTGAAGATCTCTTGAAGAGCAAAATTGGAAAAGTCGTCAAAGTTGCAAAAATTTGTCAAAGTTGTCATCAATTCACAAAATCTCACCTAAATATCTTATTTCTGACTTTTCAACATTGAAACCTGAATCAAATAGAAGCTACAGATTGACATCATAGGCTCCTGAAATCTAGTTGAAACCTTTATACAAACACCCATTTGCCTATAGGAAAATTAGTCCTAGTCAACCTTCGAAATCTGTATTTTGGTGATAGGTACAAATCACTCTGCCCTTTCCAGATCTACTAGAAATTTGTTGTTTTTGTCTGTATTATATGCTTTTTATTGATGTTTCAAGTTTGAATGGGCATGATTGAGTTGATTTACTATTTTTAGTTTTTCTCCCAAAAGTGTTGTTTAGGCTAATACCCCCATCCTCAATCATAAGGAAATCAATAGATTCTCCCATTGAGTTCACTCGCCTAAGGGTAATAAGTAAGTCATCCTTAGCCGATATGTCTGCATTTGAGAGTCTTGTTTACCTCTGCATGCATTGGGTGATGTTTATATATTTGAGCTTTTGAGATATTTCTTGTGCTATTACGATCATATGGAGAAGTGGGATGTACGTGGAAGTGTGTTTATATATATGCACATGCATGTCAATGAGATCTAATGACACATATATGCATATGTATAGATGTACAACATGTAAACACTCGTCAATATGATGGTAATCTTGAATGACTATATGTGAATCGTATGTGAACATATATGTGTGTATAGTATATACACGTATCCATATATATATGTATATTGATACATGTGTATATTGGCAAATGGACACGCTCATATGGATGCATAGATGTAGATATACCTACGCATACATGTACATGGAGGTATATACATTTATACATATATATATGCGTACATTTAATATAATATATTTATTATATACTATCTTTCTTGTACTTATATATATATATATATATATATTGAATGTATTCTTACATTATAGGCTTGTGATATATATAAATATATATACATATATATGTCTATATGTAAATATATATTAATGATTATATATATATATAAAAATAAATATATATATATATATATATAAATACATTATAGTATTTAAATATATATGTATATAATATATATTATCTATATATATATAAAAATATATATTCAACATATTATATATGTTAATTAATATCGACTATCTCTTATTCATTAAAGCCGAATTATAACGTTGATATGTAGTCGATAGAGACTATGAATGGAGGTTGATATTGACTATTTCAATGGAGTCTGATTTAATAGCTTATGACTGTTAAATGCAAATCGATTACAATGAGGAATGACATGTGATTTAAGTAGTTGCATTATATTTGATATTTTTGTCCAATATATGCTTGACTTGGTCGATGCTTGTAGTGGAGACCATACTTGACTTTGCTCAATGTAATAAATTGCTAAAGTTGATTCATTCACCAGATGGATTGATGGAAACTTGTTGTTATGATTTGGAATTTGACTAAGTTTGATGGTGCCAAATGTGAAGGAAATAGAATAGGAATTGGTGCACCTTTGTGTTTGATTTTCTATAGATGTCTTCTCATTGTAAAAATTTGAATTTTCCATGTACATCTTGAATAAGTCTTGGATTGTTGTTAAGGAAACTAGTCAACATGTAGGTGAATAAGCTAAGTATTAGCTTGAGAATTTGCCACCTTTTTAGCGGAGTTGCATTGCATGAAGCTTGTTGTCATTTTGCATGCCTAAACTATAGGCCATGAGGTTGTTAGATTACTCTATAAATAGTTGAACTATTTCAATTGAGAGGGATGCATTCCTTCAAGAGATTACACATATTTTGCAATTCATAATTCAGTATTATCCCAATCGTAATTTGCTTTGCATTAAGAGAGTGAAAGGAAGTAAGTTCATATTGTTGTGAGGAGATTGTATTTGGAGAGAAGTAAGCTATCAACAAGTGAGATAGAGATATTGTGAGTTTCCTGAGAATTTGATTATCAAACTACTTGTTGAAGAGGGTTGCATTGTTTTCTATAGTTGGATAAGTGATAACAGGCATGAGGATCTCTTCTTTTTTATTTTAATTTTATTGATGTGTGTTTGCATGCATGGTTGAGATGTCTTTTCCAGTATATGAATTAGAGAGTTTAGATTACTTTAAAAAGGAGAGTGAAGCTATTATCTTGTTTCCATAATGTGTTTTTATGTACTCCATAATAGGAGATGGGTGTTTATCATAGGTATTATGTACTAGGTATGATTGAACATGAAAATCACATATGGTGTATTTAGTTGAGTTATTGATTTAACTAGTAAAGCTTGTGTTTACTCCTAGGATAGATAATCTAGTATGGGAGGAAGTTTAAAGTACTTACTTGCAACTAGGGTTATCCAAGTATATATGTTATCTTTGGAATGATGGACTATCCTTAGATGGAAATACCTAACTTGTGTACTTACTAGTTAAGTAGGTTTATTCCAAGTAGATTAATATTGTTGTAGGTTATCTAGGATGATGGACCATCCATTGAAGGAAATACCTATGTGTAGCTTAAGGTATCCTTAAGTCAAATTGGCCCTAAGTAGTGTATGTGATAGATGAATTCATTCAAATTACTGAATGAGAACACTTTGGCCAAAGTAGTGTGAATTTTTGAGACTCCACTTGATATATGTGACTACTGAGACTACATTGTTAGTTCACCATGATCCAGTATTACATACTAGACAAATATTATAGGGTTACAAGTTCTATTTATGTAGGAAACAACACTATGCTCAGTTGGTTGTTATTGGTTACTCTACCAATCTCTTCATGGAAGGGAAGGTCCATCTATCAAATGATAGATGTGTGGCCTGACCGCATTATGAGTCTATGGTTGGTGGAAAAGCGCTTGAATGATGCTTCTCCTCCACAACAGGTGATAGAAGAACCAATATTTCAAAGGACGGATCCTAGACCATCTTACAACTATTTGTTCTACAACTCTTTGAGCTATGTATGTATTTGTATATTTTCTTGCATTGATGTATTTATGAAATGAAAAGGAATTCATGTTGTAATATGTTATGCATCTTGATTGAAAATTATCAATAAAGAAAAGAAATATTTTTATTACAATGGCTTGTTACTTTGTTTATTTACTCGTTTGGTGTAAAATTAGAAATTTTTACTTCATAGAAGGGTTAGTACGTTATAAATTTATTTAGGTAAACATAGGCTACTTATGTATACAACATATACAAACATTTTAAAGGTTGAATGCTATACATATTGCCCATGCATAATAGTCGAGTAATTTTCCAAGTAACTCGTAGCTATAAAGGTGATATGAGGGAGGAGACTTAGTCGACGCCTTGTAAGGAGACATCTTTGACTTAGTAAACTCTAAATGTCATGTCATTGAGCATATATCAAAGATCTATAAAGGCGTGTAAGGTATTGAATATCAAGTCGATGACTTTTTCAAACTCATTAATTATATGAATCAACTCATACCAAGACTTAGTCGATGCAAGCTTGGTGTTGCATATTTGATATTGATTGTTTCATATATGAGGAAAACAATATCAAATTTGTAGGAAGTTATTGATGCTTTGGCACCACCTTTGAATCCTATTTTCTGTAGATGTCTATTGTGGAGGAAAATCAAATTATACCTTTTTCATCATGTGCTTTTTTGAAATAGTCTCTTGTTGTCATCTAAAGTGATCGATCTATAGCTTGTAATAGATGAGTATGAGCTTATGTGTGCACCACCTTTTAGCTACGGTATATGTGTTTTTGTGCATGCTAATTGTTGTCATAACTCATGCCTAAAGTGTAGGCTAAGTAGTCTCCAAATTGCTTTATAAATAGTGGAGCTAGTTCACTTGTTTGGGATGCATTCCTTGAGCAAGTTTCTGCATTCTATTTGCATTCCTTTTCTACATTATTCTGTTTTATACAATGAGTGATAGCTTTGAGCATTAGAGAGATTTTAGTATTATTTTGAGAGAATTATTTTTCCAACTTGAGAGTTAGAGGTTATTGTGACTTTGTTGGAGAGAACGAAACTAAGCTAGTTGTTGTTATAGGAGAGTTGTGTTGCAGCCAATCAATTGGAAAGTGTATTACAAGAATGAGGATAATCTTCCTTCAATTGTCTTAGCTTTTGAGAGATGTTTTATGTTTTCTTTAACTAGTCTATTGTGAATACATGCATTTAGAGAAAAGTATTGTTTACTTTAAAAGAAAGTAGAAGTTGCATATATTGTTTGTGAAATGCTCGTAATTACTCCATAATAGGAGGATTATGTTTATCATAAGTATTACATACTAGATATGAATAAACATGGGAAGCATAAGGCTTATTCATAGCTTAAACCCTTTTATTCAAAGAGGCGATACTCTCGAATGGAATCATCTATTGTTATGACAACTCTTTGATTGAGGCCATGCACTATGTTTGTATTTGTTTCATGATATGAGGGATGTTTGTCATAGGTATTAATATTATACTAGACATGATTAAACATGGGTAGCTTAAGGAATACTCGTAGCTAGATATTTGATTATGCTAGATGGCTAGTAGGTTACTCTCGGGATTGTTGTCCAATGAAAGGAGGGAACTAGTACTTTGTTTAATGAGTTGTGTTACCTTAGGCTTGTATTAAAGAGATAGTTTATCCTGGGGATTAAGCTTACCCGCAGAGAGAGATTACCTAAGCATAGATATAATGGCCTTAAGTCAAAATGAGCTTGCTATAGTGTAAGTGAATGGTAGACCTTCACTCAAAGTACTGAGTGAGAACACTTTGGCCAAAGTAGTGTGATTGCCTGGGGCTCCACTGTCAGTTCATCGTGTCCATTTAAATGCATGAGGGTTACCTAGTGTAGGGTTACAAATCCTAGTCATGCAAGGCACAACACTAAGCTCAATGTGGTATGTCATACGTGGTTACCCAACCAATCTATGTCGAAGGGTAGGGCCATGTATCATTGATAAATGTGTGGGGGACCGCATATGAGTCTGTGGTTGGTAGAAAAGCGCTTGAGTGATGTTTCTCCTCCTCGACAGGTGACATAAGACAAAGGTTTTAAAAGGTAGATTCCTACACCATATATATCTTATGCTTTGAAGCTCAGTCGAGCTATGCATGTGCCTTGTAACCATTTTTATGGGATGATGTAATCATGAATGATATACTTGAGTTGATTCAATAGGATATCTATGTTTTGGGAAGATTTGTAAAATTACTTTGGAATGCAATGACAAATTGGAATTTATGTTATTTCAATTATACATGTAATTTAGATTATGGGATGAAAAAATTGTATTGTTATGTCACAGCGTCATGATTTATTCACTTAAGGTGAAAACATTAGAAATTTTACTAGGAAGAACACCGGGGTTGTTACATCTTTAGATGCATATGTTGACAAGGATACAACAAAGTTTTCACCATCATCCTTAGAGGATTTACCTAAATCGAAATCGGAGAATTTCTTCATGTTTTTCTTCTTTTTTCCTTACATTCTTTGATTTTTTTGCAGTTGCAACACTTTTCCTTGTACTTTCTATGATATTTAGATCTCCCTAAGGATTTGGATTTTTAATTTTTATCATTATTCTTTCCTTTCTATTTTGATCTACCACAAACAACAAGGGTTGCCTTGGCCATTTTGGAATATTCTTTGCATCTCTTTAGAAAGCAATCATGTAACCACTTCATCCATCTTGAAGGTAGTAGTGGTACTCCCAATGGCCATTACAAGGTGATTGCGTGAGCCTAGAAAATAACATAGAAATGTCATGTAATGATATTCATCCTCTATCTTCACACCAACAAATCTCAAATGGGCAAAAAGTATGTTAAAGTAATTAGGTTATCAACCATGGATCCTCCTTCCATCCTTAGAGAGTATAGCTTGTTTCTCAATAATAACTTATTTACCAAGGTTTTAGGGCCTAATAAATCTCTCCAATCTTCTTCCAAAGGATCGTTGCAATCTTCTCTTTGTGGACATTCAATAAAAAAAATTTATCAAACCCTTGGATTTTTTATCCATCAGCTCCCAATTTTCTTGAGTCATGTTGGTAGGGTTTACATCAGATATTGCATCCCATAGGTCTCTATCTATGAGCATACCTTCCATTTTGAGATTTTATAGCTCAAAATTTCCATCAATAAATTTCTCCATCTTTATTCTCTCATATGTGTTTTCCATATTTTTCCTATGACAAGGTCATGAAAAATCCTCTACACAAAACTCCCACTCAAATATAGATCAGTACAAAAATCCCTCAACCCAATAATGGTATCAAAACTGACTAGGCTTTGATACCAATTGAAAGGAAGTCAGGTAAGAAGAAACAACTTCCTACACCAATCTAAGTGGAAGAGATAATGATTTTTTTTCTTTTAAACCCTTATCAGTTACAGTATGACATGCATATTCATTTACTTAATTAAAATATGCAAAATGGGATAAACCACAACAACAAAATTTACATGGGGAAAACCCTTTCGAGAGAAAAACCCCACACTCCAAAATCACAACCCAGATTATATTATCAATAAAACAATGAAGGTTACAATACAATCATAGATCCAAGCTCATTTAGGATTCTTCAACTGCAACAAGATTTTTGGAGCGAGCATAATCATACCCATGAAATATTCAAACCTATATTGCTTGCAAAATGAATAAGTACCAAATAAATAGAAATCCACAAGAGATGGATGCCTAGGATTGCCACATGGCATGAATTCAACGCCTACATGCTTGTCTTGAGTCTCCTTGACATGCGCAACACCTACATGCATGCAACAACCTTGCATGAAGTGCAATATCATAATTGAGACCCACTTTATTTGTTTTTTCCATTTCTAATGCCTATCTCCTCATGCATAGGACCCCTCACACATGCAATTTGCTTGTATGCATGCATAGGCATCACCATCACATGGGGCCCACTTGTCATAGTTTATTGTGCATAATGCTTCCACCATCATAACTTGTCATAGAAACTTATTATAATTCATCAAAGTGAACTCTTACAACTTATGACAAATTCCATCAAATTAGCCTCCAGTGGGGTCCACCAAGTGTGATTCCTACTTCCACATATGTAGCTGGATTACATGTCATACAATCATCTCCATGTATGATGCCAACTTAATTGGTGGGTACCACAATATGATTTGACATTAGTAGGCAATAAACATTAGCATAAATTAAATAAATATTCACTAAATTATATGATAGAACTTGCAAAGTTGAGACACCATAATCCCAACAACAGACTTGAAATCCTAAAACTATATATTGTAACTTTTCCTTTCCATTGAAGAAGCTATTATGAAATTTCACACTTCTCTCATATTTTATTATACTAATTTATTTATATTTAACAACTTAATAATTTATTTCAGTTGAATTAGCTTCTTGAATAGAATTATTATTTATGCAAAATTCTAATAATTCTATTTTATCTCATTTATTTCAAGAAACTATAAATAAATTATTACTTTATTAAATACTAATCATTTAGTATTTATATTATACTACATACTAAAAATCTAAATGGTTTTCCCTACTTTAAATACTTTTAAATTCATATTAAGTAACACTAAAAAAATGGGATTCCTTATGTCGTCAAATTCTTAAGAACTACGGTTGGAATTTCCCATTTTGCGCCTTCGGTGGATGGCACCATTGGGTCACTGGCAGATTGTTTGAAGGCGGACTATGATTTTATAAATTGTTTATTATAGTGATATATTTATAAGATAATTCTATTTTTTATAATATTTATTAAAACAAAGTTTCATTTTCTAAAAAAAAAAAAGATAATATAGTGTTGTTATTACTAGCAATCGCACCTTGGGGTGCAATGGCACTACAGGATTTGACCCCAATTTTTGACGGCCTTTCGTCGGAATCGCGACGATACATTGTCAGTCGACCGACGATTAACAGAAATCAGCGCCGTTGCTTGAATTTCATCTACATCTCGATGGGCTGCAAAACGTCGACCTCACGACGCACGCTCATCGGAACCGCGACGCCAACTTCGTCGATCGCGCGACGAACAGTGCCCGAATGGCGGGAGGTATACCTTCGCCAAACCATCGGATTAACAACGTAAGTCCGTTGCCATTACTACACAAATTCGATGTATTGGCAATATCATTGAGAGATCAATATAGTTATAGCAATCAAAATTGCCTAAGAAGATATTTCGGGAGGACTGGATTTTTGTCTTAGCAATATCTTTTCATCGTCGAGATACACCTCTTGTCTCATCGACGAAGCATGAGGGAAGCATATCGGAAAGACATATATTATCGGAGTAAGTTCTGAAGGTCTACCTGAGCAGCTATATGACGTCGATAAGATTACATCGACAGGGGTCTTGGAGACATAATTTAGATTGAAATAGCGACAGAAGTTCATCGAACTTGCGACGAAACAGGCAAGTCATTATGGTGAAACTTCGTCGGATAGATTGCAAATTCGTCGGACGTTTTTGCGGTTCATCGTATATTCGACGAGAAAGTGCACTTTTTTTTTAAAAACCTATTCGTTGAAAGATCAAGACTATTACAACAATCAAAATTGCCTGAGAAGATATATTGGGAGGACTAGTTTTCTGTCTCAGCGATAACTTTTCATCGGCGAGATACACATATTGTCTCATCGAGAGAAGCATATCGGCAAGACACATATCATCAGAGTAAGTTCTGAAGGTCTACCCGAGCAGCTATATGACGCTGATAAGATTACATCGGCAGGAGTCTTGGCGACATAGTTTAGATTGAAATAGCGACAGAAATTCGTCGAACGAGCGACGAAATAGGCAAGTCATTACGGTGAAACTCCATCGGATACATTGCAAATTCGTTGGACATTTTTGCAGTTCGTCGTAAATTCGACGAAAAAGTGCACTTTTTTTTTAAAACCGATTCGTTGAAATGTAGGCATATCGGTGAAAGATGAAGACTATTACAGCGATCAAAATTGCCTAAGAAGATATATTGGGAGGACTGGTTTTTTGTCTCAGCGATAACTTTTCATCAGCGAGATACACATATTGTCTCATCGAGGGAAGCATATCGGCAAGACATATATCATCGGAGTGAGTTCTAAAGGTCTACCCGAGCAGCTATATGATGCTGATAAGATTGCATTGACAGGAGTCTTGGTGACATAGTATAGATTGAAATAGCGACAAAATTTCATCGAACGAGCGATGAAATAGGCAATTCATTACGGCGAAACTTCATTGGATACATTGCAAATTCGTCGGACATTTTTGCGGTTCGACGAGAAAGTGCATTTTAAAAAAAAAACCTATTTGTTGAAAGATCAAGACTATTACAGCGATATGAGGCCTATTTGTAGCAGCAATAATGATATTTTTTTTGTCTGTCATACAAGCCATCTCCATCAACAGAGCTTTGAAACCAAATCCACACACAACACAATGTTCATAGTGAAAAATTAGCACTTTCTTTCATCTTTGTAGATTGGTTTGATGCTTCAAATGATGCATTTCTTATATTGAAAAGTGCATTACTTACCTTTTTGAGCTTCTCTTTGTTTTGAGAGTAGTTTAATAATCTCTACTTAACAGGGCCAACCACATGAAGGTGGAAGCTCATTTGGCCCTCCTTTCCCCCCCGTCCCCCTCACATCACTCTCAATTCCCCATACCCGATCATATAACATTAATCATTCATTCATCCATTAATAACATATAACATTCATTCATTAACATATAACATTTTTTCATTAACATATTCAGATTCATTCATTAACATATTTCATTTTTTCAGTTTTTACATATCAAAAATATGGCTGTCATAATATGATTACAATCACTTTTTTTTTTGTTTTTTGTTTTTGCAGCCATAAATTGTTGAAGTGGAGTATCATTTTCTAAATCATTTGTTCCCCCTTCAGATGTTCTGAGCTCTGCTCGTGATCTTAATGTATTCCTAGTCGTGTACTCACAACGTGGAGGCGGTTGCAAGGGGGGGTCTGCTGCAATAGCAAAGAAATGTTAAATTGATATGTTTTATTATTATTGTTACACGTATTTCATTAATTAAAAGAACATAAGAGTGGTGCTCTTTACCTGATTGGGCCACATCATGTTCCTGATATTGTCTTATAGCCTCATGCTCAACATGTTGAACACCCTCTAAATCCTGATCTGGAGTTGAAACATGAAAGATTACATTAATTAATACACCAATTGCAATTAAAAATGTTTAAAAGAACATTAGAGTGGTCCTACTTACCTGATGGAGTCACATCATGTTCTTGATCTTGTCTAGCCTGATCATGCTCAACATGTTGATCACGCTCTACATGCTCTAAAGTTGAAACATGAAAGGTTACATTCATTAATACAGTAAATGCAATTAAAGATGTTTAATTGTATTAATCCATACTGCGTTTTGTATAGCACATGAATACATCTAGTACTAGGATGCACACCATGGCCTTCATCGGCAGGTTGCGCTCCACCCTCACCAGGCTGCATTCCAATGTCATGTGTAGGATTATCATTGCTTATCTGTGTAAAACAAATAGGCACATTATTATGGTGGAAATTAATATTGAACAGATTGCACAAGTATTCAATTTGAAATAAACTTTATTGAGTTTATTTACCTACGTGTTGGATGCAGTGGAAGATTGTGTTTGCCCAGTCGAGACTCTTAGTTGTTCAGTCAAGGCTCCATAGCCTTGGTCAAAGGCAATCTTTAGGTCCTCTTGTGTGGGCACTCTGCTGAAATCAAAGCCCTGCATTTTTGCATGTGATCATGAATTTTGCTTCTATGATGTGATAAAACCAAAATTGTTTGCAATTTATTATTTGGATGCAATATTTCATTTATTGATACTTACAAACTGTGCAACTACTTTCATATAACCACCAGAGCCAAGTTTGTGTTGCCCGTGTTTTTCTAGTCTTGCCTTTGTTGCCTTCGATGTGTCGGGCAGCCTATGAAAAATTTGAAATACGTTAGATTATGTAAAAAGAAAGATTAATCAGTATATAATTAAATTGTTGATAGTATTACATACCTTCCTTGGCCTGGCAGTATCTTTCCTTTCTTCTTTTCAGCCTTCTCCTTTCCATCTGACACCAAGTCCTTCCACTCCCTTTCTGGAATCATGGGGGGATGCTCGTACTTTCTGTTCTTCTCTAAATGTGACCTATATTGGTCCCTCACATACTTTAGATAGGTACCAGCTTTCTTAAGGACCTTGGTTCGGTTGAATGTTTTATCATCGAAAAACACAACTAAACGGTTAATGAGCTCATCTTTTAAATCTTGATTTTGGGCATTCCACCATGTACGTATGGTGGGCCCGAAGAGCTCCAATGAAATATCACTTAGATGTTTATAAAAAACATCATTTCCTACAATTATAATGTACGCAAATATTGCCATTTTGTAAATCAATATAATAGGGCGCTATCCCCACTGTTAGCACTTACTTAAAATAATAATAATAATAATTAAAACATTTTAAAGTACCTGGGACCTTCTCTATCTTTATGGGAAGGACATCCTCGGTCACCACAAATGTGACCGGCAATGTTCCCATACTAGTAATATGGGAAGATCCAGGAAATGCTGCTAAAACATCACCAATAGTAGTGGCCTCTGCATCCACAGGTACTGACACATGTAGTGGCATGTGTTCACTGTCAGAGGGTGGACTACTGAATGCCTGCATGGTATAATGTGTTGCCGACATTTCAGATTACAATATAGGCACAGATGATGGGGTTGGATGATGTGTTGTATACGTAGGAAGATCAGGATTGACACTTGCAGTACCTTGATCACGGCCAACAACATGATCATGAGGACGCAAATAATCTTGTAAAAACAACACATATTTTAGTTCATGACATAAAAGAATACAAAATATAAAACCATGAATGAACTTATGTTATAATTAAAGATCTCATGACAGCTTACTTCCAAGTTCTGTGCTCTCTGAGACAATATTTTAACCCTTTCTCTAATCTCATCTGTTTGAGGCACTACGAATACCAACTGAAGGATTTCTTGATTGCATTTTTTTTGGGCCTTCCTCATCATATCCATAGGGTTTGTCAAAAATGCGATGTCATCATCGCATAATAGTGACTGCACCTCCATATGGATGCTCTCCTATACTGCTGGTGCCTTTCCCCGATCAGCCAACTGCAACAAGAATATTAAAAACATTATCAAAATTAACCCAATAAACTCATGAAAAAAACATAATAATAAAACATTTTGTTTGTATCTAATTTGTACAATTACAATGACGTAAACTTGTCAGATAGAAGCACCTGAAGATGGATCGCGATCTGTGCTCTGGGCCGAAGCCTTCCTCATATGATCAATGTCCCGCTGTGACAAAAATTAAATATAAAAAACATTACCGAAATGAAACCAATAGACTTACGGAAAAAAACATAATAATAAAATGGTATATTGGAGTCATTAATTGGAGGTTGGGTAAAATGGTATATATATAGTACATACCACCCCCATAGTAATTGTGTTTGTATCTAAGCGATTCAAATTGTAATCGATTAGCAACTCTTCCCCTGCAGTTATTGATTTTATCGCACATACAAATACACGGTTTCCCTCTCGCGCCTCAAATATACAATTGGGTTGCTTATTTGTTGACCCAGGTCGTGTACTATTTATAAACCCTGCAATATTCCCTGATGCTTTTGGCCTCCCATCAATGTACCTAGCCACTCCTTTATTTTGATCCTTATCTTTTAGTTGTATATAATTTGTTGATAGTGCATACCTACGCATACTTCGTGTATATCGAACCAGCTGCATCCAATCTTTGTAATTGTAACAGGGTCCAACATATTCCATCAACTCAGTAACTTTGTCGTAACAAAATTTTATGTCGTCCATGCAAAATAGGCCCAAACCATGTAATGACGATGGTGTTATGCGATATATCCTCTCGTTGACACAAAGATCAGTGTTTATTGGAGGAAGTTCCTTGGGTACCCATTATTTTCGTAGATGTTTGTACCTCAAGGGAACCTCGATGTTGCCTATGCTCTCATCATCATAAGAACATGACCCCCCTTTAGTGAGAAAAAATTCCATGTGTTTACGAAATTTTCTTCTAATCTTTTGACCTCTAGTTGATCTCCCTCTTTTAGACCTGCTACATGTCTCGCTTTCCTCTTCTCTTCTTGAATTTCGCTTGCTTGAGGAAGAAAAATCTGACAAATACCTATTTTGTGGTGCCTCCACTCATAAGGATGTTGGATGAAGTTCTTTCATGGTGATGTGATCCGAAGGTGACATTATGATTAATTTATCATTTCATCGCTAGAAATTGATAGGTTATAAGGTAATCAAGTCTTGATAGATTGCAAGTTATTGTTACTACCGTCCAAATGTGTCCATCACAAATCAAATCTACTTAACATCTTTGTGCAGCGCCTTTGCAAGCATAAATTAACTTCAAATGATAGTTTGGAGTTATTTATTTATTCTTTCAGCAAGTATTGTAGCTCATTTTTGGAGCTTTCAAGAAAAAGATAGCATTGTAACTCATTTTCACAGACTTGTACTCAGCTGTATTTTTACCTTTCAATCAATAAAAGCAAGCTATTTTTCCTTCTCTCTTGTCTAAACTTATCCATGAAACAGGACAACCATAAAAAGGTAGAAAGGTTTGAAGAATGTAGTGATGATAATATTATATCAACCTTATTGGGTTCTTTGAAAGAAGAAGAAAACCATGAAGTTCCAAATCAATTTCTTGTACCACAAGAGCACCATAAGAGTAAGATGAAGGATGTGATCACACCAAAAGAGGAAAAAGGAAAAACCAATCTAAAGCTTTCAAGGGGATGTCCTATCAGGCATCTAACTAGGATGGAAACTAGCAATGCATCACAAGTCATTATTGCACCCAAGCATGAGGACTCTATCCTACTATCCTATCCATTTTAAGATAACATGAATGGTAAGTGGATTTGTGGATTTGTTTTCTCCATTTATGAGGCATTGCAATAGTTGGTTAAACATCTATCATTTCTTCATTTCCTCTTTGATGCTCACAAACATATGGAGCATTACAAGTTGCAAAGAAAGGGTAGCTACTTTCATGAACCAGTTAATGGTTTTATTTAGGTATTCCTTTCCTCAGTTAGTCTAGGTTAGGATAGTTTTTGTTTAAGTGAATAAGTTTTGTTTGCACAGTTAGTTTGTTTTTTGTCATTTGGTAAGTTGAATAAGGTTGGTAGGTATTATGTGGTGGAGCTTTTATTTTCCTTCCCTTTGGGGTGGTTTTATCTTCGTTATTTTTCTACTGGTCTGGTATTTGGGGGTTTTTTCTTTTTGGCCGTTGACTTGCTATTAGCAGTACTCAGTCACTTAAGCTATGTTTTATCCCTTTTGGCCGTCACTTCACCGGCCCCTTTTACCTATCCTTTCGGTTTTGCATTTTGACTTATGCGTCCCTGTGGTTTTCAACCTATTAACCTTTACAACGTAGCCTTTGAATTATTTTTTGACCCCGTGGGTTATTTCCCCGTTTGCCTAGTGGTCCCCTTTCTTTAAGGTAACTATTTCGCATGTGCAGATTTGTATTAGCTGACGGATGTAGGAACTGCGATCTTGACCGTTCATCGCACACCTCGCAAGGTTTGTGCTTGCATCACAGAAAATGTTGCGAGGCTTGCGAGATGTTGCCACCTATTGTGTAACTTGGTGGGGCCATTTTTTGAGTGCTGACTGATGGACGGGTGATGACGCTGATAGCTGTGTACTATCCAATGCATCTGGGTCGTCCCTCGCTGACCTCGCACAATTAAAACTTTAGTTTCAATAATGCTGCGAGGTACGCGATGTGTTGACGCATGGGCGCCGGTGTTATCGATTAACGAATGAGGTGGGACCCATTCCATGCTGATGTGGTACCTAATGGGAAATATTCTTGCTCGCTTGCTGACTAGAAGGAGGATGTGTCATTTTCAAACTATTGTTGACCAAATTTGGACCGTCCGTCTGGCCAATTGTATCTTTGATCAATGACATGTTTTCAAACAAACTAGTGTTGTACTATAGCCATTCTATCTCGCACGAGCGAATAGTAATGGTCAAGTTCGACTCGGCCTGCATAATTAAATGCTAAATAACCAGTGGATTGCTATTTCAGTGTTGCATTTTGGTTTATAAGAATTCCTCGGTGTTTAGAAAAGCGGCTATTATCTCAGTTCTCCATTATCATGACAGTTGACGCTCTGCAAAATAAATAGTAAGTGATACGAACACCTTCTTTTGTAAGTTCAGAATATATTAGCGTTGCCTATTGAATAATTGGCGATTGTGTCCTTTTCGATTCCTGGTGAATTGTTAAGCGAATTGGTTGTTAGAGCTTATATAGGTCATTGCTAGTGATTTGTGTGCATATAAAAAAAAATTCTGTAACGGCAGTCGAGAATAGGGTGTAATTGTTTGTTTTTCTTTAAGAAAACCCTAGTTCAAATCCCCTTCTATTTAAAATATATGGCATCCAAGGCACGAACTGTTGGTCCTGAGGCTATGCCTAGGGGTTACTCACAAGATATTATTGATCTATTGAAACCTTCTACGAGCAAGAAGCAAGAAGGAAGGATATTGTTCTATGGACCCGTGATTCATGAAGGTTTAATGGACAAACAGTGTACAATCCATGATGCCGAATTGACGTACACTGGTTGGCAGCTCTTTTCCAATTGGTTTGGAAATAGAAATTTTCCTATTCCTTTGTGTAATCCATGGAGATTGGACTTGGGTAAGCTGGTGGTACCGAATGTCTATGAAGATGTAGACTTATTAAAAGATATTGCTGCAAGGTATGATCCTGTGACTCGAATTGTCAGAACACATCATGGCAAGCCTATGATTAAAGTAACCAGAGAGGAAATTGCAGAAATTTTTGGCTTGCATGAATGGAGCCAAGATATGATTCCCATCAAATTGGAGGTCTTCAGGGAAGAATACAGAAACACTAAAGGTTTTATAAGGACATCCCTTTTGATACCCCATTTGGCTTTGTCGGGAAGAGGGAAGAATCAGAAAAAGGTTGTTATTGGCAAGAATGAGCGTGAACCTTTCCTGGTAGACTACTTCGCCCCTCATTTCAAGAAGACCATCTGTGCACTATGTCAAGTTTTGGGGATTGACTTGAAGAAGACTGTGCCTATAGAGATAATGTATATGGTTTTCAACCTTCAACACCCTGGTTATAATGTGGTATATGACTTTGCCACTTACCTTGTAGAGAACATAGATTCTGGCTTAGCAGCTTTGAAGCTGCGAAAGAATTGGGTAAAATTCAGATGGTTTTCACTGTTGATTCATATGTTTTTATATAGGGGTGAGAAGGTATTTGAAAAAGATATGGAGTTGAAGAAGATGGAAGGAGATATTGAAATGCCTGTCTAATATTAGACTAGGGACTTAGACAAAAATGATCATAAGTTTGATTATGTCACCTTTCATAATATTTTTGGATCTAAGTTAAGGAAGGCTTTAGTTGTTGATCCACCTAGGATTCCAAAAGAAATTCATGACTTTCTAAGACCTATGGAGAGGAGGCCTAAGTTGAATCTAACCCACAATTGGGGTGATATTATCCCCAATCACAATACTACAATCTTCAGGGTCTTTGGCACCAATGCCATCCCGTCTGTCCTACCTAAAGAAGTTCCTCTCAAACTTGGTTTTGTAGAGATTATGAGGAAATTGGGAGCATCTCAATATTTCCATTTGCCTGTTGAACACAAGAAAGGATCCTTTTTCCCTGAATATACAACTTTTGCAGATTTTGTTATGATAAAGGGAGGGTGGAGAAATTTACACTTGTTACTCAAGCCATATAGATTGAAAACTGTACGCCCTAGGAATTATGATCCTGAGGGTTTTATCTCCCAAATGAAGGCTAGACATCGGACTGGAACCTTTGTTCACAATTTCTACTATCCTGAAGATATCATTAAGAATATTTTTGATGAGGACTTACAGGATGAGAGAAAGGCAATGTACATTGCCTATTCAAAAATGGTAAGAAGTAAACAGGAGAAAATACCTGGTTTTGATCCTGTACCTGATGCTAAAGATGAGCTCAGTAGGGAAATCTATGTTCTTGATAATTTTGAGAGCATAGTAGGAGTCTTGAAGGAGGAAAGGATTGTAGAAGGAAAGGGAAAGTCACATGTTACTGAGCAGCACCCTGAGATAAGAATCGAAGAAAGGCCTACCTACTAGCCTCAAGGGAAAATAAAAGTGTTTTCAAGAAGGAAGAGAAATAGGACAGAGGAAGTTATGATGAGTGGTGCATCATCCATCCTAAGGAAATCAGTATTTGGTATTACTGATTTGGATTCGCCTCCGAAGAGTTCAGAACAGATTAGCACATCATCCCCAAAGAGGCCTAGAACTGATAGTATGGGGGATGTTGGCCAGAAAGGTGATGATGAGGAGGATATTATTGTAACTCCAGATGAAATAAATCTAGAAATGCCACTAGATCCGACTGACATTGCAACGAGCTCAGGAGCCATCACCGTAAGATTGGGGAAGGATGAGATTAAAGGAATTACAAATAGTGATGATTTGAGAATGGAAGCCTGCAAAGAATTCATGATGGATGACTCTTTTATCCATACCCGTGCTTTTGAAGATTTTGTATGGAGAGCTCATCTCTCATCTTATACTGAGTAGGTAGCACATGAGAGAAGTTTGCACCTAGAGCTTCTAGAGCAAGTAATTCAGTCAAAGGTCAGAGTACAATTGAAGGAGAGGTTTAAGGAAATCACACTAGAATAGGGCAGAACATTGGTTCAAAAGTGTGGGATATTGTTGATGCTGTAGTATTTGATACAGTAAGAAGGGCAAATAAACCACTTCTTGCAACAAAGGAGGAGGCGGCATTAGCACTTAAAGGATCAACTTTCAGTGAAGAGTGGGATTCTCTGGCAATATGGTCACTATCTACAGGGTCTTGAAAACCTATTGTCACTGAAACATCCAATTTTAGTGGTCATTTGATTGTGAAGAGAGTTGCTGATACCCCTACCTTGGAGGTTGTTGACATGGTTGTGAATGTTGCCCAATTTACTAGGGCAACTGTGAAGGATTTAACTAAAAACCGAGATACTCTGAGGAACCAGTATAATGACATTATTATTGAGTATAATAAGAGTCAGCAAAGGGTGGCGGAATTGGAAACAGAAATGGCCTTATTAAGGCAACAAATGGAAATCTTGAGATCCCAAAAGCAGGTTAGCTCTAGCCAAATTATTGCTGACCCACCAATTGATCAACCCCAACCTCCTGCACAGGTTCAATCTTGGGCTATGGTCTCGTATAATATGGGACAAGTGCCTATTGTGGTTGAGAAGGCCAGTACCTCGAGCGAAGATCCTTCTAGGGAAAAGTTACTCCAGCAGATTGAAGAATATAAGGAGATGGCAAATCAAATCTAGGATGCAATAGGAAGGAATAATTCAGAAATTGTTGATACTGTGTTAAGGCATCTACATAAACGGGTCGAGAGTAAGTTGAATGGTGTTCATGCGAATTATGCCTTGATGCTGCAAGCACTTGAATTGTTTCCAAGGGACAGAGAATTGGCTATCCCTTTGCTAAATAGATGGGGCCCTAGAATGGAAAAATTGAAATTTATGGCAGTTGGAGCAAAGCAGCATGGGAATAAGTATCCTACAGTCATGACAACATATCAATTTGTTAAGACTATTGTTGAGAAAAAATTCCAGGGGTCTGCTACTCCTATGGAGTCCAAAATCAAAGCACTGAAGGATATTTATGATGGAAAAGATTTGACTCCACTACCTCATATTTTGCATAGTCAAGATAGTGTCAAGCCTTTGCAAGCATGGAAGGAGCAAATGAATAATATAATGACCGCCCAAACTCATGAGATATGCAAAAATGTTGATATTCGCATGTTGGAGAACACTTTAGAGAAGTTATCACTTGTCATTAGTTTCTTGGAGAATTTTGACAAGACAGCCACGTCATTAATGATAAAGTATGTACCTTATCGAAAAATGGTGGACCGGGTGGTGGCTTTCAATTGGCCGTTGGAGGAAGATTTTGAGTCATGGAAAAAGATGTTTATTGATGAACTTGAATTATAAATAATGGGGATGAGAGCTGCAATTTGGTCATGTAAAATACAGGTCTGGCCTATGGTATTATATTTTGAAATGCATTCTCTTCCCGGATTTAGGTACAAATTGTGCAAACAAAATCAGCACATGGAGCGGTTAAAAGATGCTTTGGTCTCAGGTAATCAGTACTTGGAACCACGCTTTCCTTTCCTCTGTAACAAATTAATCATCATTTTGTTTTAAGCTTTTCTTCTCTTACCAAGAAAATGATGTAAAGATAACAGATTAGGAATTAGCGGTCTAGTAAAAAATGGACATGTGTATCCTCCGGCCTAAAGCTTGTTTGCTCCCTTGTTTTTATAAAAGGGAATTCTGGGCTGAGGAATAGGTCTATTGAAATTACTTAAGATACGTAAGAGAAGAATCAAGTAGAGAGAGAGAAAAGAATATGTCCAGTTTTTTGAAGCTTTGAGTCTGTTTGGGAACTTAGTAAATCATGGGGTTTTGGAGCATACTTATGCAAATCTTGTGATTGTTTTGAGTCTATTTTCTCTCCTATCATAATAATTTGCATGAATTTTTAATGAAAAGTCTATCAAAGATGATGTTCGTTAAATTTCATTTGTCATTTCCTATGGATTATGTTCGACTATAGCTCTGGTTCAATGGACCTATTAAATGCTTCAGTTGTTCAATAAGTTCATGCAAATTAGCACATAGGATTTGATAAAGAGTAATAGATTCATGTATTGATGAATGGATGGTAATGCCTTACATACAGATCATAGATGCTCTAGATGAAGGTTACCCTGTAGTTCAGTTTCCAGTTTGACTCTGTGCTTTAGGATATGGCACTGGTACTCTGACTGCTTATTGTTCTTGTATTTTTTTTTTTTTTTTCAGGCAATTTCACTCGAATATTTCATAAAAACACACTTAGGTGTTATTTCAATTCCTTGTTAAATAAGAGTTGAATTCTCCTGAGAAATAGCCAATTTCTTGAAGGATTATCTTGTTTAAACTTAGACTGGAATTTATCTGTTGTTTATCCACGTATGAGCAAATCATTCTCATCATGAATGACAATATATTTTAGGGATACCCTCCTGGATCTTACAGAGTCTGAAGTGTAGGAGAGATAACAATTTTGTTGCATTTTTCTTGTTAAGTTGGCACAGTTCCTTCAAGACTTTTAAAATTGAGTATGGCAAGCTCATAGAAGCTTCTGCAGGTTCTACTTGGGTTGTAAAAAATGCCAACATTATGCACTATTTTGGATGAGTTACAACATTATGCAAGACTATTTCTCAAGTCTTGTCAAGTTCCAAGAGTCGACACCATGCCCAATGGATAAGTTTAGGCAATTGGTGAGGATGTTTAGCAGGCAAACATATAGAAGATGTCACCAATTTTTTTACCTAATTTAGCTTCTAACTCAATCAAGTAAAGTTGGGATAGTTTTTGCAAAAATAAAGATAAAGGTACACATTCAATTCTACTAAGTTTCATTCATATACACAAAAGTATTATCAAATGAATTGTAGTTCATTATGCAAATGTATACAAGAGAAAGATTGCACAAAATTTTCACAAATGTCTTTTATTGATAATTACAAATGTATGGTGTCCCACACAAGTTGTGGGAATAACTATTTCAATACAATATAAGACATAAACTATACATTTGAAGAAATAGAAAGGAAAGAGCATATGGAAAGAGTAGGGATTCCTCATTGCCTAAATGATGAACCCTAAAGTTGAACTGTTGCCTAAATGATACACCCCAAAGTTGAACTGTTGCATCATTGGAAAAGTATGATCAAATTCATCTATTATGAAGAATTGGTCTATGTGCCTCTAGTAATCACTATAAAAATGTGAAAGACAAAGCTATTTTATTTTTTGTCTTATCTTATACCATTTTATGAGAATGGGGGGGCCAATGTGCGAGAAGATCTTTGGAAACTAGGCATGAAAATTGCAGGTTAAAGAGAATGGGGGTGCCAAACTTATAGTACTCATTGTCCCTTGGTCGTCGATTTTCCCTGAGTGCCCTCAACCTAGTCCTCGGCGTTGGTATTGACCTTGTTTTAGCTCCAAACTCTTCGTTGACGCTAGTATTGACCTTGTTTTCACTCCTCCAAAGTCTTCCTCAGCGCTGGTATTGACCTTTCACTTGTCCAATTTGATGAGCTACAACCTACTTTAGTTAGGTTTTAGAGTATGTTAATTAAATTTAAAAAAATTATGGCGCCATTTAGAGTAGTGAATATAAAGCAAGCAAAGCATTTAGAGTAGTGAATATAAAGTAAGCCAAGCCTATTATAGTCATGAGGGAAATAATAAAACTCCTAGGATACTTTGTGAAACCATTTTCCTTGGTTAAAGGGAGGCCATAAAATATACCTTTGGATTTTTCAATCTTCAAATATGAGGATTTGCAAGGTTCTTAGCAACATGAGTAATGGAAATGTGTGCAACAAGAATTTTTGAACACACATGGAATCTCCTTGCCAAAGAAAGAGGCTTCATAATTTAATATGATAATTTTTCTTAGCTCTAGAATCAACTTTTAAATCTTCTCCTAATAGGGCCAAAATCACATCTTCTTGTGTTTGAGAAGTCACCAGTACTGAACATAACCGTCAAGCAACTTTTCATCAAGATTATAACATCACCGTCGATTTTGAGCACGTGCATCTCGGAGCCGCTTTAGTAACCTGTCATATAATGTGCTAAAACTCGACATAAATATTAAAGCACTTTTATTAATAGTAATGTTATAATATTAATATATTATATAACAATATTATATTACATTATATGAATTATAATGATATATTTGATATATTAAGATTATATATAATCTATATATAGATTAATAGTAATTATATTAGATTATTAATAGTATTGGTATATTATTAATAATATTAATATTGTATTAGATTAATAATAATTATAATATTGTTAAATGATTAATTATATTACAAATGAACATTGCTTTCAAATTCTTAGCTTTGAATGAATGGTTGAAGTACCAATGTTGAATGTTGCAACTCTAGTAGGCATGAATAGAAGTAGAGGAGATTGTTTGGGAGAAGAATTTTTTCTAGTGCTAGGTTATGTGTTAGGTTATATAGGGTTAGGTTATATAGTGTTTGAGCCTAGCCTCAAACACTACAATTAAGGTTAGGTTATGTGTTTTCTTTAGGGTTAGGTTTGGGATTAGGTTTATGGTTATGGTTAGAGTTTAGGGTAATCCAAATCATAACCTAACCCTTTTTCTCAAAACCTTAACCTTGACCCTAACCCTCACCTTTATCCTATCTTTATAATCCTAACCACAACCAAAACTCTAACCCTAACCCTAACCCTAATTACCTAACCTAAATATTATTTATTTTATTAATTAGTTGCATTCACTCTAATAACCCTAAACCTATCCCTAAACTTAACCCTAGCCCTATCCCTGGCCCTAATCCTAACCCCAACTCTAAGCCAAATAAAAAAAAAACCCTTAATCATAATTACAATAACCCTAAAACTTCATTCTAGATATAACCCTAATACTATAATCCCTAATTGTAATACTAAACCCTAACCCTAATTTCATATCTAATCCCAACCATAACAAAAACTCTAAATCTAACCCTAACCATAAAACATAGACCCTAATCTAACCCTAATCCTAACATTATTTTCCTAACCCTAACCCTAACCCTAACTCTAAACCTAACACTAACCTGAACACTAAATCCTAACCCTAATTAAATACCCAATCATAACCCTAAATTGTAACATCATCCTTTGAATTGGATACTACATCAAAAATTATGTGTTACAATCATTGCTTCCATTGTTGGCATTTTTACATTGGGATGCATATATTTTTTTTTTTTTTTAAATCTTTTAATGTCTTGCCAAAATTAATATTATTAATTGTAATATCAAACTTATAAACATGTATCCAATTTAGAACATAAATAAGAAATATATGGTAATAGTTTCTTCAAAAAAAAAAGTGATGTGGACTAGAAGGACTATAAGGACTATAATGATTTTAGAATATACACATAATGGATTTGTTGAAAAGGTTTTAGAAACTTTCAAACAAATGCAATTGGTAGATGTAAAGAAAAATTCCACAACCTGATGGAACTTCAGTAAATTGAAGCTGGGGTTAGAGGGTTTCTAAATTACTCAAGGTAACCTTTAGTATGGATCGGTCAAAACCCTCTTGTTATGTTTTAGCGGTGACCTATTGCCACGGTGGACCAGTCACTTAAGTGAGGTTTCATCCCTCTCGGGTCGTGCTTAACCGGCCCTATTTCACCTGATTTGCCGGTCTTTTTGGTGTAATGGCCTAGGTATTACACTACCAGAAATTTCAATGCGGGCCCCACTTAAATGTTCCATCTGAGGGCTGATGAGCCGTCCGATCAAAAAATTTGATCTTGACCACATCTCACAGACCTCGCAAGTTTGTCTGCTGGCGTCATCAAAGTAGTGCGAGGTTCGCGAGATATGGCCATGTAGTGTGAATGGATGTATGGGTTTTCTTCCCGAGGTGTTTGATATGACAGGGGGCCGTCTTTTCACCGATAATAGCCATCAATAATGGGGTAATCATGATCTCTCGCACACCTCACATGGGCAGATTAAATATCTAGGAGAGTGTTGCAAGGTTCGCGAGGGAGTGGCATGCGGCTTTTCTTTTCATGCTAGTGGGATTATATGGGACCCATTGTGCGGTTTGGGTCTATTCTTTTACAGGTTTTTGATTGGATATGTTTTTTGAAGGCGTCGACGTGGATTGTCAACATCCATTGACTTGATCTCCACCCTCCATTTGTTAAAGTGCCTCCTGAATCGGCGGTTCATTTATAGGGAAGAAGTGTGTGAGTTGCCCGCGTGGCATGTATTACTTGGTTGTTGCTCGTGTCATTAATGATATAGGTTTCTTTTCTCGTGAGGATCTCCACCTGATTTCCTCTTGTGTGCAAATAGTGCCATCCTACTGAGGGTATTCATTGTTATCTGGATCATTAACTATGCAAGTGCTTGAATCGTCTTCAAGTAATTGTACCCTACATACTGGCTTGCTCTATAAATGCTAACTGAATTGTATGTAATCAGCATTGCATTCACTTGTGTCTAAGTGCAGTAAGGTTTTTCTTCTGTTTGTGGCTGCACTTTGTTTCTATCATGAGTAAATTAATTAAGTGAAGGAGTGCGAGGTTGGCTTCACCAGTCATGAAGAAATCCGATTCTCCCATGTCTCGCAAGGCTATTATTAGGAACACTGGAAAGAGGCCAGTACATTGTTCATCCCCGATAATCATCTTGAATTCTAATGAATCTAAGACTGATTCTGATTATCGGTACTATTTGGCTTCCCTGGCCGATCTTATGGGAGTGGATGAGGAGGTTTTGGCAATTGAGCTAGTGTCTGCATTAGCACCAGGTCCAGTTGTTTGGGAATGTGCTCGCAAGGTTGGTAAAGAGGAGGTGGTGCCATCACTATCGCAGACTCGAACTCAGAGCGGTTGCTTGTACCAGGGTCGTGTTGCTTCTTCATGATTACTGGCAGTGGGTCCATTGGACGTGTCTTCTCTTCTCTTGTTGTTCTATCAAGTGGATGTGGATGTGGATATGGACGTGCGCGTGCTTTGCATGAAATTTTTTTTTTGACTGGTTATTTCCTAACCGTTTTGATTCCTTTGTTCATGCACGGTATCATTATGACAAGGAATGTAAATTTGAATTTCATTTTGGTGCTGAAATTCAATTTGGTGTCACAATGTAGCCTAATGCTTGTTTCTCTCCTATTCTATAAAGGAGATTCCATGGCTCATTGTGAAGGGTCAGAAAAATTTTGCAATTCGACGCTTGGAAGTTATACAGTCCTCTTTATTGTTAAAGTGTTATGAACATTTTGTTTTAGGAAGTCATCCTGGGGTTAGGTTTATATACAGATTAGTGTGATATGCTTTATTAATTACTTATATCAAAAAAAATCTATAAAATTAAGATGGTTTACTCTCCTGGGTGTGTGCCATGGATTATGAATAGCTTTATCAAAGATTCATCTGTTCAGTTTCAATAGTTAATTGAAAATGTGATTCATTTTCTTGCTTTAACTCAAAGAGTTAATCAAATGCTTGAAAAATAAGTTACATGTTCATGGTTGTATATACTCAGGATGCTTGAAGAAGTACTATCTTAATATGCTAAAATATCTCATGATAGTAATGCTATATGAGATGGGTTCATCGTATCAGGATTTTGTTCTGTATGACTCTGTTGCCCTATGGATGAAGCACTGGATAATGTTTGTGTCATTTTATTAGTTCAAGACTGTAGGTTCTAAGCAAGGATATCCAAATACTGAACACAAAACACTTGAATACAACCTTGTCCTCCTCAGGGAGGTATTGTAACAAATAAGTGGGTCAGTTTCGTTGCTCTTTGGTACTGGTAGTCATTCTCTAGTCTGCCAAAACCTTGAGATGATCACTATCCCTTTGAGTGTGTAGGAATTGTAATCTGTACACAGGAAGTGTTCTTACCAATCATGAGACATTCATGTGAACACGTTTAGGTTTACCCACCTTGGTCCTACAGAGCCAAAAGTGTAGGAGAAGTCAGTCCTTTACTGACTCTCGTTAGTTGGCCATTAGTGGTTGTAGTTGTCCTCGATAGGGGTTGGCTACCTCTTAGATATTTGCAACCTCTACATGGATTGTATTTTAAACACCAACACAACCTTCACCAAAATCCTTATTGGTTTCCTTAATATGGGAGATTTGGAACAAGGTATAGACATCCATCAAAGCATAATATGAAGATGATTTTTTTCAAATGTTGTGGTTGTAGATGCCCTTTTAAAATTTATACAGAATGTGGAAGGATAGAAAAAGCTTGTGAACTATTTGACAAAATGTCTCAAAGAATTGTAATCTCTCAATTTATTTTAGTGTCTATTTTGTTATACCCCATGTCCCAAATTGGGTATAACACAATAGACACTAAAACAAATTGATAGATTGTTATGAGGGCAGTGATGAGACTTTTCTAATTAGAGTGTATTCCATGAGATTACAATTATTCGAGGCATTGTGTCAAATAGTTCATGAGCTTTGTCTATCCTCCCACATTTTGCATAGATTTCAAAAGGGCATCTACAACCACAAGATTTGAGAAAATTCATCTTCATATTATGTTTTCCTTATGATTGGTTGACTCTTATACTAAATTAATATGTTCAATTTATGTTTCCTACTTGATCTAACTATCCACAAATGGAAATTTAACAGTGGAAAGATATGATCCTACTTTGGTATAAATTGTATATGCAATATCAAGGTATGAATTAATATGTTCAATTAAGAGATGTTAAATGAAATGAATAAAACTAATGTAATGTAAATAAGGGAGACCAGTGCCTTATTGGGTAAAACAGAGTCAAATGAAAGCCTTTAATGAATGGTTTCTATCTAGCAGGTCCTCTAATTGTTTGGCATATAACTATGAGTTTACAACTGGTATAAACATGCAAGAGTGTAAATGATAAACCCTAGTTGAGGCAGAATATCAAATCTAATAATCTGATTCTTCTTAATGATCCAAATGGCATTCCCAAATTACTGTAATTTATTGAAAGGAATTTTAATTCTTCTTTAAAGAATCCAATAAACCAAATCACACAAAAACAACAAATGTGTACTGATAAATAGAATATATACTTGATACTTCAATTTAAACAACCAAGAAACATCAAATTGGAGACAATCAAATAATCGCAAGAATCCAACAAACAATTGATACCAGAATGAAGCCACTAAATCAACAGTCTTTCATTATCTCCTTCAAAGTTCATACATGCAACATAGTCTCCTTGAATGTCATCATTTCTGAAAATTTAATGCTTACAGCAGTCTATCCTATTCTAATTCTATCTTCTACCCCTTAAATTTATCCAACGGATACTTATACATCAGTTTGCAAAAGACGTGCCTTTTCAAAAAGGTTTAAAGCATAAAAGGTTTAACAAATCCACTATTAACTAATTTCTCTTGAGCCACAAATGGACTGCAGACATATGCTCCATATAATCCTGGCGCTCATGAGTGTCGGCATCTCCCAATGCATCATGGATCACAATCTCCATCATTATCATTTGCTCATTTTGCTCACATGCTGCATCCAATATCACATCTTTCGCAGTGGCTGTCTCCAGCATCCCTTGGAGTATTGTTTTGCACTCACTTTTCCATGTAGTCGCTTCCTTCATTTTCCCTTCATCATCACATAACTTGGTGAATCTATCTTCAATAGCCTCTATCAATTCCTACATATCCCCTTGTAACTCCACATAGAAATCCCTGTGCCTATCCATAATGCAATTGGCATATTTTTCAATCTCTTCATTACTAGTAGTGTCCTCCTCCAATTCCTCAATTCTTTCCTGAATTCTGCTATCCACTCTCCTATGTTCCTTTATTGCATCTATGTACTGTGAATGTTTTCCCCAGATTTTATTTAACCAAGTGGTTAAAACAACCTTCCTTTTTTTTATTATTGCAGCAAATGCATCCATTCTCCCTTGAGAGTATGTAGTTGACCCTTCCCAACGGTCTTTTTTCTATGAACTCTCACCTTGAGTGAGCATCCTTGTTGGTTCTGTTACACCACCTACCAAGTCTTTCAAGCATTCATTCTCTCTCAACATCCTCTCATTATTGGTTTTGTACATCTCCCTTTCCCTTATCAATGCTTGGATTTGGGCTTTATTCAACTTGGCTATATTTATCCCAATATTAGCAGTCGCTACAGGATCAACCTCCCTAGCCTTCAGGGTCATGACATGTTTGAATGCCTTTTCAATATCAATAACAATTGATTTCTTGTGAGGAGGATACAAGGCCCAAATCATCAATGTTTCATCATCAGGATTGTATCTTGATCCTGTGTATACCTTCGTCACCTTCTCTATACTGAGCTTGTGGGTAGCATTGTTATCTTTTAAGAAACTATCAAAAACTAATGCAGAATTCATATCCAAACCTGGAAAAATCATAACAACTACCTTTTCAAGCAGCTCCCTCCCCTTTTCAGGGGTCATGTCAATCATCTCTTTGTCCACGTCATCCTTTAAGCTTTTTAACGGTTGATCCTCATTCCTTGGAGTGACATTGTCAACCTATCCCCTTATCTCTTTCCCTTTTTGCTTATATAAAAATGTCTTAAACTCTGAGATCTTTATAAATTCATCATCTAATATGAAAGACCTATAGTCTTCATGTATTGTATCTACATCCATGGTTTCCTCAATGTCTGTTTCTCTGGAAACATAGACATACTCCTGAGTCTTCATTCTTGAAACTTTCCCAGATGAGCTTTGTGGCCTGTCTATTTCTGAAATCCCCTTAATGGAGGATAACAACTCAGCATCCACCAACTCCTGATTATGTTTTTCAATCACAATTTCAGCTTCCTCTGCCTCCAGGTTTCTGATTATGTCATCAGATTTAAAGGGCACATGATGGTACCCTCCAAGATTTACTTTTTGTATGGCAGGGTGGATATACCCTTCTGGATCAAAGTTCTTTCTCACTGGTGCTCTGCTCATGTTGTAGTGCAATAATTTGTCCAGAATCAGATCATAACTTTCCTTGGCTAATACAGTGAAATCACTAAAACACAATGTACTGGGCATAAAAGCTTGTTTCCCATATGAACTTAAGTTCATAGCACTGGAGTAATCCATTTGCCTAACAATTTCAAGGTATGCAATTCTATCCGAGACAGTTCTGGGCAAAATGAAAGGTGTATCCTCAAAGCCATAAGCCCTAATCATTGTGGCATTCTCTAAGCAATACCAATCCCCCTAGTTGTGGTTAATTGGTCCATTGTAATCTCTAGGCCTAAGAAACCTTTTTACTTGTTCAGATAAAGAATAATCACAGGGATGGCTAAAAAATCTATACAAGGGTTTCACAAAGAATTCTTCAAAATGCAAGAAATTTGAATTGGCAAACTTGTTGTCCCAAATAGCAGTCCATAATTGAATAGGCAATGGCCTACCTTCCTTGTTGGATTGTTAAATCCTTAGCTCCTGGGGCCATAAACCTAACTCTTGTCCAAAATACAACACTAAGTGCATCAACTGTGAGTAATTTCTGAGATGGAGAATAGAAGCACCACTCTTTATCACCATCAAACCTACATCCAGCTCCTTAAAAACATGTGCAGCATAGTCAAATGATCTGGAATTGTGGTACTGAATGTTTGTAGAAATCACCATGGGCATAACCGCCATATGCTTAGGTACGTCCATCCCTAATACCTATCCCACTGAGTAGTAAGTATATTTTAGGTAAGGTTTAAAGAGGTCTACATGAAAGGGTGTCCCCTCACTATCTTCCATTGGAGTAGGTTTGCCATGACACCTAATTCTGTGCAGAGGTAACCTCCACCCTTTATAAATGGTGTCCATCCTTCTGAACTCACTATCGAGCTCTTCACTCACTACTTTGTCACTGCATATTCCCTCCATTCTGAAAACCTCAGCAATTGCATTCTCAGATACATGTATCAATGGATTCCCTGACAAATCACCTATAGCTTTCTTTTTCGAATCATAGTGTCTGGCTAGCAATTTTACCAGTTCAACGTTAATAAAAACATTAGGGCACACTAATTTCCCTAAATTGAGCCTCCATGGATTGCATCCTGGCTCAAAGTGATTTCTCCTATGGTAATGGAAATTGAATAACTCATAGCCTCTAATCAGAGTCCAAACATCACCTATAAATTTTCATTTGTCATCCAATTTGTCAAGTTCCTCTTTGAGCTATGCAAAATGCCTAGCTTTAGGTCCAGAACCAGGTAACTGGTCTATGAGGTCTTGATTTAGCTTCCTTTCAGTACCTTCTGGTTGCAACTCATTCTTTTTCTTTTTTTCTTTTGATTGGCCTCCCTCCTCGGGTTTTCTTCCCTTTAGTTTTCCTGAACCAGTGCCTTCCATAATTCAAATTTTTACGAATTCTGAGAGGATGAGAAACTTACTATAACTTCTTCCAAACTCAAGCCAGGTGAATGCCTTAATTGCTCTGCTGGTTCCCTTGCTCTCCTTCGCTTTGAATTCTATGAGACAATGATTTCAATTGATCATACCCTAATATGAAAAATCTCCTATGCTTCATGGCGCCATTAATGTCTTTTACCAATTGAGACATGAATGCTGCAAGTTTTTTTTTTGAAATTCTCGTTGTCACATCAGGGTTCAACAATCACCCACCCACCAAGACGTCTTGCAGTTTCCTTGACATCACAAGTCTCCCCGATAGTTTCTTTCCTTTTGCTTTTATATCACCATGACTCTCACCGAAACAACTATCACTCAAACTTAATGAATTGGGCCAACGGTTCTTTGCCTTACTCCGAAAGTAATTTGTCTCACCAAGATGTTCACTTTATCGAGTATGTCGCCGAGACCAAGCAATTTGTTCTAGTGATAGAATAATACTCGCTGTGATGTCTCTTAGATCTCCCCATGGTGACATGTCTCACCAATATGCTTTTTCTTCAGTGAGACCATGCACATTGTCTTCTCAACACCCTTTATCTTCATATGCTCAATTATGTCGGTGTAACCTGAGGGGTCGGTAAGACTTTCCAAATTCTCCCCAGCATTGTTTGTCTCACTAAGTGAGTCCTCCCCTTTCTTTATCAGCAAGACTAATAACGCTACGGGCAGTGTTTTAAAATCTCTCTCCGATGACCAAAGTCTCTCTGATAGACTTTACGTTACTCCAATCGGCAAAAGGTAATTTAGCTCGATGTGACCTTACATCATCTCGTCGATACTTTTTGTCTTGCCGATAAGATATAGAAACCCGCATTCTCTCTGTGTATAACTTGATCGGTGTGACCCTTGCTATGTCTTGCCAATACATTTAGGATATGTATATTATCATCGATGAGACCTGCATCAACTTATCTCGATATTTGCATATGTAAAGATTTTAATGTCAGATGAAATTTATGGGGCGTTATGGCACAATTTTAAATTGAATTTTGGTATGATATGCTATGTGAGGACATTATTGTCTACATTATGAATCTTTTTTCGGAGACTAATAATCGTGAAGAAATAATGAATTTGTCAAAATTTGACAGTTCCAACAGCATGAAGGTTTGATGTTTCATGACAGTACTAGCATTTCAGTTATAATGATATATTTAGAGCTCATGGCTCTCCTTTGTATAAACATATCACAATTTTGAATAATATAATCAAGGGTTATGGCGTTCATCTCACTGTTATCATGGTGTGTATGATTTCCATTTTTGCTTTAATTCAAAGAGTAAATTAAAATGCTTGGATGGAGTCATAGATGGATATGTTTGTAAAGGGATTTGATAAGAAGTATTGAGTTAGGATAGAAATTGACACTGTTGTAATGCAATATTGTCAGAGATCTTATATGTTATGTGTTTGAACCTGTTATGGAAATCTAAATATTTGTGAATTAATTCGACTCCCCAATAGTATATGGCACTGGCCTAAATCATATGTGTTTGTAAGGTTCTGTGTCTGTTTGTCTTAGCTTAGAGCTTGCTGCCAAATTGCAAATTAAATGACTATCTTATGTGGTGAAATTTTGTTGTAATCATCTCATGCTCGAAGTAGTTGATACTATTGATGCTTTTCTGTTGTTTAAATTGATATATCAAGCATATATATATATTCAGTTTATCGATACACATTTGTTGTATTTGTGTGATGTGATTATTTGGTTCTTTCAAGTAAATATTAAACCCTCCTAGTCAATCATAGTAACTAAAGAGTATTAATTGTATCAATAAGAAGAATCACATAACTAGGATTGTCATTCTATCTCAAGTAGAGTTTGTCAGTCATTTACTTGCACATTTATACAAGTTATAAACTACATCTGTGTGCCAAATACTTTGAATTATTGCCATCATAGATTACACTTTTATAGATCTTCATTAGACTCCATACACGCAACAAGGCAGTGGTCTCATGCTTTCATCTTTTGGTTTATCCATTTTTTTTTTTACATCTATTAACTAAACATATTCTAATATAATTCAAATATAATTAAAATTAAAACCATCATAAATTAATTATGTAACCACATAAGTCAAATATAATTCTTTCAAGAAATTAATATCAAATAGACAATACAAATTAATGCCATTGATCTTCTTCTTCATCCAACTCTTTGTCTGTATCATCTGATCCAGATTCAACATTGTAAGGATTGGTCATATCATCATCACCATCATTGATATCAATTTCGATAATGTCATCATCCACACGGATATCATCTTCATGAACATTAACTCCTACATCATCATGATCTAGTTCCTCCTCTTCGACATCTTCATTAGGCACATCATCAACTAACTGTTGATCCTGATCATCATCTACATCATCTTCTATTTCTTCAGTATCTTCTTCTTCCACCACATTATACTTTACCAGCCTTCCTCTTGGATCATGTCTAACAACATATGACCAACCCGCTTTACCTGGAACCTCTGAGTAAAATACCTGCTCACATTGGCCTGGAAGAACATAGGGCTCATTTCCAGCTCGCTCAAAATACCTTGTATTAACCATGGTAAATCCATTATCATGTTCAATAATAGTTCTCTTGGGATCATTTTCATTCAATCGTAGCCTGTACCATAGGACGATGAACAAAACTAATTTGAAGGACTTAAAGTCACACTCAAGTATATCATCCAAAATCCCATAGTATTGATTTTCTGAGACTTTTGGATGTATGTCGCTTCTAGATGAAACATTAGTCACCTGGAAGACTGCAGTTATCCCAGAATCACAAGTTTTCTTCATGTCATCCAACTTTTTGATTCGAAATTTATGACCATTGCACCACATAGCCTTGTGGTGTTTCACCTGCAATATGTCAAACATGCAAAACTTATTGCAATATCGTCAGTTGATAAACATATTTATTCTTGGCTGAATGTATGCAAAGAAAAAAATCTCAACATATATATACATCAATATAATTGAAAATAATTAAATAATATGGGTGATTAATATATTTATACATACCTGTTTATCTCTTAAACCATATGCTAAATCAATTTCCCTTGGTGTAACATTGGAATCTCCATTACGATGAGCTTCTTTAACCAATGAAGCCACACCTTCCCATGTTAATGCGCGACCAGATTGTTGACATCGTTCAATCCATACCATCATCCAATCAAGATTGTTTGTCAACGTACAAATGTAGTGCATCCCACTCTCGACCAACTGTATAAAAAAAAATGAAATTCACAAATGACATATAATTAGTTAATTACCACGGTATACGACCTTAATTTATAAGTACAATATACATAAAAACCAAATGTAAAATGTATTCTAATTAATCTCTGGTGCAGGAGCACACCTAGGCTAACCTCCATAGTTAGGATATTTTGGGCTTGTATCTGACATTAGCCAAGTCAGAGTAATTGTATTTTTGTTTTGGACCGTAGAAGGTCATTGTTGTGGCTAGGTGAGTTAGTCATTAGGACTAAGGTCACCAAAGTTAGTCATTGTTAATAGTTTTTACATTGCTTAGCCTTAGTAGCTTAAGTTGGGATTTGAGTCTTAAATGTGTTCTAAACACATGAATGATGTTAGAAAGATGCCATGAGGTCTTTAATGGTGTTGGTTACTCGAAATATAGGAGATAGAGGTCCTAAGAGTTAGGAGGGTGGCATAATGACAGAGTTGCCAAATGTTGTTACAAAATTGTCATGACAATAGTTGCCATTATGGCAAATGTTGCATGCAACTGGGTTACATAGGATTCCCTAAAGGATAGGAGTGGGGGATCAACCAAAATACCCTACAAACATGGTGAATGGCATCTAATATGAATCAGGCTCGAATTCAAGAAAGAGGGAGATTGTAATCAAGTTTTTGGAATAGAAGATAGCTCTGCAATTTTTGTTTTTATGTGAACTTCGATTGTTATTTAGTGACAATGATACTAAGTGAATTGGATATTTTGATTTAGTGTTAGAGTCGTGTTCATGGGATAGTATTAAACTTTTTTCATTCTGCAAGTAAGTTGATTTAAGCTGTTTTAGTGTCCTGAATAGATAGGTTAAGGTTTAAGGGTTTTACTGGTCCTGTCCTGACCAGCTTGTGTTTTTATGGCTCCCCCATGAAATCTAGTCACGGGATTTTCCTAAGGGTAGATGGATGTGTTAGGGGAGCCATTTGTCTATACATATATAGAGTTAGGATTCATGGAGAGTGGAACAGCTGTGTTTAATGTCAAGTCCTAGGCAAGCTTAGAGTGCTTGGTTAGAGGTTTGACAGTAATGAATTGAAGAATTTAGGCAGGGGATTGAGGTACAGTACGGAACAAGTACAGTTCTAGGTAGGGTATAGACATATCCTAACATGCTAGAAGGATTGAGGTTCTATCAATCCATTTGACTGAGGTTTGAGCAAGAAAACCAGTGGGGTCCTACAAACTAGGCCTAATAGCCCTATTTAACCTAGATAATAGGAAACCAGTGTAAGGAGGACTTAGGAGTGTAGAATCTTTTGAATCCTTTGGAAAATCCAAAAGGGTATTTGAATGTGGAATTGGTTTTTTAAGTTGTTTAGAAAGTTTGGGCAGGAACGAAGTAAAGGTGTGATGTTGGCACTTAGAATCTTCTAAGTGTAGGAGAGAGTTTGCACATAACAAAGTGGTGTTAGTCCTTCAAGGTGAAGCACAAGGTGTGAGACTCTTGGAGAGGAGTTGGATTAGGACTTGGTTAATCATCTAAGCCTAACAAGGACCTAGAAAATATTATGTTCCCAGAAGAAAACAAGGAAAGGTCTTCTTAGCTAGTTGTACAAGAAATCCTTGGAACACTTACACCAATCTCCATGACCATCTTATAATTACCTGACACTTTCCTCAATCTACCTTTCCCCATCAAGTACTCCCCTTCGAATTTTTTAATGGAGTTGGGATCCCAAATGTGATCTACATGGATCTTTGCTGCAAACTTAGGAAGATATTCGGTAATGTACACCATGGCTGGTATACCATGTATCCCTCCACCATAGTTACCCTTGGGATGTGCTCTCTATCTAACCAAAGCCTTCAAAAATTTCAAGTGTCTCTCAACCATCCACATTGACCTTGTGTGTATAGGTCCACACAATTCAATCTCCTCAACTTGGTGTATGAGGTAGTGTTCTTATGCATTGAAAAATGTCGAAGGTAGACACTTTTGCATTTCACACATTAGACGAGGAATTCTTCTCTTCCAATAATTTATATCTTCTTTATGTATTGCTTTAGATGACAGCCATCTACAAGTGATTCAAGGCACAAATATATTAATGAGATTTAACAAAAATATACAACGAATTGAACAAATATCGCTACTTACCTCATGTATTTTCCAAGATCATATATAACTTGCTTGACATTGTTGTCGAAGTTGTCTGGGAGAGATAGAGGTAGAACGTACTACAGCAATTATAAAATGACTTTTTCATTAATATTTTTTCAAAAGTAGTAAACATAATACACTAAAAAGTACATGCAGTATACAAATATATATATAATATACCAGAATAATTACCTTAATGAAGGTATGCCAATCATGCATTTTCATCCCTGACCCAAATTCACCTTTCTTTGTTATGATATTGTTTATGTTGGCAACAAATCCTGTGGGAAATCGAATTTTTCATATGACTTGTTTTATAGCATTGCTTTGTTGCTCTGTTAATAACCAAGGAAGGGAACTTATATTAATTTGGTCTCCATCACTATTTAATTGAATGACATTTTTCATTGCATGATTGGCTTCCTAAATGTCACTACAAATTTTGACAATTTTTTCTTTGTCATGCCTTCCATCCAATATTTTCCATAACATTTATGTCATATTCTTTCCGATATGCATTGTATCAAACAAATGCACAATTTGTAGCTGCTCATAGTAGGGAAACCTACTAAATTGTTTGGGATAACTTTTCAGTCCCTATGGAAGCCAACCATTAATGCCTTGATGACCTTCATGAAGCATATAAGTTAAACAAATTAACAACGACAATCATTGGAAATTACAGCATGATCACAAAATAAAAATATAAATTCAAAACATATCATAAATGATAGATAAACAATTTGATCCGATGTATAACCTTGACGATTAATTCTATTATATTCCAACTTCCATAGGCAAGGTGTCATTCTTTGTGGTTCTGATGTAGTCTCTTCTTTCCCATTGAAAAGATGTTTTTCAGTAGTTCGATACTTATGATTTTTGTGGAGGAAGTGCCTATACTCATCAAACACCTATTTTCCTAAACTTGTTGAACAATGAGATTTCATCTTTGGACCACAAATTGGACATGCAAATTTTCTCTTTGTTTGAAGACCTGCAAATCATATATAATTGGATTAAATATGTCAATTTTTATAATTATATATAATGAATAGATTATTTCAAAAACTTGCATGATATCTAATTCATAAAATTAAATATCGTTAAAGTCATGCAGTCAAACATTATAACATACAAAAAAAATGTGTTAGCCCTGGGGCATCATGAATTGTCCATACAAGCATTGCATGGAATTGAAATTGTCTTTGTCCTATTGGTCTAGATACGTCATACATAGTGACGCCATTCCATACCTTTAGTAACTAGTCGATAAGAGGCTCAATATATGCATTCATATCTTTAAGTTGGTACTTACCTAGTTGAATGAACATAAACATTACATAATTATTATAACCATTTTACTGCAATATATATAAATTCATGTACATGACTATTAAATGAAAAAATATATAAGTCATTATGCAACAAATAAGACAAATGAGATGCTACTACGTTAAAGAAAATTGATGTAAACAAATACCTGGAACAATCATTTCCAACATTATGTGCTCCCTCTTTATTGGCATCCATGGAGGAATGTTATTGTTGATAACAAAAATAGGCCACACCGAGTAAATAGATCTCAGCTCTCCAAATGGATTGACACCATCCGCTGCCAATGAAAGCCTAAGATTACGAGGTTCTTCTTTAAGGTGTGGCCATTTTTCCTCCATGTCCCTAAATGCAGAACCATCCATAGGCATTCAAAGAATCTCATCTCCACTTCTATTACGTGCATGGTAATCCATAAATTGTGCTAAGCTTTCGTACCTAAATAATTGTTGCATACGTGGAATAATGGGAATATAACGAAGAACCTTGCGAGGCACCTTTTTTGTTAGTTGATCTATTTGATATCTATTGATATGACATTTTGGGCATTCTGTTGCAAATTCATGTTGTTTATGATATATAATATGATCATTGGGACATGCATCTATTGCTTGATACTTCATTCCAATATCTTTCATAATGCCAGATAAATCTCAGTATGAGAGAGGTAAAATATTTGATGGTGGTAACAAAAATTCACCAATCAATCTACAACAAAAAATAACTTCTTAATATAAAGAATATTAAAGGTACATACTTCATCCTTTATTTACTAGCGATGAACTAACAACAATTAAAATAGATGAAAAAAATGACATATATGACATACCTTAACATCCGTGAGATTGCTATGTTGGATAAACCATTCATAACCTTCAAGTTCACCAGCAACAATACAGCAGAGAGAAGAGTTGTTTGGGAGCCTTCATAAAGGGGCTCGTATGCCTTCTCAAGTACAGGTAAATCATGAACATCATCAAAGTCATCTCGATCAACATGATCAGATGTGCCACTACATGTGTCATGGATCAATGTATTTGTACCATCATCTTCAATTGTATTTTCTGGTGCATGATCATCTTCTTCCATAGGATCATTAACTTCATCTTCGATATTCACAGCTCCATGTTCCTCCGATTGCAAAACCACATTCTCTAGGTCGTGATAATTCATATCATGTGCCCTAGGGCGCCCCACCTTTATATATATATATATATCAAATGTTAAAACAATATAAACATTTACAAATTCAATCAATATAAACACATATAATGAACAACTTACCAATGGATGATAATCATGCCCCTTTCAATGTGACCATGTTGCCTACAATGTTTCTTAGCTGTTATGATTAAAAGTCTTCTTGTCTTTAAGCCCTTGCAATTATTGCAAGGACAATAACATTTTCCATCACCCTTCTTTTCAATATAGCCCACAATCTAGCAACTATCTCTTCATTTTGTTCTGGACTAATATTATCTGACATGATTTTTCTTTACCAAGCTTGAATATTTAGATCTTCAAAAAATATAAAACTCACACGCACTCCAATAATTTTTAATCGTACACAAGTAACAAAATATAATAATTATGATATTTTACACCAAAAAAAATTGGCATGCAATCACCCCTGCAAAAGAGAAGATAGTCTGAAGTTAATGACCCCAAAAAACACTTTCAAATGCTAATTCCAGAAATTATTAAATTCTGATTTTACAATGATTTCCAACTGTTATACTCTTAAAATCAGAATATTGAACTTGCACAACAAAATCTGGAAATGAAATTCTCAAAATGCAGCTAATAGGGCTCAACAGTTAAGGCCTACTCAAGACTTTGTGAAGTCACAGCAAGGTTTCCAGGCCATACCTGATGATTTGAGCAAGAGGATTAAAGAGTTGGTAAAGAGTTTTGATGACTGGACTGGCACATCTTTACCAAATATTGTAGATTCCCAAAGAAATGTTAGATCACTGCAGCAATGGCAGGATAGGGTAGATGAAATCATTAACACTAGCACATTTTTGGAATCTTTTGAAAGGGAGGTGAATCAAGTAGTAGTAAAGTATACAACTTATAGTGCAAAGGTAAATTAGGTGGTAAATTTTAATTGGCCAACGGATGAGGAATATCAAGGATGGGTAGAAAAGTACTTAATTGAACAAGAATAGGACAGAGTCTACAATCGGCAGTTAACAGCTCAGCGGTTATGGTTATAACAAATTTTGGCTATGTCTTGGTGGCAGTTTTGGTGCAAGTTTTCAAAGTTTGGAAAATGCAACAATTATTCTCCAGTGGATGGGATGAACAAGAAGATTCTCCAGAGACTCAGCTGTTGTAACCAATTTTTGAAATGTCATAAGGCGGTCCAAGTGACCAGTGACAGGTGTATTTCTGGTCCAATGCTTGTTGCTCCTTCATTTTCCCTATAAGAAGGATTTCAGGACCAAAAATATGGCCGGTTAGCAAGTTAGATATCTTTAGGTCAAGTCTAACTGAATTTGTAGAGCTAATTTGTAAAGAGCCTGATATTATAGTGAAGATACTATTCTTAGGTTTGGTGATGTGAGTGTTCCAAGCCGTGCTTGCATTGCAACTAAGAGACCCAGCTTGTCTCTTCTAGGAACCTAGTCTCCTCTAGGTCCTGATTGGCTTAGATGATTAACTAAGTCCAATTCTAACTCTTCTCTAAGAGTTCTATCCTTTGTGCTTCACCTTGGAGGACTAACACCATTTGACAAGTTCAATTTCTCTTCCTCACTTAGAAAGTTCTAAGTGCTAACTTCTCACAAACATCATTCTTCATTGCAGGGGGTGCCCATCCTATTGAAAACATTCGTAACCTTGCATATTTGAACCATTTTAGAAGGTTCTTCAACCCTATCCTTACCGGGTTCAAGGTTTCACCATTTGAGACCTTAAACAGGCCTATTCCTTGTAGCCTTTACCAGTCCTATTTTGTCAATTCTTGCTAAATTTTTCCAAAGACCCTACAAAACTAAAGGCAGATTTGGATACTCATTTGGAAGTTTTAAAAGGTTCAATGGGGCTTAGGGCTTGACAACCTCTGTACACTAGTTTCCTACAACTTAGGACAATAGGGCTAAAAGGCCTAATTTCTAGGACTGACTGTAATCTTGCTTGGAACCTACTCAAACCATAAACTAAATGATTGACATGACCTCATTCCACCTAGTATGATGAGCTATGATGAAACCCTACTTGAACCTGTACTTGTTCCATATAGTACCTCTTTACCCTGCAAGAAATCTTCAAAGACATTCGTAGACCTCTAATCGGGCTCTGTCTGCTCGCCTAGAGACTAGTGATAAAAAGAGCTCTCCACTCTTTCATGCTTCCTAATCCTAAATCTATATACACTAATGACTCCCCTAACATTTCCACCTATCCTTAGGTGTTTTCCAAGGCTATATTTCATGGGGGAGCCATGAAAGCACCGACTGGTCAAGACTGGACTAGTAAGAACTTAAAACCAAAACAATTTTCCTAACACCAAATATCCTACTCTAAACAACTTGCTTATCAAATGAAAAAGACTAAGATAATCCTATAAAACACTAAACAAATACTAAACTCAGTCTCTCAATCCATTAAGCATCTCTGTCATCACAAAAGTTTGAGTTGTTCTTGAAAACACTATTGCTGAGCTCTTTATTTCACTTTCAAAACTAATTACCAATTACATCATGTCATGAGATTTGAGTCTTGGGTCATAATAGATGCCATCGCCATGATTCTATGGCCTGTTGGCCGATCTCCCACTTCCTATTCTCAAGGGAATCCAAAGGTAACTGAGTTGCATGCCCATGCTAACTTCTTTACAACATTTGGCATCTTTCAAATTCGCTCTACAACAACCACTAAGTGTTTAGAACATCTTTAAGACTCTAATCTCCCATAGACAACTAACATTAAGAAAACTTAAATTACTAACACTAGCTATTTGTGTGACCTTATTCCTAATGACTAACTCACCTAACCCACAAAAGCAATGACCTTCTAAGGTCTGAAAACAAACTAACATCTTGACTTGGCTAGAGTCAAGTACAAGCCAAAATAACAAACATGGAAGTTAGCCTAGGTGTGCTCCTGCACCATTTGGTGTCATTCTGTTGTAGGTTTTAGTTTCATGGGTACTTAATTTTCAAGACAGTACTAGCATCTGAATGAAAATTACTCATTTCAAGGTCATGTATCTCCATTGTATGAATATATTATTATCTTGAATAAAATGATCAAGGGTTATTTTGTTCATCTCACTGTTATGGTGTGTGATTCTCTTTTGGCTTTAATTCAAGGAATTAATTAAAATGCTTGAGTGAGGTTATAGGTGACTATGTTCATATA
>CM021102.1:326504178-326606007 GCA_007115665.2 Sequoiadendron giganteum
AACTTGAGTTAGGCTCCTTGGTTTACCCTTGGAGTTCTAGTACCAAAATGATTTTAAAGGAATTGTTGATTCTTTGGTACCTTGGTTACGATGGATAAAGTGACCCTTCTAAAGTCACAATAGGTATACACTAGAATGTGTGTAAATGTTGTTGTCAATACAATTCTTCCTACCACTATGACTTTAAAATCAAAATTTAGCAGATGGGTTCAGCTGTTGGAATATGAAAAGGCTATGGTTTTTTGTTAGGGGTGCAATAAATTTTGACATTTACAAGATGTCTATAAAAAGCTCCCTCTTGAACCTAAAAAAACCCAATCAAGCGTGTTTGTATGCTCTCCCTTGAAAATTTTTTCTCCCATGACCTTGTTAAAGGAGCTTGTTACACCAAGCTCTGCTACTTTCTGATAAGGTGTCGACGCCTTCCCAAATTTCAGCTAGGGTTGAGGGTCAGTCTTTGAATGGGTTCATTTCCCCTGACATTCCTAATAATTTCATTATAGGGGATGTTTTTGAAGATTTATCCTCTTCCCCTTCTTTGGAGAAGTACATCAAACCACAAAATGAGAATGAAATGTTCGATAATCCGCAAAAAAAATCATAAGAAATAGAGGAAGTTGAATTCATCTCCTGATATCTCTCATGTTGGTATGGGTTTGGTGGTGGTTCAAATGCCAAAAAAAATCAAGAAAAGGAAAATAATGAAGAAGACAAGAAAAACTTGTTGTACTCTAGCTCCCCCCAAAAAGAGGATGTTTTGAATGAAGATTGGAATCAAATAAATAAAAAATCAAGGAAAAATAAGAAACCAGATGTGGGAGGGAATAACAAAGTGGGTAGGCTTCCATTAAAAGAAGCAAGGAACAAAGACACATTGAGAGATGTGGCTTCCAGAAAATAGAGAACTCTTGACTCCCTTGCTAGGAGTAAATCCACAAAGAATTAGAGGGATACCCTCTCCCAAACCTTAGTAGTATCAAGGTGATACTATTGTTCCTTTTGTTCTAATGCATTTTTTGTCTTGGAATGTGAGGGGACTTAATTGCCCCTACAAACAAAATTTGTCGAAAGCTTTTTTGGCGGATGTGAAACTGGATGTTCTCCTAATCCAGGAAACTAAATGAAAAGAGAAAATTTTGAAAAAGTGATCAATTGGCTTTGGCTTGGTGCTAATTTTGAAGTTGGTGATGTTGATAGAGCCTCGGGTGGGATTGTGACTTGTTGGACCCTGCTAGGCTTTTTGGAGGGCTAAATTTTTGTAGCACAAATTGTCTGATAGTTTCTATGGAAGATATAATTACCTTGGTCAGGTGGAATCCGATTAATATTTATGGTCCTAACTTACATCTGGATAGATTAAATCTCTGGAAATTGCTTGAGGTCATTATTATCAATAGAAAGGAAGAGTTTTGGATGTTGGGATGGGATTTTAATTCCCCTTTGTATCCTTCTAAAAAAATGTGGAGGCCTTCTTGATTTCTCGGATAGCATGATGGATTTATTGGGTTTCCTCAACTCTATAGGGCTTATGGATACCCCTTTGAATGGATCTCTTTTTACATGGGCTAATAGAAGGCAAGGTAGTCATTTAATCCAAGTTAAACTGGATCATTTTCTTGTTTCGTCGAATTGAAACATTTTATAGAATCTCACTCTTATGGCTCCCCCGGGAATGGCTCGGATCATAGTGTTCTCCTTCTTGTGTGGGAGGATAATGTTGCTAAAGGATCTTTTCCTTTCAGATACAAAATAATGTGGTCTCTTCATCCAAAATTCAAATCCTTGGTTGATGAATGGTGGAATGCTCCTTGTGATGGTACTCCCATGTATCGTCTAACTCAGAAGCTCAAGAAAGTCAAAGTAAATGTTAAGGGTTGGAATAAGTATTCATTTGGGAATATTTTTACTGCAAAAAAATATATTAGCTTAAAAATTAAAGAGATTCAAGATTTGATGGAATTGGGAAATGTTGATGAAAATATTTGTAACAAAGAAAGGGACCTTAGAGCTCAATGGTGTAAAATAAATAAAAAAGAAGAGATTTTCTGGAAATAGAAATCAAGGATTCAATGGTTGAGGGAAGGAGATAGAAATACAAAGTTTTTTCATCAATCCACCTTAAAAAACAAATGTAGAAGCATGATTAGATTCTTAGACACTACTAATGGGATAAGACTGAACAAAGAGGAGGATCTTGTTAAGGAAGTTGTTTTCTTCTTCTCAAACTTTCCTAAAATGCCCATGGTGGATAATTTTGATTTGGAAGATATTCTGTAGGTGATTCCTAATGTCATTCTAGAACATGATCTAAAGGATATGTCCAAAGCCGTTTCAATGCAAGAAGTTGAGGAGGCAATTTTCTCTTTTGGAGCTTATAAAGCCTCGAGACCTGATGGATTCCCTCCTAGTTTCTTTTAGGAATTTTGGGATATTGTCTCAATCGACCTCTTCAATGCTACTAGGGATTTCTTCAAATCTGGAAGGATTTTAAATCGAATGAACACTACTCTTATAGTGGTTATCCCTTAATTGAATGAGGCTACTTCTATGAATGACTATAGACCTATCAGTTAATGCAACACTACTTACAAGATATTTTCTAGGATAATGGTGAATAGACTGAAATCAGTTTTGAATAAAATGATTGTTGTTAATCAGAAGGGGTTTGTTTAGGGAAGACAAATTTTGGGCGTTGCTATATATACTCATGAGGTGTTACATTCTATGGACCTTAACAAAAAACAAGGTATGGCTTTGAAACTTGATATTTCTAAAGCCAGTGATTGGGTCTCTTGGAATTTTATTTTTGTTGTTCTTGAAAATTTTGGTTTCAAAGGAAAATTTCTCAACTTGATTGAATCTTATGTCACTACTCCTAAGTACTTTGTCGTGGTTAATGGGATGCTACAAGGCTTCTTTTCTTGGGGTCATGGTATGAGACAAGGTGACCCTCTATCTCCTTACATATTTGTTATTGTTCCTGAAGCTTTGGGCCATAATATTCAAAGATAGATTGTTAATAAAAAGCTAAAAGGATTTTTTGTTGCTTCTACCCTCCCACCTACCTCACACCAATAATTTGTTGACAACACTATCCTTCTTGGGGAGGCTTCAATCCTGGAAGTGATACAATGGAAAGAGGCTCTTGATAAATATGCTAGAGTCTCAGGCCAATATATCAAATACCAAAAGAGCAAGATCTATTTCTTTAACGCTAGCAAAACTATAAAAGAGAGAGTAATAAATATTATTGGTTGCCAAGAAGTTGATCTGTTGGCTACCTATCTTAGATTACCTTTAATCTCAATAAAACCTCATAGTAATTATTGAAATTATATTGTTGAAAAGATTCAAGAGAAGTTGGCTAGCTAGAAAGGTAAGTTGCTAAGTTTTGTTGGGAAATTTCAACTTTTAAAAGCTTCATTACAAATTTTTTTGGTTCATTGCCTCTCTTTTTAACATTCTTGCCTTCATTGCCAAGAAGATTGAAATGATACAAAGGAGATTTTTATGGTCAAGAATGAAGAGAGGAAAATAATGGCACTTGTTAGATGGGATACTATCTATACTTCGAAGAGATTTGGTGGTTTGGGCATAAGAAGAATAAAAGTGTTCAATAAAGCTCTTTGTAGCAAAAATGGGATGGTTTCTATTGGAAGGAGAAAAGGACTGGGTATATATTCTATGTGCTAAGTACTTGAGAAATAAGCATGTTTGTTGCTTCCTCGGGAAAAAGGATCTCCCCTATGGTTCAAGTTTTTGGAATAACTTGTTAAAGATTAAGGGTATGTTAACAAAAGGAGCAAAATTGAGAATTGGAAATGGTCACAAAACTAATTTATGGGAGGATGCCTAGACCACCTATGCTCCCTTGTTAGATAACAATAATCTCCAACAAGTTAGAATCTGACTAAAAAGAAATATTGGTAAGAAGGTTTCAAATTATATAAATTGGGAAGGCTTGAGGCCAAAGTGGATGGACTTTAAGAACTTTTTAAATTGTGTTATTCTCAGGGGATCAGGTAGATAGAAGAATTGGGAGGCTACTTTGGATTTTGTCTTGCGATAGATCGGTGATCCTGAGCTATTCTTAATAAATAGGGATGATACATGGGGGTGGAATAAAAAATCCTCTAGGAGATTTTCTGTAAAATATGTGTATGAGATTATGGAATCCTAGTTACTTCAAGTGGGGGTTTTTAACTTGAAAAAGGTGCGGAGAAAGAATTTAATTCCTAAAATTAATTGTTTTTGGTGGACTATGACGCATGGAAAGATCCTCACAATTGACAATCTTAAGAAAAGGGGATGGTATCTAGTGAATAAATGCTATCTTTGTAATGAAGAGGAAGAAACCATTATGCACATGTTGTTTCAATGTTCTTATGCTCAAGATGTGTGGTCTTTTTTCCTCAAGATTTTGATGATTGATTGGATCTTTCCTTCATTAGTAAACATGTTTATTGATTACTAGAGTTTTTTTCCCTACTCACACAATAATATTATTGACCTCTCGAGGCAAGTTCTCTCATTCCTCACATGGGGATTGTGGAAAGAGAGGAATAATAGAGTTTTTAGGGACATAGCTAAGAATTGTAAAGAGATATGCATGTCCATTAGGAAATAGATTCAATAAAACATTAAAAGTTGTAAGATTTCTCCTTCAAAGAAAATTCCATCATACCAAGAGATGTGAATCAAGCAATGCTGGAGAATATCTCACGATCTTAATAATGTCAACTGCATCAAACAACTTATTAGAAAAAGAACTATTTGGATTCCCCCAAATCCGGGATGGATTAAATGTAATTTTGATGGGTGTTCTAAAGGGAATCCTGGTCTGACGGGGGTAGGTGGGATAGTAGGAAACCATCAAGGCATTTATGTTGTTGGATACAACAAAGGTCTAGGTACAACAACTAACAACTTGGCTAAGGCTTATGCAGTGTGGGCCAAAATATGTTGTTTAAAAGATAATGGCTACACTAAAGTTATGGTGGAAGGAGACTCCAAGATAGTTAAAAGATATATTGCATGATTTCTTCAATCCTTTCAGCATTGCAATATTACCCATATTTACAGGGAAGTCAACAAGGTTGTCGATGCAATGGCGAATTTTGGCCTACAACATTTAGATTGGGAATATTGGAACCTTTCTCGATTATCAAATCAAATTAAGGAAATAACATATAAGGAGAGATCAAAGGGTTTAATTAATTCTTCATGGATAGAAAGAAATTATTTAATTTGTGGGGTCGACAGTGTTGTCCATTTGTCATGATAATTACGTTCTTTCTTATGTGGCAATTGGACAAGTTTAAAAGATAGAATTTGATGTACCCTATTTATGGCAGTTGTACGCTAAATTTCAAAGATTTAAAAAGAGATGGGATGAAAGGACATGCATGTTTGGATGCCTCATGCAATAATAAAAAAAGAGGGAAGGTGGTAATGATGATTATCACCCGCATTTATAAAAATATTATGAAGGATTTGAGAAAAGATAGTTTAGCATGTGTTATTGCGGGCAATAGGTAGGATAATAAAAAATGTGTCATCATCAATCCTAAAGATGGTGGAGTTGTCATTTCCATTAAAGGGGAGTTTCAAAGATACAAGGCTAGAATTTGTAAACAACTCGATTATTTCAATAATATCGCTACAAGGTTTGAGTCATTGTCCTTACAAATGAAAAGCCACCAAGTTTCAATCAAAACTATGTTTTTTGAATTGCCAATTGCTTTTGTTGTAAATGAGGAAGGTCAAAGAATGAAGTATTTACTTCTTCTAAAGGATTATCAAAACACAGAAAAAACTATGGGAGGCCCTAGAAAAAGGACGAAGTAAATATGATTCCTTGAAGAAGAATGAAGAATTACGGGGTTTGTTTGACTGTCCTGCTTTCATGCTATACTTTGCGGCTATGGAGGGTTACAGTGAACAACTTAGCTACAAGTTTGTGAATGCCTGGAAGGATGGAGAAGTCAAGTTGGGAGGTTGACACTTTACTATTGATGCTAAGTTGATTTCCAAGGTGATGGGTTTGATGTACGAAGGAAAGAAGATAGCCAAGGTAAGCATGGGCAACTATTAGCCTTATATTGAATTTTTTTTAAGCTAAAGAGAAGGCTCAAAGATTTCAAAATGGTTATTATAGGATGTTGCTTCTACCCCTGTATCATAATGTCTATTATTTTTTCATGAAGTATTTTACACTAGAGGGCCTCTTTCAATCGGTGCATGGTTATCATTTTCCTATCCACAACCATATCAGGCACTAGGAAAAAATTAACTTACCCTTTTTCCTCCTCTCCTCCTTGAAACAGAGCCTTACCAATGGAGTGAACCCTCCTTTACACCAGGACTTGAATAGAGCCATATGTAAGTACGTTCTTACCACCACCTTGCAAAGAAATGCTTTCCATAACCTGATTGAGAACCCCACCCCTAAAAGTTATGTGAAAATTGAACTAATTCAAATCTGACCCCACTCCCTTATCAAAGAACCAATTAACCTAGCCCCTAATGTTGTAGAACCCTCATGGTTTTCACTTCTTAAAATAACTCCTAACAAATGTACTGCTGCCCCATCCTTCTATTGCTAATAAGAAAAGAAAATTGTTGATTCATGAGTTGGGTGTTGACCCTAATACTATAACAATTTTGGATGACATTGAAAATAGCCCTAAATGTGGGTCTACTACCCCAGTGGTTCATCGTTCTACTTGTGTGGCTTTGGCAACATCCAAGGGGTCGGATAATAGCAAAAAATAAAAACGTTTGGAGGAAAAGAACTTGAAAGAGCCTCTGGAAAGTAAAAAAGGGAAGAAGGTTGCTATGGAGGAAAATATTACTCCTTTGAAGAATGTGTGCCCGATAGTCTGGGTGAAGTTGGGTCTCTTGAGGAAGAGGTGTCGGGGTCAAAGGACGTGGAAGATTTGAGTTAGGAGGAGGAGGAATGGTTTAATTAGCAGGAGGATGTGCAGGATGTGGAGGATACTGGTATGGCTGAGGAAAAAGGAATGGCTACCACTGATTTAGAGGACTTGGAAATTAATGTGGTGACCCCTGGTAATGAAGAATGCTCGAAAGATAAACACACATACAAGGAGAAAACAAGAATTGAAAGGATATAATAAAGGATGGAGCTTATTAAGAAAATGATGCAGAAAGAAGATAATGCTAATAGATTTCAGGTTCTTGAGAATGTTGTGTTGAACATGTGTCGGATTATGGACGTAGTGATGAAAAAAACAATGATGGCTACAATCTTGAGATAGGGTAAAATCAAGAAACAACGGAGGAAAAAAGAGAACATGGATGATGCTAATTTTTCTAGAAAGATGAAGATAAAAGATAGCCTTGAAGATCCAGTGGTGGACCTGAAGAAGGCTTGGAGCCTTATTGAGGATGCTTATGCCTGAACTATATTATTTTAAGTTTTATTTATGCCATGAACATTATGAACTTGTTGGGTACTCTTTATAGGTTATGCTTATATAACCTCATTTTATGGTTCAAAGATTATATGGATTGGTTAAATCTTTATTGGATCCTTGATAGATTAATATCTTTTGATGTGGTTGGTATAGGTTGATTTTGATTTTGGTTGGTTAGGTGTGGGGAAGTGGTTCTTCTTTTGTTTTGCTTTCCCTTTGTTTTGTTGTTTTGTCTGGTAGTTGTTTCTCTAGACTAGTTTGCTGCTTTGTAAGGGATCGTGGCCCTTTCCCTGCTTAATCAAAAAAAAAAAAAATTATGTTTTTTGTGTACAATGATTTAATCTAGTTTTATTTTTGCTTGCTCTACCATTTCAATATGGTATTAGAGCACCATTGAAAATGGACTATGAATTGAGTTTGTTGGTTGAAGAGGGACACCATTATGTTGTTTTAGTTCTACCAAAGCACCATTCTATGTGTTGGTATGTTGTTTTGATGTTTTTTATAACAGTCTAACACAATCTCAATAAAACTATGATATATTTCTTTGATTCTAAAAAAAAAATAGAAATTTAAAATGTTATGGAAAGATGATATGAAGGAGAATAAAACCTAGAAATATTTTGAAGATATTGTTATTATTGGATGAACACCTTGATGTAAAATATAAAAAAATATGGTGTGAATTTTACATACAGTCATTGTTTCAATTCAAGTTTTGGAATGAGAATAATCAAATCAATTATATAAACTCCATGCTCCTAGAAATATGTTGAAGCAAATGTGAAAGTTAGAAATTCCTCAAAATATCTGAGAGAGATCTGTGTTGTAGATTTGAAAGCTCCATCATATATTTAAGAAATCAAGAGATTGTTAGAGAATGGTGTAGTAAATGGAAATACATCTACACTAAATGGAAGTGCCATAATTGCAGGTGCTAAAGGAAGAAATAGTGAAATATTATTTTTTATATTGAAGTCTATATGTTTCTTTCAATGAGTTTATTTATTGGTTGTTTGATGCTATTATAAAGTGTGGGAAGTATTATTATTTCTACACACAATACATTTTTCTCATACTATTGCAAATATAAGTTGAGGCATTGAAAATATTTAAAATGGCATGGGATATATCATTAGTTAAAAGTTTGTTGAGATGTTGTGAGTGGCATTCATATTTGAGGGTTGGTGTCAAGGAGAATATTCCAATATCCTATGTGAAGTTGAATGGGTATTATTTTTATTTTTTATTCAAGCATTGCACATTAAATATTTTATAAGTTTCATTATGTTACCAAATGTTTGTGCTTTTGAAACCATCCATTCTACACTTAATAAATATTTTAAGGGTTTGAATGCTACATTTGGTAGTTAAAAAGTAACAAGAAAATAAAATTGGAGGTTGGATATCTTTTTTCACATTGGGCTAGCTTCTTGCTCAGAGTTGATCCATTACATTAGAAGCACCTTTTTCTATTTGTGTTCTTTCATGGAGCAAGGGGGCTTGGAATCTTGACATTTCTTATGGGTGTGGTTAATGTATCTATATTTTTTGAGGTTCTTTTGTATAATAGAGGAGGGATTGTTTCCATAGAACCAGAGGAGAGATATTGGCACACTTAGAGTTGTGGACTCTAAAAGGAGAGTTGTTCTCTCATGTACAACACTAGAGGAGGTATTTTGACACACTCAGAGGAGATGTGGAATTTTAGAGGAAAGTTGTACTCTCATTTGCAAGGAAGATTGGGACACTTTATGCTCTCTCATGTTGTACACATATTATGTATGTTCTACGATTAGGAGATTCACTGATGGAGTGAGTTTGGTGTTTCTTGGGTGAGCAAGGATAATCGATGAGGGCGCTTCATCAAAGTCTGTAAAAGGGTTATTGTGATCAAATCTTGAAATGTTCCATCCTTTGTTCATATTGATGTAATGAGGGGGGAATGCTAGAATATTACATCTTAGTTTAGGTTAGATAATGAAACAAAATAAATTAACATGTAATTATTAATTTATAGTAAACAATGGTTAGGTAATAGTTTAGTTTTAAATAAATTAATAATTAGTTTTGCTAGAGTTATTCCCATAGGTAAGTTAGTTTTATGTGAGAATAATGGATTTATAAATTCAATACAATATTGAAATGTAAAATCATCCCGTAAAATTTAATCAATATTCTATCTTATATTTTTCCTTTTTAGTGATTTAATCTAGTTATTTTTGCTTGCTCTACCATTTCAATAAATGACACACAAATCTTGATGAATCCTTTTTGTTGCACCAAAATACCGACTTGTTAATGCCCGATACAACTGCCAAAGTTAATGAGTCCATGGGAGACGGTTAAGCCATGTCACGAACCTGAGTACTGTGCTACACAACACAAGTGAGGGGTTTGAACTTGTGACCCTAGATCTGATACCAATTGTTGCAAAGACAGTTGTCGTTGCACCAAAAGATTGACTTGTTAATGCCTGATACAACCACTAGAGTTAATGAATCCATAGGAGGTGATTAAGCCATGTCATGAACCCGCGCATTGTGTTGCACAATACAAGGAGACCAAGGGCACATACATTGCAATGCTCTGTAGATTTCACGTGTTCCTCCATACCCTAACATATCATGAACTAAAATCACCATCAATGCTTAGGGAGATTTGAAAATCAAAAGAGTGTTCCCCCATGCTCCCCACAATATGATTAACATTTTTGTAGGTGATTTTGTATATTGAATCCTTAAGAAATGAAACTTGAAAGGTATTGATGCCCCTATTGTTCTTTCAATTTTTGGACTTTTGGGATTTAGTGTAGATTTATACATCCTCTTCCAATTGCTCAAATATTTGGGGTTTTATAGCAAGTTTGCACTTCTCACCCTTGGTTGTGACTTACAAAGGAGGTATAAAGCTATCAAATATTGTTCAACAGGTTGATGAAAAAGAGGAAGAATAAGTATCATATCTAGATATAAAAAAATTGTTGCATGCCCTAGGGTTTCTATCTCTAACACAAGGTAAAACAATTTTAATGTTGTAATGATCTAGGTTCATCCAAAAATTGTAATGAATCTAATGTAACCTTTAAATAATGAATATAATACCTTGATTCAACCTTTATTTACAGTTCCTCCATGTTTATTGTGCTCATTTTTGGATTTATTGTTGATTAGCAGACCAACCAAAAGATTGTAAAATCCTTGTAAATACTTTGTAAAGTTTATTTTCAAAATAATAAAAAAAAATATTTAGGTCTATTCATGAATTACTAAGTAGGATCATTTAATGGTCTACAAATTTCTATTATCTTTTCAAATGTGTGTGTATAACCTAGTTTACATGTGCATTTAGAGAGATATGGTATTTAGTGATATCTTCATTAAGGTGTCACAAATGGTTTCAATTATTGCATCTTTTTGTATGGATCTATAACTATACTACCCAGTTTGATATAGCACCCATCTTCCTAACACACGTAAAATAAACTAAATTTAAACATCATTTTTAGTGTGTCTATTGTTTGTAAGTTTTACCCCCTACCATGTACACCTAACACTAACCCGAACACTAAATCCTAACCCTAAATTGTAACATCATCCTTTGAATTGGATACTACATCAAAAATTATGTGTTACAATCATTGCTTCCATTGTTGGCATTTTTACATTGGGATGCATATATTTTGAAAATCAACAAAATCTTTTAATGTCTTGCCAAAATTAATATTATTAATTGTAATATCAAACTCATAAAAATGTATCCAATTTAGAACATAAATAAGAAATATATGGTAATAGTTTCTTCAAAAAACAAAGTGATGTGGACTAGAAGGACTATAAGGACTATAATGATTTTAGAATATACACATAATGAATTTGTTGAAAAGGTTTTAGAAAATTTCAAACAAATGCAATTGGTAGATGCAAAGAAAAATTCCACAACCTGATGGAACTTCAGTAAATTGAAGCTGGGGTTAAGAGGGTTTCTAAATTACTCAGGGTAACCTTTAGTATGGATCGGTCAAAACCCTCTTGTTATGTTTTAATGGTGACCTGTTGCCATGGTGGACCGGTCACTCAAGTGAGGTTTCATCCCTCTCGGGTCATGCTTAACCGGCCCTATTTCACCTAATTTGCCGGTCTTTTTTGGCGTAATGGCCTAGGTATTACACCGCCAAAAATTTCATTGCGGGCCCCACTTAAATGTTCCATCTGAGGGCCGATGAGCCGTCCGATCACAGAATTCGATCTTGACCGCTTCTCGCAGACCTCGCAGGTTTGTCTACTGGCATCATCAAAGTAGTGCGAGGTTCGCGAGATATGGCCACGTGGCATGAATGGATGAATGGGTTTTCTTCCCGAGGTGTTCAATATGAATGGGTTTTCTTCCCAAGATGTTCGATATGAATGGGTTTTCTTCCCTATTTCACCTGATTTTCCGGTCTTTTTGGTGTAATGGCCTAGGTATTACACCACCAGAAATTTCAATGCGGGCCCCACTTAAATGTTCCATCTGAGGGTTGATGAGTCATTCGATCATAGAATTTGATCTTGACTACTTCTCATAGACCTTGCAGGTTTGTCTGTTGGCGTCATCAAAGTAGTGCGAGGTTCACGAGATATGGCCACGTGGCGTGAACGGATGAATGGGTTTTCTTCCTAAGGTGTTCGATATGACAGGGGACCATCTTTTCACTGGTAATAGCCATCAATAATCATGATCTCTTGCACACCTCGCATGGGAAGAGTACATATCCGGGAGAGTGTTGCGAGGTTCGCGAGGGAGTGGCACGTGGCTTTTCTTTTTGTGCCAATGGGATTATATGGGACCCATTGTGCGGTCTGGGTCTATTCTTTTGCGGGTTTTTGATTGGATATGTTTTCTGAAGGCGTCGACGTGGATTTTCAACATCCATTGACTTGATCTCCACCCTCTGTTTGTTAAAGTGCCTCCCGAATCGGCGGTTCATTTATAGGGAAGAAGTGTGTGAGTTGCCCGCGTGGCATGTATTACTTGGTTGTATTACTTAGACTTGGAAAAGAGCATGAAGACAAATTAGGCCTGTTATTTTCTCGGTCCCATAGACTAATTAGTCTCGTCGACGTCATTAAAATCTTTCATTCATTCGTGTCATTAATGATACAGGTTTCTTTTCTCCTGAGGATCTCCACCTGATTTCCTCCTGCGTGCGAATAGTGCCATCCTGCTGAGGGTACTATTCATAGTTATCTGGAATATTAACTGTGCAAGTGGTTGAATCGCCTTCAAGTAATTGTACCCTGCATACTGGATTGCTCTATAAATGCTAACTAAATTGTATGTAATCAGCATTGCATTCTCCTGTGTCTAAGTGCAGTAAGGTTTTTCTTCTGTTTGTGGCTGCGCTCTATTCCTATCATGAGTAAATCAGTTAAGCAAACGAGTGCGAGGCTGGCTTCACCAGCCATGAAGAAATCCGACTCTCCCATGTCTCGCAAGGCTATTATTAGGAACACTGGTAAGAGGCCAGCACAATGTTCATCCTCGATTATTGTCTCGGATTCTGAGGAATCTGAGACTAATTCTGATTATCGGTGCTATTTGGCTTCCCTGGCCGATCTAATGGGAGTGGATGAGGAGGTTCTAGCAATTGAGCCAGTGTCTGCATTAGCACCAGATCGAGTTGTTCGGGAATGTGCTCGCAAGGTCGGTAAAGAGGAGGTGGTTGTGCCATCGCTATCGCAGGCTCAAACTCAAAGCGGTTGCTTGTACCGGGGCCGTGTTGCTTCTTCATGATTATTGGCAGTGGGTTCGTTGGACATGTCTTCTCTTCTCTTATTGTTCTATCAAGTGGATGTGGATGTGGGTATGGATGTGCGCGTGCTTTGCATGAAATTTTGTTTTTCGACTGGTTATTTCATAACCATTTTGATTCCTTTGTTCATGCACGGTATCATTATGGCAAGGAATGTAAATTTGAATTTCATTTTGGTGCTGAAATTCAATTTGGTGTCACAATGTAGCCTAATGCTTGTTGCTCTCCTATTCTATAAAGGAGATTTCATGGCTCATTGTGAAGGGTTAGAAAAATTTTGTAATTCGACGCTTGGAAGTTATACAGTCCTCTTTATTGTTAAAGTGTTATGAACATTTTGTTTCAGGAATTCATCCTGGGGTTAGGTTTATATACAGATTAGTGTGATATGCTTTTTTAATTACTTATATCGAAAGAAATCTATAAAATTAAGATGGTTTACTCTCCTGGGTGTGTGCCATGGATTATGAATAGCTTTATCAAAGATTCATTTGTTCAGTTTCAATAGTTAATTGAAAATGTGATTCATTTTCTTGCGGGTGTACCTAATTGAATTGAGCAGACTTGACTTTTAATCTTTTCCTATTGCCCTTATTTGTCCACAATGGCAGATTGAAATGGACAAAATAAAACAAATTTGGTATAAATTGTATATCAATATCCAAAACTAAACCCTAATACGCTCAGTTAACAAATGTAGAAATGTGAGTGAAACTAAAGAATGAAAAAAAAAAGACCAGTGCCTTATAGGGTTCAAGGAGTCAAGAGAAATCTAAAACAAATTTACTTGTTCTGGCAGACATTCAAGTTATTTAGCATTTTACTTGCTTTATAACTTGTATAAATATGCAAGATTGTGATTATTGAGTTCTTCTTAATAATCCAATTGACATTCCCTAATTACTATGATCAATTTAGAGAATTTAATCTTTACTGGAAAGAAACAATTAATTGATCATACAGATGCAACAAATGTGCATTGACGAACTAGGTAAAAACTTGTTTACACTAATTCAAATAACCAGAAAACACCATTACGGAGACAACTTCAATAATACCTTTCAACAAATATCATAAACAACTGATACCAGAAAACATCGCACCATCATATTAAACTTTCATTGATATCTCCATGATTTTACATATGCAACCAGTCTCATATTTCCAAAAATTGTATTCTATTGTCTCTTTTTTATCCTCTATCTAATTCTACCCTTCATATTGTTTTCAAAATGGACATTTATACATTGAGGATACGAAAGGACGCGTCCTTCCGGAAATAGGAAAAAATAGAATTCGAAACAAAAGATAGAGAATAATTAAACTTTAGTTAGCCACAAGCGAGTCGTAGTGAGGTAGTCCAAATAATCCTAACATTTATATGTATCCGCATCTTTGACAGCATTCATGATCGTGATTTCCATCTTGACCATTTCCTCATTTTGCTCACTCACTTCCTCTAATGTTGTATTCTCTGCAGAAGTTATCTTCATGATTCCACTCAATATTGTGTCACATTCATTCTTCCATCTAGTGGCATCTTTCACTTCCCCTCTACTATTAGAAAATGCGACCACAATTTTCTTGGTAGCTTCAATTAATCCTTGTTTATCTCCTTCCAATTCCTCACAGAATTTTCGATGGTGACTGATAATGTGATTTGCAGCTTCAAGTGCAGTACTGTTAGCCTCTTCATTCTTGCCAATTCATGAAACTTTTCCATAATTCGTCCATCCATCCTTTCATGCTCCTTTAATGCAGTCAGAGTACTAGAATATTTTCCCCATAATTTATTCAACCAGGATGTCAAATTATCCTGCCTTCTCTTAACAACTGCTACAATTGCATCATATTTTCCCTGATTATAGGCACTTGACCCTACCCAATGATCTTTTGCTTGAGAGATTTCTCCTTGAGTGAGCATTTTGGCTGGATCTATTGAAATACCAACCAAGTCTTTCAATCTATCATTTTCTCTTAACATTCTCTCATTACTTGCCTTATACATTTCTCTTTCTCTTATCAGTGCCTGGATCTGTGCTTTATTCAATTTTGCAATGTCTATCCCAATCTCTACAGTAACCACAGGATCAGCCTCTCCAACCTTTAGGGTCATAACATGGCCAAATTCCTTCTTTGTATCAATTACCACTGATTTCCTATGGGGGGGATACAAATCCCATATCATCAACGATCCCTCATCAGTATTATGCTTAGAACCTGCATACACCTCTGTCACCTTTTCCTTATCAAGTTTGTGTGTAGTGTTACTATCTCTTAAGAAGCTATCAAATACTAATGCAGAATTCAAATCAAGTCCAGGAAAGATCATGACACCAGCATTCTCCAACATTTTCCTCCCCTTTTCAGGAGTCATATTTGTCATTTCATCATCCACACATCTTCTCAATTGATCCAATAATTGCTCTTCATTCCCAGAAGTGACAGCACCAACATCTTCTCTTATTTCTTTCCCCTTCAATTTGTACAAGAATGCTTTGAACTCTGGAGATTTTATAAACTCATCATCTGAAACAAATGATCTGTATTCCATATGCCTTGCGTCAATATCACCACTTTCAATACTCTATTCTCTAGTTGGGAAAACATATTGCTAAGTCCTTAACCTAGATATCTTCTCTGTTCTGCTCTATGGCACTTTATCCATTGGGCTTTCCTCACTTCCAGAAGACAATGTCCCCATATCTTGTAACCCTTGGTTATAGCTTTCAACCACCCCCTCTGCTTCCTCTTCATCCAAATTCCTGATCATATCATCAAAAATATAAGGTACATGTTGATACCTTCCAAAGTTAATCATTTCTTTGGCCGAATTGATATATCCTTCGGGGTCAAAGTTTTTCCTAGGTGGTCCCCTTTTCATATTATAATGCAACAATCTATCAAGGATTGAATTATATCCCTCCTTAGCCAACACAGTGAAATCACCAAAACATAATGTGCTAGGCACGAAAGCTTGCTTCCCATAAGAACTAAAAAGCATCACATTGCTGAAATCCATTTGTCTGACAATTTCCAAATATGCAACTCTATTTGGAACTGTCCTTGGCAGAATAAAAGGGGCGTCTTCAAATCCATACACTCTGATCATTGTAGCTCCTTCCAAACAATACCAGTCACCCTGGTTATGATCAATTGGCCCATTGAAATCTTTGGGCCGAAGAAACCTTTTAATCTCATTAGTCAATGAATAGTTACAAGGATACTTATACAATTTGTACAAACTTTTCACAAAATATTCCTCAAAGTGGATGAAACTAGAATTGGAAAACCTGCTGTCCCAAATAGTAGTCCACAGCTGAATAGGCAATGCCTCACCCTCCTTACCAATTTGATAAACTCTCATTTCTGGAGGCCATACTCCCAACTCCTATCCAAAATACAGCACCAAGTGCATCAACAATGAATAATGTCTGAGATGAACAATAGAAGCTCCACCCTTTATAGCCACCAATCCTGAATCAAGCTCCCTAGCAATATATGAAGCATAATCAAATGGTCTGGAGTTATGATACTGAATATCTGTTGTGATAATCATTGGCACAATTGACATGAGTTTCGGGGCATCCATCCCCAACACTTGACACACTGAGAAATATGTGTATTTCATGTAAGGCTCAAACAAATCTACATGATAAGGAGGCCCCTCACTATCTTGCAAAGGTTCTTATTTGCTACCCTATTTAACTCTATGAATAGGCAACCTCCAACCCTTATAGATTGTATCCATTCTTGAAAATTCCTTTTCCAACTCTTCGCAACTGATCTCCTCATTGCAAAACCCTTCCAATTTGAAAACCTCACCCACTGCTTCTTTAGACACATATATCTATGGTTTTCTAGATGGGTCACATATAGCCTTATGTTTTGGATCATAATTATCTACAAGTACTTTTACCAATTCTGCATTTACAAAAATATTAGGGCACACTAGTTTCCCTACATTTAACTTCCATGGGTTACAGACTGGTTCAAAACGATTTCTTCTATGGTAATGGAAATTGAATAGCTCATATCCTCTTATGGCAGTCCAGACATCACCTATGAACTTGCAATTGTCATCTAGTTTATCAACCTCTGCCCTAAGCTATGTGGACCTTCTAGCTTTAGGGCCCGAGCCAGGTAATTGATCAATAAGGTCTTGGTTCAACCTCCTTTCAATGCCCTCATGCTCTGTATCAACCTTTTGTTTCTTTCCTTTTGACAGACTACTCACACTAGGCTTTCTACCCTTACCCTTTCCAGAACCAGAGGACTCCATTCTCAAGCTTACAGAATCAAAATGTAAAAAACCAAGGAATAGTCACTTACAGTATTTTGCTCGAGTTCCTCAGACTGAAAATATCCCGGTTCTCTGCTCAACATGCCAATTCACCTGCAATCAATTCGGAATTGAAGAATTGATACAAACTTTACTATTATATCCCGTCACGCCATTAATGAAGCACAAATGAAAATCCATTTAAAACTGGCACTATCACATCAACTATCCTTTCAATGAGAAACTTTCAAATCTGGGGCGAAGTCCTTTTGCAACGTCTATTACACCCTTCGCCAAGACATAACATGGTCTTACCGACACTTGGGATCTAAAAAATGATGACTATATTTTATGTCGCTATAACAATTCCGAGTCGGGGAGATGTTACATAGCCTTCATTGTGTCACACCAATATGCATTCTTCAAGTCATAGTCGCTGAGACAAAATCACCCTTTCACTGATGAACTCTCATTTCGGTGTGTCCACCAAGTTTTCTCACCGAAGAAATAAACCCCACCAATGAAATAACACCTTCGGTAAGACATTAAACCTTTGGGAAGACCTATATCGATGCCAAATGTCTTACCGACATCACTCCTCCATATTACTCCTATTCGGTGAAACTCAACCTGAGCTGCTTGTCGGTATAACATTCAGACTTCGGTGAAACCTTATGTCAAAAAGTTCCTCTCCTGGCGATGCATATCTCTATCGGCATACCTTTCCAATCGGAAAGACCCCAATATTCTCTCCAATAGCTTTTCGGATCCCCTTGTATTTAGTTCAGCAAGACAAGAGTCACTTTGCCAAGACCTTCCCCGACGACATAAGTCTTACCGAGACATTTGCTTACAAGCCAATTGGTGAGACGAAATGACTTCGCTATGACTTCATGTTGATACCCACTAGTTTAGCCGAAACGACCCCTCCACATGCTACTCAGAAAGACCAATTGAATTCGCCGTCACACTACAATGACGCCCCAACATATGCCGATATGAATCTTCTCAGTCGCTGAAATAAAAGAAAAGTCTTGCCGATTGTCTGCAACAAATACATGTTAGTGAAAATATATCTCGAGGAGACTTGTACTATGTCTTGCCGATATGGGTCTTTCAATGAAATAAGAAGAGATAGACAGATTCAAATGGGTCACATGACAAAAAATAAGCGAGACAATGCAAAGAGGGGATTTTATGTTTATGACAAGGATTTAATGTTGAAAACTCTTGAATGCAATAGACTATAAAAATTCAAAATTTTACAGTTCTAACAGGTCCAGAACCAGGTAACTGGTCTATGAGGTCTTGATTTAGCTTCCTTTCAGTACCTTCTGGTTGCAACTCAGTCTTTTGCTTTTTTTCTTTTGATTGGCTTCCCTCCCCGGGTTTTCTTCCCTTTAGTTTTCCTGAACCAATGCCTTCCATAATTCAAATTTTTACGAATTCTGAGAGGACGAGAAACTTACTGTAATTTCTTCCAAACTCAAGCCAGGTGAATGCCTTAATTGCTCTGCTGGTTCCCTTGCTCTCCTTCGCTTTGAATTCTGTGAGACAATGATTTCAATTGATCATACCCTGATATGCAAAATCTCCTATGCTTCGTGGCGCCATTAATATCTTTTATCGATCGAGACATGAATGCTGCAAGTTTTTTTTTGAAATTCTCGTTGTCACATCAGGGTTCAACGATCACCCACCCGCCAAGATGTCTTGCAGTTTCCCCGACATCACAAGTCTCCCCGTAGTTTCTTTACTTTTGCTTTTATATCACCATGACTTTCACCGAAACAACTATCGCTCAGACTTAATGAATCGGGCCAACGGTTCTTTGCCTTACTCTGAAAGTACTTTGTCTCACACCCAACAAGGCAGTGGTCTCACGCTTTCATCTTTTGGTTTATCCATTTTATTTTTTACATCTATTAACTGAACATATTCTAATATAATTCAAATATAATTAAAATTAAAAACATCATAAATTAATTATATAACCACATAAGTCGAATATAATTGTTTCAAGAAATTAATATCAAATAGACAATACAAATTAATGTCATTGATCTTCTTCATCCAACTCTTTGTCTGTATCATCCGATCCAGATTCAACATTGTAAGGATTGGTCATATCATCATCATCGTCATTGATATCATTTTCGATAATGTCATCATCCACATGGATATCATCTTCATGAACATTAACTCCTACATCATCATGATCTAGTTCCTCCTCTTTGACATCTTCGTCAGGCACATCATCAACTAACTGTTGATCCTGATCATCATCTACATCATCTTCTATTTCTTTAGTATCTTCTTCTTCCACCACATTATACTTTACCGCCCTTCCTCTTGGATCATGTCTAACAACATATGACCAACCTGCTTTACCTAGAACCTCTGAGTAAAATACCTGCTCACATTGGCTTGGAAGAACATAGGGCTCATTTCCAGCTCGCTCAAAATATCTTGTATTAACCATGGTAAATCCATTATCATGTTCAATAACAGTTCTCTCGGGATCATTTTCATTCAATTCTAGCCTGTACCATAGGATGACGAAGAAAACTAATTTGAAGGACTTAAAGTCACACTCAAGTATATCATCCAAAATCCCATAGTATTGATTTTCTGAGACTACTGGATGTATGTCGCTTCTAGATGAAACATTAGTCACCTGGAAGACTGCAGTTATCCCAGAATCACAAGTTTTCTTCGTGTCATCCAACTTTTTGATTCAAAATTTACAACCATTGCACCACATAGCCTTGTGGTGTTTCACCTGCAATATGTCAAACATGCAAAACTTATTGCAATATCGTCAGTTGATAAACATATTTATTCTTGGCCGAATGTATGCAAAGAAAAAAATCTCAACATATATATACATCAATATAATTGAAAATAATTAAATAATATGGGTGATTAATATATTTATACATACTTGTTTATCTCTTAAACCATATGCTAAATCAATTTCCCTTGGTGTAACATTGGAATCTCCATTACGATGAGCTTCTTTAACCAATGAAGCCACACCTTCCCATGTTAATGTGCGACCAGATTGTTGACATCGTTTAATCCATACCGTCATCCAATCAAGATTGTTTGTGACATACAAATGTAGTGCATCCCACTCTCGACCAATTGTATAAAAAAAAAATGAAATTCACAAACGACATATAATTAGTTAATTACCATAGTATACGACCTTAATTTATAAGTAAAATATACATAAAAACCAAATGTAAAATGAATTCTAATTAATCTCTGGTGCAGGAGCACACTTAGGCTAACCTCCATAGTTAGGATATTTTGGGCTTGTATCTGACATTAGCCAAGTCAGAGTAATTGTATGTTTGTTTTGGACCTTAGAAGGTCATTGTTGTGGCTAGGTGAGTTAGTCATTAGGACTAAGGTCACCAAAGTTAGTCATTGTTAATAGTTTTTACATTGCTTAGCCTTAGTAGCTTAAGTTGGGATTTGAGTCTTAATGTGTTCTAAACACACGAATGATGTTAGAAAGATGCCATGAGGCCTTTAATGATGTTGGTTACTTGAAATATAGGAGATAGAGGTCCTCAGAGTTAGGAAGGTGGCATAATGACAGAGTTACCAAATGTTGTTACAAAATTGTCATGACAACAATTGCCATTATGGCAAATGTTGCATGCAACTCGGTTACATAGGATCCCCTAAAGGATAGGAGTGGGGGATCGACCAACATACCCTACAAACATGGTGAATGGAATCTAATATGAAGCAGGCTCGAATTCAAGAAAGAGGGAGATTGTAATCAAGTTTTTGGAATAGAAGATAGCTCTGCAATTTCTATTTTTATGTGAACTCCGAGTGTTATTGAGTGACAGTGATACTAAGTGAATTGGATGTTTTGATTTAGTGTTAGATTCGTGCTCATGGGATAGTATTAAACTTTTTTCATTTTGCAAGTAAGTTGATTTAAGCTGTTTTAGTGTCCTGAATAGATAGGTTAAGGTTTAAGGGTTTTACTGGTCCTGTCCTAACCAGCTTGTGTTTTTATGGCTCCCCCATGAAATCTAGTCACTGGATTTTCCTGAGGGTAGATGGATGTGTTAGGGGAGCCATTGGTCTATACATATGTAGAGTTAGGAGTCATGGAGAGTGGAACAACTATGTTTAATGTCAAGTCCTAGGCGAGCTTAGAGTGCCCGGTTAGAGGTTTGACAGTAATGAATTGAAGAATTTAGGTAGGGGATTGAGGTACAGTAAAGAAAAAGTATAGTTCTAGGTAGGGTATAGACATATCCTAACATGCTAGAAGGGTTGAGGTTCTATCAATCTATTTGACCGAGTGGTGTAAAAGAGGGAATGAATGGAAAAATCACATTTCCATGCTTCGAGTCTCACCTCAGCAATTCCCTTCGGTGGCTTCCTCCACCACTCAACCTATAGGTCCTGAAACAAAATCAGTTACCCCTAGTTCTATTGGCCATCCCCTCTTCCAACCACAATACACAATTAAATCCAATCTTAGTGCTTTGACTCTGCTTCACCCTTGACCCTTAATCCTCCCTAAAGGCCAAATGCTCTCAATACACAACTAGATGTTTGCAGGGGTGTAACTATGTGTTTTCATGCTCCCTAGCATTCCATTTGGTCTCTTGAACAACCACTAACTCCATTCCATCATCGTTTCTTCCAAACCCTCACTTAGGTTTTCAAAGCAACAAGCCTAGAGTCTCTTTTTAGGCCTCCTAGCCCGAGAAAAATGGAATTTTCACAAAACTTGTCCAAAGAACCCCAAATATTTTTCATGGATTCTTGAACCTGATATCAACCTCTACAAGATTTCCAAACCCTTAGGCCTTGCCTTGCCATACACAGGACTGTCCTCAAACTTTGCAAAATGTAGGGTTTTTAGCCAATTCTTGACCACCTGATTTGGGACTGTCAAAGAGTTGTCGACCCAAACGGCTTGTTGGGACCTCCTCCTTGGTACCATACCTTCATAATACTCCCTTCCAACTTTCTACCATGACGTTTAGCAAGATGAGGTCACCCCTACAAGTTATGTTCTTTTTAGCACTGTCCTTCCTAGTCGGGCAAATTCCTGACCACCCGGTTGGACTGTCAAAGAGTTTTCCTAGAAAACGGACTATTGGGACCTCCTCCTTGGTACCAGACCACTATGAGACCTCCTTCCACACTTCTACCATGGGTTTTGTCCTGGAGAAGTCATCCCTACAAGTTATGTTCTTTTTAGCATTGTCCTTCCTAGTCGGGCATTGCCAAGCTCGCCTAGGAAGTGACTTTCCTCATGAACCTTCTACTCCTAAAGACTCCTAAACCTAAGCTATATATAGGCATGGAGTGTAGCCTCATCCTCCATATGCTATACACCAGGTATAGTGGAAGACAGAGGTCTAAGTCTCCATGATTAACAGTTTCCTAGACTAATCAACAATGGAAAGAAACTAGTCTATCTAAGAAATCAACTAAGAAACGATGAGAAAGATTAACTACTGTCCACACAAAGGTTTTAAGAAAAATTACATCACATTCCAAACATAACAAGATGCCTGGTTAATTCATTAACACACTACCAAGAACACAATACAGGAAATTCAGTTATTCTCTGCTGTCCTCGGTTACCATTGATGAAAATTGTCAAATTACAAACTTTTCCAACATTCACAAAGCCTTCCAACCCTTCAAACTGGTCGAGGCACTCCTTATAAAGTTTCAAAAGGTGGTTATCCTTCCCCTTGGTTAGAAATAACCACTACCTTAGGCCAAAATTGCTTAAAGCAACATTTTGGGCTTTATTTCCAATTACTAGAACTTACCCACCATGAGTGTCTAAACTCACAACTTAAACACTACTGATAGCTCCTGACCAAGGTATTGTGGTAAGTCACACACTCAAATGCTATGGTCAACATGACCTTATCAAATTAAAACAAAACTTCACAAACCTTTCCTATTCCTAGTGTTCCTAGGTGTTTCTCCTGTTTCTCCTAAGTGCTCTTGCACCACTGAGGTTTGAGCAAGAAAACCAATGGGGTCCTATAAACTAGGCCTAATAGCCCTATTTAACCTAGATAATAGGAAACCAGTGTACGGAGGACTTAGGAGTATAGAATCATTTGAATCCTTCAGAAAATCCAAAAGGGTATTCGAATGTGGAATTGGTTTTTAAGTTGTTTGGAAAGTTTGGGCAGGAACGAAGTAAATTAAGGTCTCTGTCAAGGGCTACAAGAAATAGGCCTCCTCAAGACCAATTCTTGAAACCGGTAGGAAAGGAGTTTGGAGATCCTCCAAGATGGATCCAGTTGGAAGTACATGGCATGTTTCCAATGTGTTTGACACCCCTGCAATCAATTCAATGTTTGTGTGATGTTGGCACTTAGAGTCTTCTAAGTGTAGGAGAGAGTTTGCACATAACAAAGTGGTGTTAGTCCTTCAAGGTGAAGCACAAGGTGTGAGACTCTTGGAGAGGAGTTGGATTAGGACTTAGTTAATCATGTAAGCCTAACAAGGACCTAGAAAATATTAGGTTCCCAGAAGAAGACAAGTAAAGGTCTTCTCAGCTAGTTGTGCAAGAAAGCCTTGGAACACTTACACCAATCTCCATGACCATCTTATAATTACCTGACACTTTCCTCAATCTACCTATCCCCATCAAGTACTCCCCTTCAAATTTTTTAATGGAGTTGGGATCCCAAATGCGATCTACATGGATCTTTGCTACAAACTTGGGAAGATATTCAGTAATGTACACCATGGTCTAGTATACCATATATCCCTCCACCATAGAACCCTCGAGATGTGTTCTCTGTCTAACCAAAGCCTTCAAAAATTTCAAGTGCCTCTCAACCATCCACATTGACCTTGTGTGTACAGGTTCACACAATTCAATCTCCTCAACTTGGTGTATGAGGTAGTGTTCTTGTGCATTGAAAAATGTCGAAGGTAGACACTTTTGCATTTCACACATTAGATGAGGAATTCTTCTCTTCCAATAATTTATATCTTCTTTGTGGATTGCTTTAGATGACAACCATCTACAAGTAATTCAAGGCACAAATATATTAATGAGATTTAACAAAAATATACAACGAATTGAACAAATATCGCTACTTACCTCATGTATTTTCCAAGATCATATATAACTTGCTTGACATTGTTGTCGAAGTTGTCTGGGAGAGATAGAGGTAGAACATACTGCAGCAATTATAAAATGATCTTTTCATTAATATTTTTCCAACAGTAGTAAACATAATACACTGAAAAGTACATGCAGTATACAAATATATATAATATACCAGAATAATTACCTTAATGAAGGTATGCCAATCATGCGTTTTCATCCCTGACCCAAATTCACCTTTCTTTGTTATGATATTGTTTATGTTGGCAGCAAATCCTGTGGGAAATTGAATTTTTCATATGACTTGCTTTATAGCATTGCTTTGCTACTCTGTTAATAACCAAGGAAAGGCACTTATATTAATTTGGTCTCCATTGCTATTTAATTAAATGACATTTTTCATCGCATGACTGGCTTCCTGAATGTCACTACAAATTTTTGACAATTTTTTCTTTGTCATGCCTTCCATCCAATATTTTCCATAACGTTTCTGTCATATTCTTTCCGATATGCATTGTATCAAACAAATGCACAATTTGTAGCTGCTCATAGTAGGGCAACCTACTAAATTGTCTGGGATAACTTTTCAGTCCCTTTGAAAGCCGACCATTAATGCCTTGACGACCTTCATGAAGCATATAAGTTAAACAAATTAACAACAACAATCATTGTCAATTACAACATGATCACAAAATAAAAATATAAATTCAAAACATATCATAAATGATAGATAAAAAATTTAATCCGATGTATAACCTTGATGATTAATTCTATTATATTCCAACTTCCATAGGTGAGGTGTCATTCTTCGTGGTTTTGATGTAGTCTCTTCTTTCCCATTGAAAAGATGTTTTTCAGTAATTCAATAATTATGATTTCTGTGGAGGAAGTGCCTATACTCATCAAACACTTGCTTTCCTAAACTTGTTGAACGATGAGATTTTATCTTTGGACCACAAATTGGACATGCAAATTTTTCCTTTGTTTGAAGACCTGCAAATCATATATAATTGGATTAAATATGTCAATTTTTATAATTATATATAATGAATAGATTATTTCAAAAACATGCATGATATCTAATTCATAAAATTAAATATCGTTAAAGTCATGCAGTCGAACGTTATAACATACCAGAAAAATGTGTTAGCCCTGGGGCATCATGAATTGTCCATACAAGCATTGCATGGAATTGAAATTGTCTTTGTCCTATTGGTCTAGATATGTCATACATAGTGATGCCATTCCATAACTTTAGTAACTCATCGATAAGAGGCTCAATATATACATTCATATCTTTAACTTGGTACTTACCTAGTTGAATGAACATAAACATTACATAATTATTATAACCATTTTACTGCAATATATATAAATTCATGTACACGACTATTAAATGAAAAAACATATAAGTCATTATGCAAGAAATAAGACAAATGAGATACTACTACGTTAAAGAAAATTGATGTAAACAAATACCTAGAACAATAATTGCCAACATTATGTGCTCCCTCTTTATTGACATCTATGGAGGAATGTTATTGTTGATAACAAAAACAGGCCACACCGAGTAAATAGATCTCAGCTTTCCAAATGGATTGACACCGTCCGTTGCCAATGAAAGCTTGAGATTACAAGGTTCTTCTTTAAAGTGTGGCCATTTTTCCTCCATGTCCCTAAATGCAGAACCATCCGCAGTCATTCGAAGAATCTCATCTCCACTTCTATTACATGCATGGTAATCCATAAATTGCGCTAAGCTTTTGTACCTAAATAATTGTTGCATACGTGGAATAATGGGAATATAACGAAGAACCTTGCGAGGCACCTTTTTTGTTAGTTGATCTATTTGATATCTACTGATATGACATTCTGGGCATTTTTTTGCAAATTCATGTTGTTTATGATATATAATATGATCATTGGGACATGCATCTATTGCTTGATACTCCATTCCAATATCTTTCATAATGCCAGATGAATCTAGGTATGAGCGAGGTAAAATATTTGATGGTGGTAACAAAAATTCACCAATCAATCTACAACAAAAAATAACTTCTTAATATAAAGAATATTAAAGGTACATACTTCATCCTTTATTTACTAGCGATGAACTAACAACAATTAAAATAGATGAAAAAAAATGACATATATGAGATACCTTAACATCTGTGAGATTGCTATGTTGGATAAACCATTCATAACCTTCAAGTTCACTAGCAACAATACAGCAGAGAGAAGAGTTGTTTGAGAGCCTTCATAAAGTGGCTCGTATGCCTTCTCAAGTACAGGTAAATCATGAACATCATCAAAGTCATCTCGATCAACATGATCAGATGTGCCACTACATGTGTCATGGATCAATGTATTTGTACCATCATCTTCAATTGTGTTTTCTCGTGCATGATCATCTTCTTCCATAGGATCATTAACTCCATCTTCGATATTCACAGCCCCATGTTCCTCCGCTTGCAAAACCACATTCTCTGGGCTATGATAATTCATATCGTGTGCCCTAGGGCACCCCAACTTTATAATAATGACAGATACAAATAAACCATGATCATGATCAAGTGATATTTTATATATATATCAAATGTTAAAACAATATAAACATTTACAAATTCAATCAATATAAACACATATAATGAACAACTTACCAATGGAGGATAATCATGCCCCCCTTCAACGTGACCATGCTACCTACAATGATTCTCAGTTGTTGTGATTAAAATTCTTCTTGTCTTTAAGCCCTTGCAATTATTGCAAGGACAATAACATTTCCCATCACTCTTTCTTTTCAATATAGCCCACAATCTAGCAATTGTCTCTTCATTTTGTTCTGGACTAATATTATCTAACATGATTTTACTTTACCAAGCTTGAATATTTAGATCTTAAAAAAATATCAAACTCACACGCACTCCAATAATTTTTAATCGTACACAGGTAACAAAATATAATAATTATGATATTTTACACCAAAAAAAATCGGCATGCAACCACCCTTGCAAAAGAGAAGATAGTCTGAAGTTAATGACCCCAAAAAATAGTTTCAAATGCTAATTACAAAAATTATTAAATTTTGATTTTACAATGATTTCCAACTGTTATACTCCTAAAATTAGAATATTGAACTTGCACAACAAAATCTGGAAATGAAATTTTCAAAATGCAACTAATAGGCCTCAACAATTAAGGCCTACTCAAGATTTTGTGAAGTCACTGCAAGGTTTCTAGGCCTTACCTAATGATTTGAGCAAGAGGATTAAAGAGTTGGTAAAGAGTTTTGATGACTGTAGTGGCACATCTTTACCAGATATTGTAGATGCCCAAGGAAATGTTAGATCACTGCAGCAATGGCAGGACAGGGTAGATGATCAAATCATTACTAGCACATTTTTGGAATCTTTTGAAAGGGAAGCGAATCAAGTAGCAGTAAAGTATACAACTTACAGTGCAAAGTTAAATTAGGTGCTAAATTTTAATTGGCCAACGGATGAGGAATATCAAGGATGGGTAGAAAAGTACTTAACTGAACAAGAATAGGACAGAGTCTACAACCGGCAGTTAACAGCTCAGCGGTTATGGTTATAACAAATTTTGGCTATGTCTTGGTGGCAGTTTTGGTGCAAGTTTTCAAAGTTTGGCAAATGCAACAGTTATTCTCCAGTGGACGGGATGAACAAGAAGATTCTCCAAAGACTCAGCTGTTGTAACCAATTTTTGAAATGTCATAAGGCGGTCCAAGTGATCAGTGACAGGTGTATTTCTGGTCTGATGCTTGTTGCTCCTTCATTTTCCCTATAAGAAGGATTTCAGGACCAAAAATATGGCCGGTTAGCAAGTTAGATATCTTTAGGTCAAGTTTAACTGAAGTTGCAGAGCGAATTTGTAAAGAGCTTGATATTATAGTGAAGATACTATTCTTAGGTTTGGTGATGTGAGTGTTCCAAGGCTTGCTTGCACTGCAACTAAGAGACCCAGCTTTTCTCTTCTAGGAACCTAGTCTCCTCTAGGTCCTAATTGGCTTAGATGATTAACTAATTCCAATTATAACTCTTCTCTAAGAGTTCTATCCTTTGTGCTTCACCTTTGAGGACTAACACCATTTGACAAGTTCAATTTCTCTTCCTCACTTAGAAAGTTCTAAGTGCTAACTTCTCACAAACGTCATTCTTCATTGCAGGGGTGCCCATCCTATTGAAAACATTCATAACCTTGCATATTTGAACCATTTTAGAAGGTTCTTCAACCCTATCCTTACCGGGTTCAAGGTTTCACCATTTGAGACCTTAAACAGGCCTATTCCTTGTAGCCTTTACCAATCCTGTTTTGTCAATTCTTGCTAAATTTTTCCAAACACCCTACAAAACTAAAGGCAGATTTGGATACTCATTTGGAAGTTTTAAAAGGTTCAATGGGGCTTAGGGCCTGACAACCTCCGTACACTAGTTTCTACAACTTAGGACAATAGGGCTAAAAGGCCTAATTTCTAGGACTGACTGTAATCTTGCTTGGAACCTGCTCAAACCATAAACTAAATGATTGACATGACCTCAGTCCACCTAGTATGATGAGCTATGATGAAACCCTACTTGAACCTGTACCTATTCCGTACAGTACCTCTTTACCCTAGAAGAAATCTTCAAAGACATTCCTAGACCTCTAACCGGGCTCTGTCTGCTCGCCTAGAGACTAGTGATAAAAAGAGCTCTCCACTCTTTCATGCTTCCTAATCCTAAATCTATATACACTAATGACTCCCCTAACATTTCCACCTGTCCTTAGGTGTTTCCCAAGGCTAGATTTCATGGGGGAGCCATGAAAGCACCGACTGCTCAAGACTGGACCAGTAAGAACTTAAAACCAAAAAAATTTGCCTAACACCAAATATTTTACTCTAAACAACTTGCTTATCAAATGAAAAAGACTAAGATAATCCTATAGAACACTAAACAAATACTAAACTTAGTCTCTCAATCCATTAAGCATCTCTGTCATCACAAAAGTTTGGGTTGTTCTTGACAACACTGTTGCAGAGCTCTTTATTTTACTTTCAAAAACTAATTACCAATTACATCATGTCATGAGATTCGAGTCTTGGGTCATAATAGATGCCATCCCCATGATTCTAGGGCCTGTTGGCCGATCTCTCACTTTCTATTCTCAAGGGAATCCAAAGGTAACCGAGTTGCATGCCCATGCTAACTTCTTTACAACATTTGGCATCTTTCTCTATGCCTTGATCCTATTTCTTAGGACCACTATTCCCTCTAGATTCTGAGGAACCAACTCATTTAATGGCCTTAAGGCATATTTACAACAACCACTAAGTGTTTAGAACATCTTTAAGACTCTAATCTCCCATAGACAACTAACATTAAGAGAACTTAAATTACTAACACTAGCTATTTGTGTGACCTTAGTCCTAATGACTAACTCACCTAGCCCATAAAAGCAATGACCTTCTAAGGTCTAAAAACAAACTAACATCCTGACTTGGCTAGAGTCAAGTACAAGCCAAAATAACAAACATGGAGGTTAGCCTAGGTGTGCTCCTGCACCATCTGGTGTCATTCTGTTGTAGGTTTTAGTTTCATGGGTACTTAATTTTCAAGACAGTACTAGCATTTGAATGAAAATTACTCATTTCAAGGTCATGTATCTCTATTGTATGAATATATTATTATCTTGAATATAATGATCAAGGGTTATTATGTTCATCTCACTGTTATGGTGTGTGATTCTCATTTTGGCTTTAATTCAAGGAATTAATTAAAATGCTTGAGTGAGGTTATAGGTGACTATGTTCATATAAGGATTTGATAAGTACTATTGGGTTAGAATATAGATTGATGGTATTGTAAGGCAATATTATCTGAGATTTTATATGCTATGTGTCTAGAAGATAAACTTGGTTACAGTAAAAAAACAACCAACACCTTTGATATTATCTAGCTATGGCTCCCAAATCTATTGTAAATTGATCATTAGGGTTAAAATTGAAACCTTGCAAATATAATCTTTGTCCAAATCCATCAAGAATTTTCCATCAGTTATAAACAATTCCCTTATAAAGAATTTGTGAAGCCAGGTCTAAAATCTGGAAATGAAATTCTAAAAATGCACAAGACTATAAATGAAATCTGATGAGATGTTGCTTTCAAAAATGATTTTCAAACTTGGAAGTACAAATCTGACTTCACAAATGAATTCTGGAAAAAGACAATGACTTCCCTCAACCTGGCAATATCTTCTTGAGTTTCTTCTGATTTTCTCCAAGAAAACCGTCGAGCAAAACACTGTCGCAATAAATAGTCAAGCTCCTTTCAATTTATGCCCACCACAACTTAACTTTGCAGGACCGCCCCAATTTTGGTGAAAGATCTTCATCGAAACGTACACAAAACAACGGCTTGTCGAAATTCCGACGAACGTCGAGGTAAAATTTTTTTTAAAAATGGAAATTCACACAAGTGCCAGACGATACATCTAATTATATAGGTTTCGTCGGAAATTGGGGTCAAATGAGTTAGTGTGGGTATGTCGAAGACAATGTAGTGATTTATTTTGTTAATTTTGCTTATTTGAAAATGGGAAAACTGATTGACAGTCGTAAATGAAGTATTTCTTTGAACTATATTTGGACTATTACATATGACAATCCAAGCAACCATCCACAAACTGAATGCGACAGTCTGAATTGGAATTTTGAAAAAACAACTAATAAAGGATACTCTATAAATATATTAAATCTGCAGCAATACACAATTTTTTCTAAAAATGGCAAAATCCACATTTCAAAAACCTTCAAACATGCAAAAAAATATTTCTACACCCAAAAAACACAAAATAAAGTCTATGACCCCAATAGTAGTACACAGTGATAAAATCCACAATCCAAACATTATCAATTCAACCTATTCCATCTTCCATATTACTATTGTATGTCATTAAGAATTTCTCAATGATTTGTTTTTTTTATGTTTTTTTTTCTATATTACTCTTTGTATTCTTTCTGCAGGTAGCTTGATGTTTATATTATGTAGATTTCATTTGGGTGAGCCTTTGTTGGAAGTGCATATGGGCATCTTCAACATTTTGAAAATCAGGTATGTGGCCATGAGATTTTGCGAGATTTGGCGGAGTGTGAAACTGTTTTGAAAACAATATTGTCCTTAAAGTGATTTGTAACAAGACAAAATAAAATGAAATCAATTAGTGTAGGAAGAAGAACATGTGTTGCAATCTATTGCATAATGTAAATTATGCAAAACATTTTGGCACAATCCTTTCAAAAACATAAGCAGGTGTGAAATATGCAAAACATGTGAGCACAATCCTTCAAATATTCCCATTCTTGTAAAATCAATGTTAGTAAATTTCAATGAAAAACACTCTACAAATTTGCTAACATACAAAATATTTTTTAGTGCACTCCATGAAGTAGTTGCAATTACTCACATATGCAAGCTCATGTCCCCTCCATAGTTTCAAATTAAAATCTCCACAATTTTGATTATTAATTTATTAACTTCATAATAAATATATTAAATAAATTACTATTGTGTTATTTATAAAATGACATGTTCATTTAATAAAATAAAATGCTCATTTAAACAAGTATTGTTGTCATTTTGAAAAAATGTTATTCTTATATGTATAGTTATTGGGATAGCAATGTATATGCATTGGATTATTTAATATTAATACTTTGTCCTATCACAAATATAGAAGGTGAGTACAATAAATACTTTCCCATGAAATTAAGAGATTGTTAAAAAGTTTTAGTGTTCACAAATATTAATACAATGTATATGTATATGTATTTCCCCATGAAATGAAGAGATTGTAAAAAAGTTTTAGTGTTCAACTATTGGTCCATTATTGTTGGAATATAATGACACCTATGACTTAAAGATAGAAATTTGGTGAACAATTAAATTGCATGAATAAATACTCTAATTTTGTCTCATAGCCCAATATTACCTTAGTTGTAGGAAAGGTTCTTTTGGAATTTTTTCACTAAATTCCTATTCAATTTTTAGAACTAATTAAATTTAATAGGTTTTATTAAGTAAGTTTTGAATTTAAAGAGCATCTTATTTTTTAATATAATTTTGTAATTATAGAATAGATTTGTATTTTATGTGTATTTTATGAAATAACAATACCCTGACTTCCCTTCAAAAAAATTTCCTATAGTTTGATTTTTATGTAAGATGGTATCTTGGAAGGAAAAAATATTGAGAATGTTACATAGGTTGGTTTTTCATTGCTTTCTAATGTGCTCTGTTATGCCGATAAGATTTATGTATATTTTTTATTAACTTCTATTTTTTTTGCATTATTTTGAACCACTATAACTCTGTGAATACATATTAGAATTTATTATAAATTAGGACAAGATTTCATTAATATTGCATAGCTGTGAAACAGACCCTACAATCAAAAATATGTAGATTAATATATCAAATTTATAGAAACTCGGAAGGTGGGCCCAGCCAGAAGATCCAAGTAAGCAAATACAGAGGGGTAAGCATCATGTGGTAGAGTAAAAATTGTCCCCCACACCACGAAGCCTTGTTGAGAAGATATTGTGCTTGTGGTCCTCCAAAGAAATTAGAATCCTCCATATAAGCTCCGTAGAATTCTCAAAACAAACTCACCTCATTGTAAGATCCCCATTATGAATGTCCCCTATGATAATTTATAACTTGGAGCTCAATTCCATTGGACTTTTAATATTTTTAAACTTTAGTGAGTGCAAAATTTCCCATTTCAAATATCCCCCAGTCTCAAAAACCCTGGGAAAAGCCAACAGGAGCCAGAAGCAAATGTGTACATACATTGTGGAATAATATATTCATTATACTACATTGTTAATGTGGTGATATGAACACCAAATCCATTAACAAAGGAGACATAATTTACAAATAGATAGTGCCACAGTGAGTGCATCATTAGAACCTGTGCATACTTGTGTAAATTGTGATCTCAATTAATAAAATGATGATATTACAAGAACATTTTATTGCAAGTAATTAGAGTAACAAGTAGCACTAATTTGTGATAGACCATATCTACCGATAAAGTTTTAATCCAAAAACTACTTAATTATTAGAGATTCTAAATGTGGTAGCATTTTTATTTATAGCTTGATGTACAAAACTTGACTTAATGTCAAGAGGTTAAGAGGTGAACTCGGAAACTCGTCAACTGGATCTTCTGATATTGTACAACTTTGTAAATTCTATGGAAAATTTGCTTGGAAACTTGAAGAAACATGGGTAGAAAGGTTTCGAAATGACTTGATGGGTAGCATTCTCTCTTTCAAGAAGCTTTTCTAGAGCATAATTTTTTTGTTCTGAATCTTTGAATTCAATTCTCCTGTCATGTCTTATGGATACAAAGTGAATACAAGAAATAATTTGATAAATAGTACTGGTTGCAGCAATCTGTGATTCCAAAGTTGCATTGCTAGATGATGAGATAGTTTCCAAAACATGGATCACGTAAATGCAAACCTGGTAAAATCCATTTAAAGTCCAAGTCTAGAAGATATCAGATGCAATCAAATTGTTGTTTGGCTGCACCAAGTTATAACCTCATTAGAAGTAATTGGGGTGAAAAGAAATGATTTTTCCCAAACATGCACTATTTGTCTGTTTGAGAATTATGAATAAGCTAGCGATTTTTCACACCTGAACTCTTGTTACACTAATCTAAAATGTTCAATTTATTTTCATTTGAAGCTATCAGGTCACCAATGAATAATACTTTCAATTTATAAAATAGTGAAACATAACGTTGAAGACACAAAAATAAGACACATTGAGTCTCATATGGATTCATATTGATTGATTTGGAGAAATTTTGATTAATCTTCATTTCAAAATGTAATAGCTTATATTTTCATAATGCTATGTGTGCACAAAATATGCTGATCCATTTTGCAGGTAATCTTCCCTGAGTTTCCATATGCTAGCCCCTCACCTAGGAATGTCCTAGTGTGAAAATAATGTCAAAGTCTAAAAAATACTCCATGGAACTTGGCCTTCTAATATCAAATCAATAATAGTTATAGATATGCCTACCTGCCACATAAACAATCAATTCTACTTTGCAAACATAACATTCTTTCTGAAAATAGAAGAAATCTTTTGAATCTTAATATTTTTGCTACCATGGAAGTCTCTCTTAGTTTCATAATTAACAAATCACAATGGTTAATGAAGTGTGCATGCATTTGTTCGACACGAGTTTCAATCCTATAATATATGTTAATTCCAAACATCAGAAAGATGTTTCTATGGTCTTTCATGAAGGAAAGAGGATAAACTAAAACCTATTTTCCCCATCCTAATTGAAATTTTATTGCAATTCATTGAATTCCAATCTCACCACGAATATTTCTCAAGCAATGAAAATAAAATATCCTTGAACCTAATATGTCTTACTGTTACCGACCTTTTTCTCTCATTCCTTGCTTCATTTAAGTTTTGTTTAGTTGTACTCGTCTGAAGGATTTGATCAAAAATATCACAGGATGAGAGCACCTAGTAGAAAATAGTAAATGATGGCTAGAAACAAGTAAAACAAAGGAAAAAAAAGAAAAAAAAAGAGGGAACATAGGAATCACCAACAAATCTAGAATATGGGAGAGATGATAGGCACAATAGAGAAGATAAAGAGGTGTTATTGTGACCCATTTTAAAATACATACCTAGCAAGAAAAGGACTTTGCAAACCTTCCCATATAAAAATCTGAAATATGAATTTTATACCGAAACATAATTAGGACTCAAAATCTTGGGCATTAATACCTACAATAGAATGAAATAATAGAGCATGAAAGACTCGAAAGGAAGCATGTAATTATAGATTGAGTAATTGTTGGACAAGAATGAGATCCCAAGCATTTTTTAGCATCACTGATTATTGTAATGTCAATTTTTTCTAATGTCGTAGTCCACTCTAGGATAAGCAAAATATGTGCATACCATTGATAATGTTGTATTTGAGGCCTTTATAGCCCTTCGTGAGCAAGCAGGTAAAAGAGGAATGAGAGATTCACCAAGTTTTAATGGATCCAATTTACACCCACCTATATGCTTCTCCAACATATATGAAGGGGCAGTCGGGTGGGAAATCTATCTATGACAAAGGAATCTTAGTATATTTATTTGGTCAAAGCTATACATATAACCAAGCTCACTTGGAAATACAATCTATTACATGCACATATAGGTGATTCATCTATGGTTGTCATATTACATATGTAATGTCTGGTCACAGCTAGCTATGAAGCTTGAAAATGTGTTGAATGTATATCTATTCCATGTTTCTTATGACTTCAAGACCGCCATAGAATTTGGGAAATATTCATTTTGTAAATCTATGTATTGATTATGAATCCTGCAAATGAAAGCTTTGGATAGAATTATAAAACATCCAGGTTCCAGTTTCGAATATAAATTTTTTGATTAGCATAGAGTGTTTTCACACTAAAGCACTACACACTTAAAGGTACAAATGGCATACCATTGTACTTATTATAAATTGATGTAAATTTTCACCAATTTCATATATTTTCAAAGCAGTGGGAAAATGATTATTTTGTTATCGTAGAAGGCCAATCTACAATATACCTTGGAAGCTGGAAAGATTATAAGTTTAACCCTTTTAGAGGCTTTATCCTTCTTGTGGCTAGCAAGCTGGAGAAGTAAGTGTTCAAGGTGGAGGAGTATGCCAAAGCAGAAAGCATTCAAGCTAGACGAGCACAAAAGAGTATTGTAAGAATATGAAGAAGAGGGTCCAATACCCTACAGGAGGAGGTAGGAGATTAGAGGAGCATCCAAGATAGATCCAATTAATTATAATGAGGTTATAACTTGGTGCTATGAAATTGGTGAAAATTTACATCAATTTATAATAAGTACAGTGGTATGCCAGTTGTAATTTCAAGGGTTTGGCCTAAGCAATAGAATACTAACAATCACAATAAGCCAACAAGTTTCACAACAAGCATCAATGAACATGAATATTATTGTACAAAGTTGCTACAGTCTATTGCTCTGCCTTCTATTATACAATACTCCCATTTATAATGTGAATGGGTAGTTATCACACTATAACTAAAAATATATTTAGAATTTGGAAAACAAAAATTAATCTAAAAAATGTCAATATTATTACATTTGTTATGTAAAATGATTTTTAGTTTTTGTGTACTTACGTTCACTGTCAGATTAACTCTGTAATTAAATTTACAATTTATCCACATGGTTGACTTTACCATTAAAGCACATGTCATTCACTTTTGAGTTTTGAATGCATTCGCCTAATTGTTTTCTCAAATACATAATAGGATAGTGGAGATGGAAATTGAAGGTAGAGGGGGGTAATTTCCTAATCCACATTCCAATAACCTATATCCCTCTTATGTGCCTCTATTTCCATTTACCATTTCATTTCCTAATTCTCATTTCTGGTAATAAAGATCTAAACTAAAGGAGCTCATTTTTTCAACAAGTCATCAATGTACAAGATTAATCTATGTGGTAGACCCAGATTTAAAAATAGAACAATGTTCATACAGTCTACTGCCAGTGACAATATTTAAAATTTGAAAAAAATAATACTGAAGCCTCTTGAAATGAACAAAAATCCCTCATTATAGTCTACTTGTGGGCTATGAGTCATGATGGTTAAAAATTTACTGCCACAGTATTACCGAAATTCCCATCTGTTGCAATCTATACTAAGCTATCGTAACATAAAATTAGATTAAAATTTAAGGCAGATGATAATTTATGTTGCATTGCAGAAAAATAGTGTGACATAAAATATTTGAGATTTTCGGTTTTGGGAATTTAGGTTGAAATTTACAAGTGGCTGAAGCAAATGAAAAGACTTGGGACCAAGATGTCTCTCTATTACAATAGAATGCATGGATAGGGAAAAGGTTGAAAACTGTCTATTGTAGCTTCGTAGACTGAGAAGGTCGTAGAAGACTCGGCTCCTGTAAACCCTAAACGGATTGGGCATTCGTGAGTGGGAGGTGGAAAGGAGATGATTGTTTGCTTAGGTCATCACTACACTTAAACTCCATACTTTGTGTGCTACAGAGAAATTATATGGAAACAGTGATGACTTATGGAATTAGGGTTGTAGTTGCCTAGAGTTAGGGTTTCAGTTTTCTCTGTTATTTAAATTTAATCCCTCGTGTATGGAGAACCAACATGGGTGAGGAAAGTAGTGTTAGTGGGGCGGCATAAAAATATGTAGTATGATGTTTAATTACTTATATATTTCTGCCAAAATTTGCTTCAAAGAAAGTGTAGACATCTAAATTTGACCACTTCTACATGGTCAAAATCGTCTACTCTTTTCATCTATTTCATTAATAGTGATTAAATAATTTATTTAATCATTATTTCATTTTCTGCCTAAGGTTCCTAAAGTATGTAATTAAATAAATTAAATACTTTACCTTATCCCTTTTCTTCTCTAAATTAAATAAATATGACAAATTATTTAATTTAGTCTTTTAACCCATTTGGATTAAAACTAATTTTTTAATTCCCCTTTTTCTCTCTCCTTGTCACATTCTCCATAACCCCCTTTTAATCCAGATTAAATTAATTAATCTATGATTAGTATGTGCACCACTTAATCTTAATTAAGTGTCACATCCTCCATAATCTCCAATCAAAATCTATCCAAATCTATCAAAATCCCATCATCCAATGAAAATCATCCATCAACCAATCCTTATCCAATCATCAAATTAATTGATACATCATCAATTGATCCATCATCCAGTCCAAAAAAAACTTATCCAATTGATCCAAACAATTCAAATCCAATCTTATCCAAGTGATCCAAACAATCCAATCCAATCTATCCAAATCTATCAAAATCCCATCGTCCAATCAAAATCATCAATCAACCAATCCTTATCCAATCATCAAATTAATTGATACATCATCAATTGATCCATCATCCAATCCCAATCTGAGCTTTCATCCAATCCCCATATGAGCTTCCAATCCATCCTAGTTCTCTATCCATCATCTATTTTGTCTTGCTAATCTGTATCCATCATGAATCTTTATCCCCCTCTCACACGACCAATAATCGTAGTCAAGGGGAATCCTGATTACATCGACGACGATAATGAAATTCTTGTTGATCACGAAGAGTGTTATATATATCCCCTTGATGCAATCATTGATATAAATCTCTCTCCAACCGCCTCCCAAAACCCAACTATTCCTTCGAACTATCCCACCATGCCTTCATCCACATCTAATAACAATCCTTGTGATACCCTTGACAAGGGATATCAAACATCCTCACCATCGACATATTCATCATGTCCCCCCTCTCAACCTCTATCCTATCCAACATCCACATCCTCTTATCCTCCTCATCATCAACAATCTCAATATCTCTACTTTAGTCACCCATCCCAATCTTTCCATCCTAATCCAACACTCACACATTCCTATCACAATCCCTCATCCCAATATTTCTCCCATCCTAATCCACCATCTCAATCCTCTCATCCTAATCTACCATCCATATCCTCCTATGCCAACCCACCATACATGTCTTCCTATGGTGGTCCACCACCTCAATCTTCCAATTCTAATCCAACATCGACACCTTCCTATCACAATCCCCCATCCCAATATCCTTACATTAATTCCACATCTCCCCATTCTAATCCTTCATCCACATCTTCCTACTAGCACTCCCCATCCCAATCTTCCCAATTAATCTAACATCTCATCCTCCTACATCACTCCCCCTTTTCCTGCATTATATCTTAATCCTTCATCTAAACATAACCCACATCCAACCACTCCAGTCCTCCATCTAGTCTCATCCACTCATCTAATCATAATCCTCCATCTCTCCTAGTTCTACATCTAATCCTCATCCACCCATCCACTCATCTAATCCTCCAATCCCTAACCCTAATCTTCCATCTCTCCTAGTCCTCCATCCATTCCCATCCCTCATCTAATCATTAATCCTCCATCTCCTCCTAGTTCTACATCTAATCCTCATCCACCCATCCACTCATCTAATCCTCCAATCCCTAACCCTAATCTTCCATCTCCTCCTAGTCCTCCATCCATTCCCATCCCTTCATCTAATCCTAATCCTCCATCTCCTCCTAGTCCTACATCCAACCCCATCCCTTCATCTAATCCTAATCCTCCAACCACTCCTAGTCCTCCGTCTAGTCCCATCCACTCATCTAATTATAATCCTCCATCTCCTCCTAATCCTACATCCAATCCCATACCCATATCTAATCCTAATCCACCAATCCCTAATCCTAATCCTCCATCCATTCCCAATCCTTCATCCATTCCCATCACTCCACCTAATCCTACATCCCTTCCAAATGTTGCCCAAGGACTCATGCAAGAAGAGACACCATGCCCTCCCACTCTATAATGTATTGTCACTCGTGATGAGGCCCTCCTCCATCCTACACCTATCCCTCCCATCACCGTTCCTGACACCATCCAAACGGTTGAGCCGGTCAAACCCATCAAATCCATTGAATCCCCAACTTCTACTACTAGATTCACCCAATCCATTGAAGACATCCAATCCCCTCCTCCTAGTCCTAATATTCACAAACTTCAATCCAATGACCTTCATGAATCCTACATCCTCCTATCTCCCCCAATTGAGGAGTCCCTCCAACACTCTTCCATCACCATACATCCCCTACAAGATGATTCATGCCAAGAGCTTGATCCAAAGCATACAAGCATATCCCCTCCTCCAAACCAAGATCCTACCATCCCATCCACTACATCTCAAGATCATAATCCCTCGTCCATCCCATCTCATGATTCCTATCCTCAACCAAACCAAGATCCTACCATCCCATCGACTACATCTCAAGATCATAATCCCCTGTCCATCCCATCTCATGATTCCTATCCTCAACCAAGTCATGATCCTATCCTCCCATCCACCCCATCTCAAGATCACACTAGCTCATCCACTCCATCCCTTGATCCCCTTTGCATTCAAGATTCAATCAATCCATCTCATGAGCCCTTATCATCCACTACCATAAATCCAGATCCCATCATACTCCCCAATTCCTCTCTTGATCCCTTATCACTCATTCCTCCTGGTTCGGCTATCCCCTCATCTCCAACACATGATCCTTCATCGCCCTCTAGTCCTACCATCCAAACGCCACTTTTGTACCACCTTGGTCACATTACATTTATCTATGGTGGCCTTCTTATAGAAGCAAAATAACGTGTATGCACCACCCTACCTCTTCCACCTACTAATGTACTTGCATCATACTTCCAAGAGAATAAGCATCCTACCATAAATCACATGCTACAAAACATGAACTATCAAGGAAAATTTTTAGGCCTTCATGAGCAAGGTACTTTAGAGCCCATCCAAGTCAAAGAACATCCAGGCACACATGGTCTTGGATATATCTCCCAAAACCTGCAATCTAAAGATGTTGGTACAACCTCTGTACATCCTAAATGATCCTCTTCTAAAGGCACAAGAGGTACTTTCCATCGTTCTACCAAGTCATTTGCTGCCATCCCCCCTCCTCCATCATATTACCTCAAAACAACCGTCCATCTTCCTCCCTCATCCTCTAAATCCATTTTGGGTCCTTATGTCCCTCCATTGACCATCACTCATCCTCCATATACACCATCCATTTTGGGTCCCTATATCCCAAAATCACCCCCCCCCCATCTTATCCTATTCATCCTTTCATTCATCCACCCCCTCTCCCTCGTACACCGCATAAAAATCCTACCTTCATAACTCCTAATCAGGGTCAAAACAGGCACATACCTACACATAATCCATATAACCCTACCTCCATCAATCCACATCATCCATCTCCTCGCATCTATCCCCTTGCTACTAAAAGCACTTTGGATGCCAAAGCAAAAATTTATAAATCCAAATGTCCACATGAATCTAAAGCTCCTCATGTCCCCTTCAAAAGACATGTTGAAGAAAATAAAAATCAAGTCCAAATTCCAAATCAATCCAAAAGGCCACAAAGGCCCACCAAAGCAAAAATAAAAACCATGTGGATCCTAAAGAAAAAAGGTGCCATACCTTCAAATGAAAAATCCATGACGACATCCAAAGTTGTTGTTCCCCCACAAAATAATTCACCTCCTCCATCTCCTAAATCTATTTTGGGTCCCTACATCCCAAAAATCACTATCCCAACTAGTCCATTATCGCCACCCCCTCCATCCATTCCTCCATCTATATTTTCACATCCACCACATGTGCCAATGTTGGTCCTGAACACCTTCCCCTATCATACATCCGGTCCATCATTCCATCCATACACTTTTCAACACCCCATCCACTATCCCCCCTATCTCCCTCGTCCAACCCCTTTGATTCATCCTCTTGCATAATTCATTTCTTCTATTAAGGTTGTACCAACATCCACTGGTCACTTTACACATGGGCTCTTATTACCTCATATGGAACTTGATGCTTGATTCCTTCACCCATCTCCTTATCAAATATCCTCCAAATCCGCATATCCATATCCCTATCTTTATCCATCTTCGTCCACATCCTACTCCAAAAATTCAGAAAAATACAAAAAAATCAAAAAAAAAAATAGTAAAGAGAAAATCAATCATCCAATGGTGAAAACTTGGCAAAAAAAAATTTCCTTGGATAAGTACCATGATAAAAACCTGGAAAATAGGCATCATGCGTAAATTCCCCATCTAGTCTCCTTCCACGATTGGGGGAACATCCACTTATGCATTCCTTTCCTCCATCTCCTACATCTTCCTATCTTCTGCATCCTATCCATCCTATCCCATTTATCCCACTCCCTCCATCTTCCTTGTGATCTTGATAAATGTAGGGGCAAACCTATATACATGCTTTGGACACCTCTTGGCATATATTCCCCTCATCCATACACTATCATATTCCTTATCCACCTCTATCTATCTTCCAGTGCCCATCTCACTCCCTTATCCACCCATCTTGCTATCCCTCTTACCTCGGCATGCATGACACATCTAGAGTGGGGGCATCTCCTTATTTTCAATTGGGTCCTTGGAGACATCGTCCATCCATTCCACCAATTAATCCCCTCCATCTCCCCATCCTGCCCATCCTTACCTCCCCATCCATTTATCCATCTAGTCATCCCTTTCATCTACCAAATCTTCCTATACTCTCATCCACTAGTCCTTTTCATCCTTTCATCCTTATCTACTCCCTTCCTCTATCCCCTTATCCTAGCCTTACATCTTTCTAATATCCTCTCAATCTTCATCACTCATCTATCCATCATCTATCCACCTATCCTCACATCTTCTTATCCATCCATCTCTTTCCCTCTATTTTCCTCCTATCTCATCATCCCTTTTCATTGGTATCTCGCTATAGGCTACCCCCATGCACTCCAATGCCATTCACATCTTAATTCATCCCTCATATCTATTTCCTACATCTCCCTCCTATCTTATTGCTCTTCATCATTTATCTATACATCCTCTCATCCTCCCAATTCACCTTCTAATAATCTAGATCACTATCCCATCCCTGAGCTTCGCATAACCCACCTCCAACATATCAACCATCCCATCCGCATGACCTCTCTTCGCTCATCATATCCGCTCCATCCATTTATCTTGGTCATCTCATCATCCCTTGTCCATTGTCTTTTGTCGGTCTCTTGTCAAACTACGTTGCCCCTGCGCTTTCACGTAGGCAAGGTCGATCATTTGATCCGCCCCCGGGGCTTTGTCTTTTGTTTGTCTTGTCATCCGCCATCGTTTATCTTTGGATTTTGTATTGAACTACATCACCCCTGCGCTTTCACGTAGGCAAGTTCAATCATTTGATCCACCCCTTGGTGCATTTGTCCGTTTGGTCTTTTTCATCCATCGAGGTCTTCATTGTCCTCTTTCCGCTTTTATCCATGGTCTTTTATTGAACTACGAGGGCTCTGTGCTTTCATGTAGGAAAGGTTGATCTTTGATCAACCCTCGAGCCCCTAGGTCTTTAGGGTTTTTATTGCCTTGTATCTTTGTGTCCTATCATCATATTGTCTTGTCGTGTCACCAAGTACATCCCTATCCTAGTTGGTTCTTACAAACAAAGGTCATTAGTTTCATGAGGTTCAATCGGTTTCAACTACCCTGCGTCATGTCGATCAACCAATCTATCCTCCATCTTTGGTCTCAATAGGATGTATCCTTCCTAACAGACCGCATCAACCCCATCCATCCTTTTGATCCTATGGCAAAGGACGTTTCAAACTTGATTGTGATCTTTTGATGTTTTTGACATTTTGTTTATCACTTGAGCTCTCTATCATCACTTGTCATGGTCGCCTTGATCTATCATATCATGGTGTGCTTTGACTAGTAAACATAGGGGTGTATCTTGATCTTTTTTATGTTTCTGTCTTCTTGGTTGTCCCATGTAGTACCCACCAAGACTCTTGTGGTCTTGTGTTACGTTGAGGCATCCTTTTGTGCTTGTGGTTATCCCAATACCAGGGCCAACCAATGTCTTTATGACTTTGGGGTGTTGGAATAGCCTTCTTATCTATTGTGTTTGTTTTATGCATTAGACACTAATCCGTCTTGGTTTACATATCCTGACGCCCGGTGTCTTATGCTATAGCAAAAATCAGTGCTCCAAAGATGGCAAATTGAATTAGGATTTCATTTCATTTTCCATTCCATCATCTTGCATGTATCCCTCATCCTCTCATCCATCAAAATCCCTCACCAATCCATAATCCTTCATCAATATCCCTCCCCTATCCATCCAATCTTTTATCATCATCTCTTTGATCTTCTTAGAATACTATCAATTGGTTATTCTAAGCATCTTGTCCCCCATCATCATTTCATTTAACCATCTTGCACCCCCATTCGGTCCTCATCCATTCAATCTAGCACAAATCATCTAATCACACTCTTGGTCTTGTACCCATCCTTGCATGTCCGAAAAAGTATGTAAACTAGGGCGTATCCGCCCCTCTGCAGTAAATTGGAGGGCGTATCTTCACTTCTACAGCAATCAGGAGGGTGTATCCGCACTTCTATAGCAATCCAGAGGGCGTATCCGCACTTCTGGAGCAATCCAGAGGGTGTATCCGCACTTCTGGAGCAATCCAGAGGGCGTATCCGCACTTCTGGAGCAATCCAGAGGGCGTATCCGCACTTCTGCAGCAATCAGAAGGGTGTATTCGCACTTCTGTAGCAATCCAAAGGGCGTATATGCACTTCTGCAACAATCAAGAGGGCGTATCAGCACTTCTGCAGCAATCAAGAGGGTGTATCCGCACTTCTGCAGCAATCCAGAGGGCGTATCCGCACTTCTACAGCAATCCAGAGGGCATATCCACACTTTTGTAGCTTGACTGGGACAACATCATGTGTCCTCAACTCCATTTTTGCTCACCTTTATCTCCCATCACTTATCATCATTTCTTATCCATCAACTTCCATCATCTTCGTATCCCCTTTCATCATCTCATCTTTCATCTTTTCCCACGTCCCTTCATCCTTCATCACTCATCCGCCCTTCTGCCCTTTTTTGGGGGTGGATCCGCCCTTCCGGGGTAGATCTTCCCCTTTTCGGGGTGGATTTGCCCCTTCCCAGGGTGGACTTGCCCCTCTATAGCACTTTTTATCCCTTTTCTTCCCGGGGCCGCCATTTGCAAACCGTGCGTCGAATCGACTTCGTTCAAAAGGAAAACTTGCTTATTTTTTCAAGCTCTTTCCAACCATACCTTTCATTTCTTCCTATCAAGAATTCATCTGGGAGCCCTCTATTTTCCCTCCCTTTTTAAGGAGTATTTTTTTACTTCTTATTTACCTTTTTTTCCTCGAACTAATCCCTTCCCTTCTCGGGGCCACCATTTGCACCCCATTTGTCTAATTGACTTCGTTCAAAAGACAAACTTGCCTAATTTTTTGCCTTCTTTCCAACCATACCATCTATTTCTTCCTATCGAGAAGTTGCTTGAGACCTCTCTTTTTCCCCCATCATCCTTTTGAGGGGGCATACCCTTCACATTTACCTATTTTCCTTGTCATAGTCAATCCCTTCCAGGATTGGGGCATCTCATCCATTCCCCATTAAGTGGACAGCTCAGGTCCTCCTCCCCAAGCTGGGGCATCATCTTTCAGTTACTTCCTCTATAGATTCATCTGCACTTTCTTTTCTTCGAAGCACAGTTACTTTAACGGTACTTCGAAGAGGGGAAAAATGTAGACATCTAAATTTGACCACTTCTACATGGTCAAAATCGTCTACTTTATTCATCTATTTCATTAATAGTGATTAAATAATTTATTTAATCATTAATTCATTTTTTGCCTAAGGTTCCTAAAGTATGTAATTAAATAAATTAAATACTTTACCTTATCCCTTTTCTTCACTAAATTAAATAAATATGAAAAACTATTTAATTTAGTCTTTTAACCCATTTGGATTAAAACCAATTTTTTAATTCCCTTTTTCTCTCTCCTTGTCACATTCTCCATAACCCCCTTTTAATCCAGATTAAATTAAATAATTTGTGATTAGGATGTGCACCACGTAATCTTAATTAAGTGTCACATCCTCCATAATCTCCCAATTGTCTCTAATCTCTCATTAATTATCCTAATCATGTGTTTGGACAACCTTAATTAAAGTCATTAACCGCATTTAGCTTACCTTTTCTGGTCAACCTTCCCACTTACCATTTTGAGCTTGGACTCTCTTTCCCATGTGAATTTTTAATTCACATTTATTTGTCCAAGGCTCCTCTATTTCCCATGTGAATTTTTAATTCATTTTTGTCTTTCCAAGGTCTTCCCCATCCCCATGCAAGATTCTAGAAGGCTTGACTTGTCACTTTACATTTGCCAAGGACTTCTAGAACCTTGGACTTGTCACATCACCCACATGTGACAAATCTCCAGCTTTTTGGAGACCTTATTTTATCTAATAAACTCTCCAATGAACGTACATTTTTAATTTGCATTTATTCTTCCAACCACTACCCCTTTTCCCATGGAGATTTTTGAGGAATTCTAAAATTCCTCAAATGTCTCTTTCATCCTCATTTGGGGACAAGAAGTTCCTTTTTTGAAGAAATCTTCTCATCCCCCAAGGTACCTCAAAGGTACTTTTCCTTCATCCACCTCATGTGCTTCTCTTCCACCTCATGTACTTCTCTTCCACCTCATTTTCACATCATTCCATCCTAAGACATCTCACATTCCACATATCAAGATGTGAGGGCTTATGAGTCCTCAACTCACCATAGCCCTTCATCTTGATCTTGTTGGATCAATCTCAACCATTGAATTCTCTAGAGAATTCCAATTATCCTATAAATGCCCCCTCATTTCTCCCATTTTGAGGATCAAGTCTTTTCCTACCAAACTCTTGTCAAATTGTCATTTGCAGCATTTTAGCTTTGTCCATAGCATTTCTCATCAATACATCTTGCATTTTGCATCCACTTCACTCCATTGTCATCCAAGGAGCACACAAGACATCCAAAGATCAAGGGCCAACCAAGGAAGAAACAACATGAAGGTATAACAATCAACAATCAATTTTTTTATTTTGCTTTCATGTTATCTATTTCTTAGGCTAATCATTGAGGTGCCCTTTTCTTATGTTAGTCCTTATTGCATCATTTTAGCATCTCACATTAGGACTTGACATTTTTAGAGGATCACAGAAAGTAATGTGTAATAGTTACTTACCATAGAGATGACTACACTAATATCCCAATTAATTCCAGCAACTATATCATGTAGTGATTTAGAGAAAATTCAGATTGGGCATTGCGCCTCAAGCTTCATTGAACAAGGGCTTGTTTGTGGACCGTTTGAGCTGTCATTCTAGGTTTTCTATTTTTCTTTAACTAGTCGTCTTCTTCCTGTAGCTTCCCATATGGACCAACAGTTGCAACGTATCACTGAGTAATGGATGGGGGTGTTGTTTGATGACCACTTTCAGCCTTCACTCACTCCCAGCAACCTTCCATGACCCTATGTGCAGAACTTCTACGCAGCTTAGATAAGAGACTTTGCTTGTGATTCAGAGAGACGTTCAGGCCTAAAAGGTATTTTCTAGCTACACACTACCCATGATTTGTTCTTATTCCAGACACAAAACACCAAAATACCTACACACCTTCATCAGAAAGCCAATAGCGGCAAAAAAGCAACCAAAAATGGTGAAAAGCAGCAGAAAAAGGGCAAAAAATGATGAATGGTTGAGATTCGTTACATCGTAGTCTCAGTCAATCTACACTCATGGCCTTAAAAAGACTTGCAAAACTTGAGCATGGGGACGCCTTCGGCGTAATAATATTATTTTAGATATTAATTTTTAAGATATAATTATTATACAATAATTTCTTAACATTTATTATATTATACATAGTAATAACAAAAAATTAATCATTTATAATGATTTATAATCATACTTATAGTGGTAAGAGGTAGAGTGTAATAGTATGAATCTATTAACATAAATTATTGACTTTTATCTTAAATTTGACAATCATTTACATGTGAAAATATTAATATTTAATAATAAACATAATAATATATAATAATAAATATAAATATAAATAGATTATTAGTGATACTAAGAACAAAAAATAAAATAAAATAAATAATGTATATATGCATTTTTCCATCTATGTGTTTACATGTTTACCTATTCATGTGTAGTTTAGATATTAAATAATGTTCATATAAATATTGTAAAGAAAATACTTAGATTAATTATACAAATTTAATATAAACACCATAAATTTACTATGCACGCCTCAATATTGATATCTCTAGGCATATTTTAGATAAATGTATTTAAGATATCTCTACTAGTTAGATAATTAATGTTAATAGATATTCTACAATAGAATCAAGGAGTCTCATGTCATTACCATGTACATAAAAACTGAAACACAATTGAGATATATTTAAAAAGTTAAAACTTTGAAATAACTCTTAATTAAAATAAATTTATAAAATAACTCTTAAGTTAAAATAAATTTTAAGTAAATAAGGATTTTTTGTAGTTACTAAACATTATGAAATGAGATGTCTTCTATTACACTCTCGCCAACTATAGAAGCCTTAAAGTCTTGTTCAAATATTTTTCTCTTGCCACTCTCTATTGTGGTGACTAGTGAGGGTGTCAATGATGATTTTGCATCCTCCTTGATAGGGAGGTAATCCTCTATTCTAGTAGCTAATCATGTTGATGTTTTGGCCTTTAATTCTTCATGCCTTACCCAACTTGTTGTGGTCATTGTGACTTCTTTCCTACCACACCTTAACATCTCTAGTGGTGGCAACATTTGTGACGGTCATGTGGGAGTCGATATCCTACTGGATGTACTAGTGACGATGGATTCTCCTACTTGTGCTTTTATTGCTCAAGCTGGTGCTTTGAGTGTAAGAAGTGGCTCCTATGTAGCCATTATTGGTTTGGGGGTTCTTGCTTGACCTTCTAAGTGGAAAAAATCCAACCCCTCCCATATTCACAATCCTCTCTTGTCATGGTTGGATTTTGAACAAGAGAGGATTATGGACAAGGGAGGGATTGGATATTTTATCACTTAGAAGGTTAAGCAAGGACCCCCAAACCAATTTTATCTTCGTCAACCTTTCCCTACAAATTTAATAATTTGTGGCTTACTCTTCTCGACATACACAAATAGGTTCTAGAACCTTGGAAGCCTCTCCTCAATGAAAAATTCACTCTAAATTTGCTCATATTCTAGTAGACATATAAATCTCCAAGGCTCTTCATGGGAACACTATTTTGATGGTGGATGATTGATCTTATACTCAACCACTTGGCTATGAGGGTCTCCCTTTTAGATGTAGTTAATGTTTTACTATTGGCCACAGATCTTCAAATTGTTCACTCTCTCAATGCAAGTGTGTGGCTATGTGGTGAAGGAATTCCCATAGTGGTCACTTGATTATCGACACTTCTATTGACAATTCTTCTCTAGATGTTGGGTCTTCTTCGGATGTTGGGTCTTCTCCTCCCATTCTCCTTGCAAAGTGTATTAATCTCAAGGGGGATTTTCTTAGGGTTGGTGTAGATATGGTGTATCATGCTACTACAACTCCCACTGGGGATTCCCACCAAACTCCTAATTCTTCTACTCAACCTCTTGTATTCATTGCTTATGATACTCCTACAACTTCAAAGTGAAACTTGTTTTCTTCTGAGGTCGTTGTTTGATGGTTGGAATATCCTCATATATGTTAGTTTGTATGTGTTTTTCCCATGGATGGGCCCTATGAGGAAGCATCCCCCTTCTCCTAGGTTTGAGGACTAAGAAGATAACGTTTCTTAGAAAATTGTTCAAAGATGGAAGAAAGGTCTTTCCAAATTGATCTTGCAATCAAACATCAAATTTTAGGGTATGAGGTTGAATAGGGAAGGGTTTGGAATTTTTTAGGTTGGATCCTTTGGTATTGATTTGTACTTGGAAACTTAGTTGTAGATTTGGTTGTTCTTGCTTGGTAGATTGACTACAATTGTGATTCTTATAGTCCCATTTGAAAATTTCTTGTGTTGGATTTTACTTGTTGTAGTAGGTTTGTGGTTCCATCAAAACTAATGTACTTTAATCAAAAAATTTAAGTAATTTAAAATAACTCATAATAATATTACCGCGGGTAGTCCTCGGTCTCCTATGGAGAATATTTTACCAAAGGATGGTGTTCCTTTGGCCAAGTCTCTGGGTGTTTCACCTCCCTCTGGCGTGTCCCCTACTAGCCTTGTGGATCCCAGAGTGAGTCTTGCATCTCTAAATCTAAATATGTCTGCTAAAACAATCTTAGAGATTAAGGACACGACCACCAGCCTTGACCTAGGTTTGGAAGAGGTTGTTGCTGACCCTTTATTGGAGGTGGGTTTTGCTGGGACAAGTGAAACTATGGGAGAAGAAGGTGTGATATGGGAAGAAGAGAGCAACGGAGTAGTAGATGAATCTGTAGATAATGCAGAGGGCCTATTGTTGGAGAAATCCGCGGAGGAAGAAATTTGGACATTCTCGAACAAAAGAGGGAGGAAAAAGAAGGCGGATGTGGGAGGAGACTCTAAACCAGGCATACCCAACTAGAGACACACCAGGGTGAGAGAAAATACTAATGAGATTTCCCTAGGTAAATAGAGGACATTGGACGTGTCCTCAAAGAAAAGTAAAAAATGAAGGTTATGTCTTGGAACATTTGTGGGCTCAACAACTCCCACAAGCAATTAGCTCTGAAGAACTATGTTCTTGAACATAAAATTGATGTGTGCCTACTACAACAAACTAAGATGAAGATGACAAGCTTTGATAATATTGCTAAGTATATTTGGCCTGGTACGTCTTACTTCTATAGTGATGTTGATGGAGCTTCAGGTGGTCTACCAGTGCTCTGGAACCCCTCTAGATTCATGGGTTCTAAAATTTTCCACTGCAAGAGTAGTGTGGGAGCCTCATTCTCCTACCTGGGTGGTACTTGGTCCCTAATCAACGTTCATGCTCCTAATTAGAAGAATGCTAGGAGTGCTTTATGGCAGGATCTTATTGACTGGATTATAAACAATAATGATAACCGTTGGATGGTGGCTGGGGATTTCAACTCTCCCCTTTACCCTTTGGAGAAAAGTGGTGGTTTGGCTGACTACTCGGATAGTATGTCTGACCTGGCTAACTTCTTGAACTCTTCTGACCTGGTTGACATTGATCTTTTTGGCCAAGCCTTTACTTGGTCTAACAGGCGCTCAGGTGAAAATTTGACAAGTTCGGTTGGATCATTTCCTATGTTCCAGTCACTGGTCTAGTCTGTTGAGTGCTAACCTCATAGCCCTTCCCAGAATGGTGTTCGACCATAATCCGTTGTTGCTAACTTCCAATGATCATTCTATTGTTGGTCCTATCCCATTCAGATTTGAGATAATGTGGAACTCCCATTCCGATTTCAAGAATAAAATTGTTGAGTGGTGGAACATCCTTGTTCATGGCTCCCCCATGTTTAGGATCTTCTTCGAACTTAAACATATCAAATGCATGGTTAAAGGGTGGAATAAGCATGTGTTTGGTGATGTTTTCCAAAAGAAAAGGATTATAGGGGAAAATTTGAAAATCTTGCAAAATAAAATGAAGGAAGGGGATGATAGGCAACAGACTCACAACCAACAAATTGAGAATAGGAAGTAGTGGGAACAAATCCTCAAGAAAGAGGAAAAATTTTGGAAGCAGAAATCTAGATTCCAATGGCTGAAAGAGGGCAACAGGAACACCTCCTTTCATGTGTTGACCATCAAACATAAGAAAAGGAATCAAATTGCTAAACTAACTAATACGAGGGGTGAGGTGATATTTACCCCTACCCAGATTGGCCTTCTGGTTGTTGATTACTTCCAGGAGGCCTACCTAGCACCTGCTGAGGCACCCAACCCAGCCATAGATAATTTGTTGTTAAACCACCTTCTGACTGTCATCTAACCCATAATGATAATCTTGGGATTCTTAGTGTTGTTACTCTAGAGGAGGTTCGGTTAGCTACTTTTAGCATGGGGGAATTCAAAGCTCTAGGTCCTGATGGTTTTCCCCCTGCTTTCTTTCAGATCTTCTGGGAGATAGTGGGGGAGGACCTTGTTTTGGTTGCTCATGATTTCTTCAAAACTGGTAAAATTCTCAAACAACTAAACCACACCTTTATTGCTCTAATTCCTAAAATTGGTGATCCTCAATCCATGTCTAATTTCAGACCTATTAGCCTTTGCAACACCTTTTATAAAATCTTGTCCAAGATCTTGGTGAATTGAATCAAACCTCTTCTTAACAAACTCATTAGCCCCACCCAAAAAGGGTTTGTTCTGGGTCGTCATATTCTTGATGCTACGGTTACCACCCATGAGATCCTCCACTCCATGGATAGATGTAACTATGTGGGGATGGCCCTCAAGCTAGATATTTCAAAAGCTTATGATAAGGTTATCTAGGACTTCATTCCCAAAGTCTTGACCAAGTTTGGTTTGAGCCAGCTTGTGGTCAACCTCATTATGGAATGTGTTACTACAATTAAGTACTTTGTTCTAGTCAATGGGTCCCCCTTTGGGTTTTTTCCTGCTAGTAGAGGGATCAGGCAGGGTGATCCCCTCTCATCCTATTTATTTATTATGATAGTTGATGTGTTGAGCAAGAACTTTTCTAATCTGTTGTTGGAGGGTTCCATTAAGAGAATCAAAGTTGCCTCTTCTTTGGACCCGATTGTGATACAACAATTTGTTGATGGCACCTTCCTATTTGGGAAAGCCTCTGTGGTTGAAGCTAGAAAATGGAAAAACTATCTAAACAACTATGTTGCCTACTCTGGCCAATGCATCAACTACAACAAAAGCATGATTTACTTATTTAACAACACTCCTAACTTGAAAGCTAGGGTGACTACAGTTTTGGGTTGCTTGAGTGGGACTCTCCCTTCAGTTTATCTTGGGCTCCCCTTCACTGTTAAGGAGGTCACCCCTGACTTTTGGAACTCGGTGCTTGAAAGAATCCAAAGAAAACTTGTTGGATGGAAATGATCCATTCTTAGCCATGTCAGGAAGCTCCAACTTCTCTTTGCTGCTCTTCAAGGTATACCTATTTACTTCTTCTCCATCTTCATAGGTATATAGCTGAGAAATTTGAAAAAATCCTAAGGAATTTCCTCCAGTCTGGGACTAAGGATAAGAATAGATTTTCCTTGGTTAAATGGGAGAAGGTCTGTTAGCCCAAAAATTGTGGTGGTCTAGGGATTAGGGATATAACAAACACTAACAAGGCTTTGATGGCCAAGGTAGGTTGGGATCAAATAAGGAATACCAAGGACTGGTGCAAAATCATGAATTCTAAATATCTCCAGAACAAGCCTTTGGTTTGTTGCCTCTTTGAGACACATCCACGGGGTTCTTTGGTTTGGAGGAGCATCTGCAACACATAGAGTCTTATTAAAATTGGGGTTAAATGGAAGATTGGAATTGGTAATAAGATCAGGTTTTGGGCAGATCCTTGGTTATTGGACATCCCCGTGGAAAGTTCTAGTTTTAGGAACCTCATGAGACTGGCCCAAAGGTTCTTCAGTTTATACATGAGGGATTATATTCTTGGGCCTCCTGGTGCTAGGGTGTGGAAGGATTTAACCCTATGTTGCCTCTTTTTCCAAGATCTTTGTGGCCTAGCTAAGTCTCTTCAGGATTTAATTTCTCTCACTAGGCTTCCCTCATCCTTCTTGGGAGATGATTTTTTTTGAACTTTTGACAAATAGGGTGATTTGTCTATCAAATCGGCGTATAATCTGTTGACAAACCAGAGCACGGCGGTTGATCCTTGGAAGAAGGTCTGGAACCGCCATATGATCCCAAAAGTCAATTTCTTCTGGTGGATTGCCTGTCATAATAGGATCCTCACTCAAGATAACCTAAGGAAAAGAGGTTTTCATATCCCCAATAGATGTTTCTTATGTAAATGTTGTGAGGAAACTGTTGATCACTTACTGTTACATTGCCCGTTTGTTGTTGAAGTTTGGGGATTGTCTTTTGAAAGATTGGGGATTTGTTGGACCATTAGTAAGGATATTAAAACTTTTATTTTGGGTTGGTGTGGTCCTTATATTCATCCCTTTCCTGGCGAGATTTGGAACCAAGTTCCCCCAATTATTTGATGGTGTTTATGGAAGGAGAGGAACAACAGGATATTCAGGAATGTTGAGATGAGCTCTAGAGAGGTCTTTGGAATTGGTGCTCGTTTTATTGAGGAAAACATCTCAATTTTTAATGGGAAACTTCCGAATAAGGGACCCACTGAATGTGAAATAAAAATGGCAAAGGCTTGGCATCAGAAGTTGGATGCAAGTTCTTTTGACAACTTTAGATCCCTTGCTAGGAGTAACACCATTTGGAAACCTCTGGATAGTGGATGGTTTAAACTCAACTTTGATGGGGCTGCTAAAGGCAACCTAGGAAAAGCAAGTATAAGAGGTGTGATCAGAGATTCCAGAGGTGATCTTGTGGCAGGTTATACTGGGGGAATTGGCTTCCAATATTCTCTAATTGCGAAAGCACATGCGCTGCTCAAGGGCCTTCAAATTGCTACTTCTTTGGGGATAGAAAACCTTCACATTGAAGGCAACTCTAAGTCCATCACCGGTGCTGTGAATTTTGGTAGACCGCTAGGTTGGAATACGAAGGATATCCTCCTAGATATTAGGCTCTTTTTATGTAAATTAAGGCTAAGGAAAATCACCCACATCTATAGGGAGGGTAACCAAGTGGCAGATGCCTTTGCTAACTTTGGCACCTCTTGGAAGAGTTCAAAATGTTGGAGAAATATGAGGAACTTATCGCTAAAAAATTAAGATCTCATCTTGAAAGAATAAAACCCTCAATTGTTATGATGATGCAAACTTTATTGTTTTGGGGGGTTGTTTGGGGGTCCACGTGGTTTTTCTTTGGGCTTGGTGGATGGGTGTAAAAGTTGAGGTGGCATACGAGTGGCGAAATTCAAATTTGAAGGTTAATCCCATGCCAAATGAAGATGGCTTTACAAGGAAGAATGGTGCATAATTTGTTATTATGAATCTGAAGGGTTGTACTTTGTGATATCTCCTTATGGGGATTGTGTTAATTTATCATTTCATTCCCAAGGCCGTGGATTTAAATCTTGACGTGATGGCTCATTATGAGGGAAAGCTCCCTTTTTCTTTTCAGTCTCTGCTATTTTAACTCTGAGCCTTAAACCCTCTCACCTCATTATTACTAAATTTAGCATAGTGGCCATTCAGCCTAACTTTTTGTGCAATGACAATATGGATAAAGAACCTCGCTTTCCCATCATATCTTGCCTTGCTAGGTATAATTGCCTTAAGATCCCCATTAATGATATCGCTAAACTTATAAAGATGATTATCATTTTCACGTGTGTGACCTGCGCATGACCTTGATTAACCATAATAGCCACTTTTTCCCAAATATACATTATGTAATGAAAGCCATTCACTTAGCCAATACCTCTAACATTTTACTTTTGCATATTCTCTGGTTTACTTCTCTGCAGGTTGAAATCATGGGTGGCGATTGTGTGTGTACTGAACCTGATAACTGCGGGGAATTTAGGAAGAATCCTTTGGTTTGGTACATCTGTGTTGAGGGTGGCTTAGCTCCCCTTATGGAGAACCTTGTGGGCCATGACCCTAACCTGTCCGCGCAATTTGCCAATTCCTAGAGGGACCAGAGAGTGACGCTGGGAGGAATATCCTTTGATGTTAGTGAAGAGTTGATTGCACAAGCTACTGGGATGCAGAGCACGGGAAAAAAGTATCCTAAACACACTAGAACTTAGGACAATGACAACATGAACACATTCTTCGTGGGGAGTGAGAAACCGGTCTACAACCAGACTAGTTTCGAATGGGAGGCCCTTCCGTAGCCCTGGGACCAAGTGTGATTGGCCCTCATAAATTATGTCATGCTCGAAGGTAGATTTAAAACCTACTTTTTCTACCACTTCCCTTTGTTAAATCATCTTAGACACAAAATTCTTTTAAGTTTCCCGTTCTTTCTGCTTATGGATTTGGAAAGTTCGGTGGAAAAATGTAAGGAAACTGCTAATCCTAACCCGGAAGATATCCCTCCTCTATCTCTCCACCAAGGGCTTATCATGAGACTTTATCATTTCCACCTTGCTTTATGCCCACCTAAGCCCATCTCGGCTTTTCATGTGGAGGAAGTCGAACCCCTCCCTGTTGCCAACATCTCCCCTACTAAGTCTAAAAGCCCCATCCGAAAACCCCATTTGAGTGCCTCTGATAATCCTAAACCTAAGCAGGCTGCTAAAAAACTTAAAGCATTGCGGGTAAAGCTCAGACGAATGTGGTGGCCAGTCTGTGTGAGCTTAAGGCCACCTCAGCCAAAACTGCTTACAAAGCCACTCCAAAGAAAAAAGGCAAAGATGACAAAAAGGGCTTAATGGAACCCATGGTGAAAGATGGCAGAGCTAAGAATGTTGTGGGAAAAGATTCCAAAGGTGACACTATGGTGGAGAAACTTCTATTCGAAGGTTCGAGAGGTTGGCAAAGAATAACAAAAAAAGATAGATTATTGAGGAATTAGAGGAGGAGCAGTCGAACGACAAAGAGGACAAGGAGGAGGAGATGTTCGAGGAAGAAGAGGAGGAAAATGTGGAAGGACCCCACACCATCCCTGACAGTAGCAAAGAGCCGAAAGAGAACTCGGCCTCTCAATCTTCGCACCCTCTTGATGCTAAGATTGTTGAGAAACCGATGATTGTTGATGAGGGAGAGGAACGACGTGTGCTTAAAGAAAGAATGGACAAGCTGGATAAAAGATTCAGGGGCCTGACCCGCTTCACTGTGAAGCTGGTTCATTTTATCACCAGCACTCTATCCGTGGTGATCAAGGATGAGTTGGAGGGAAAGAATGTTGAGGAGAACCAAGAGTGGGTCGAAGATGATGTCGTGGACCTCCTGTCTAAAAACTGGGATAATGTCAGTTAGCTTTTATTTAGTCTATGTTTTGGTGTTTCTATTGTTAGTATGTAGTTAGTGTGTTGCTTTTTTGTTGTTTTTGTTCGGTGACTGGCTCTTTGTTATTATTTTGGACATGATCTCTTTTGGCCCTAGGGGCTCGTTGTGTTAAGGGTACAACACCTTGTAAATGCTGCTTACCGTATCAAAAACATAAATAAAATAAAATGATTATTAAATAATTTTAAAGTAATAAATTAATTGTTGAGTAAATATAATAACTCTTGATTATAAAATAATTGTTAATAAAAAATAAATAAATAAAGATGTATTAAAGATAATTACAATCTTATTATTATGATTTATTTTATTTTTTTCATGATTTTTAATCTTATAAAAAATTTAATACAATTATACTTTATAATAATAAAAAAATTTAATTAAATATAATTATAAGTGAGAATATATTTTTATCAAATAATTATTTTTTGTTAAATTTTAAAGTAACAATATAAATTGTACATATGATTTACATTATTTTTAATTATTCTTATCATTTAGTTTGAAATATTCTAATTGTTTGATCAACTAATCAAATAAGAACCTTAATTTTTCATTATTTAATATTATTTGAATATTTTATTTTTGAGAAATTTTAAGATAATATTTTCTTCATTGTTATGTTTCAAAAATAATTATTACCTTTATTTATTTAGTTAAAAAATCAACTTTCAACATCTTGTATATTTTCATTTTATAATATATTTCTTAATTATTAAATATTATTTTATGTTAAAATGATTTTATAAGCTGTTTGTCAATAATTATCTTAATATCAAGTAATAATTAAATTAAACTAAATTACTAGCTATTTTGGGATTTATTGGTCATAGACTACACTTATAAAAGTAGAATTAACTCGTTATTTAAAAGATTTTTGTTCCCATTTTGCTTGAATATTATTTTAGAAATTATTGAAAAAGAAGCTACTGATAACATCTAAGGTGCTGTGGTGTAGTCGGTTATCACGTCAGTCTTACACACTGAAGGTCCCCAGTTCGAGCCTGGGCAGCACCAGCTTGAAACAATTTTTCTCTTTTTTGTTTAAAGGAAATTGCCTCACTTTTACCTGACGAAATTGGTCGCTATATTATCAAATTGTGTTTGCTTGATTCCAATCTGATATATGGACGTGTTCAGATTATCAGTGTTTTTACTTGTTTCCAAATCTTTTGCCTGAAATAACACTTTACAATAATTCCTCAGGATTTATTTGGTGCATTTTCTTTTGTGTATGGTTAGGGTTTTCTTGCAGTCTCAGTCATGTCATATTGTTAAGTTTACACTACTTTCTAGAGTGATTGTGTATTCAATCGACCCTTAGTTTTGCCATCTGGGAGCTTAGGGCTTTTATTATGATCAAAGTTAGATCTTATGTAGTTAATATTGAATCTAAAGCATACTTTGAAATTTGTTTCAAAATTTATGACGAGGTTTGTCTGGCTTTTTGAGTTTGATATTGTTTTACCAAAGATCTATTTAATATTGCATTAGTTGACAAAGATGAATCTAAAGCATGTTTGAAATTTGTCTCAAAATCTATGATAAGTTGTAATTCAGAAATCTCAGCACTAATCTATGACAAAGTTTGTCTGGTTCTTTGAGTTTGATATTGTTTTACCTAGTAATGATGTTGAATCTCTTTGTAATTGCTATGAGAATTATAGTATTGTTGTACATTGTGTGGGCCATCTCCCTTTGAATAGTACTTCCTCTTTTGGGTTTAAAATCTTGAAAAACAAGATGGCATTGAGTTGTCTAGGGTTGAGAATTTATCGAGAGGTTTATTCATGTTTGTTTTGCATAGCCCTGAAAAAAGTAATTTGTTGCTTATCCAATTTAGTTGGTGGTTCATATGAAACGCCTTTCTAGTGATTTGCTACTTGACCAAAGATTTTAAAGTCCATGAGCAAGCATCTCTCCAAGTCTCTACATTGGTTGAGTTCCTAGGCTTCCTATCCCCCATGTGAGTATCCTTGGAATAGATTGTTTACTAATTAGACCATTTTATCTACCATGAACTAGAGAACTTTTTAATCCCTAATCCCAGAGAAGGGTTTGTGATGTCAACCTCAACTTTAATCTCAAAGAATCCATAGTGATTCAGGCTAATGGTTGTGATTTTGATAGGTCACTTTTATTAATTTTCTCAATACTTGTTTATATGGACAAACTTCATAACAGAAAATTAAGGATTGTTCACACACACCTAAACTAGCTCCTAAGTCAATTGTACAGTCTTTGGCTCCCCCAACACAAGATGCTAGCTAGTTGATTGTTACTAGATAAGAACCTAAGGTTACCAAGCAACCCAAGGCCAATGACCTTTTGTCAAAACCTCAATATGTGTGTAAGAATGAGGTCACCCTAATGGCCTAAAACAAAATATTGGTTCCTTTCACTAGACCCCTTCCTATTTCATCTTATCAATTGGTGGTTAAGAGTGTAGGATACAAACATCTCATTAAGGACCTTGGGACACCTCTTATAATTATTCAACTCTCTAAGTGATTATATATTAATTGTAGTGAGGACCAATTGCCAAGGGAGAATTTAGCAACAAATGCTACTATATTTCACTAAGAGATTTTATTATGGAAAATCAACACCCTCTATTAGGAAACCAATTTGAAACATTAGTAGACAATAATAGCAGTAATCAAAGCACTCTATAGAGGAACCCTCCACTTGAATTTAATCTCTTGGAATGCTAGAGGCCTTATAGAAGCTTCTCATTAGTTATATTTATCAGTTGAAGTTTAATAGTTTGATCCATTTGATATTATGTCTACAAGAAATCAAATTTATAATATTTTTTATTCAAGCCACCTTGGAGTTAGTTTGGCTTCAAGTACATTCTATCACATCACATCGCATGAGGTGGGACAAAGTGATACGCACATGTTACTTTCTCCCAATTTACATTTAGCTATTATTGCCTCTAGGGAGGAGCCCAACCACCATGCTATATGGGAAATCTTTGACTTAAATGGGAGAATGATGAGGATTGCCAACACTTATGCCCTTTATGATGATCTTGGAAGAATGGCATTATGGCATTGGCCTGCTAACAACTTGTCACTTACCAACTAGATCATTTGTACTAATTTAATATGGTGGAGTTGCTCAAGGATAAAGTTGGCATGTTGTCAATGTGTTGGTGTGTTGGAGAGCATCAAGCATGGTTTTATTTAAAAAATTGTGGAGGCTAATGGGACCCTTATTTTTTGTGATGGTGGTAGCATGCTATGTAAATCCAGGGTTTTTATGGTTCAACTTGTTGGTCAACAAGGACATGGTGCTCAAATTTATTGATTGTGTTATGCTTTCTAAGCAACAAATATTATGTCTCTTCTCCCACAATGACAAATCTATGAAAGTGCATTATAAGACCATTCTTTCTAATTCCAATCCCATCACTTTTAAAATTCAATGAGTTTGTGTGCCAAAGAAAATACTATGCATGCATTTGTTTATGAATGCGTTGCATCTAAAACATCAGGGTACCATCTACTCATTGCCACTGATGGAATTCTATGATTGATCCCTTTTCTACCTTCTTATGTAAGTTTGGAAGCAAGTTATCTATGTCTACAAGCATGTTGAATTTGTTGTTGCCAATGGTTTTACCAAGGTCCCTTGCAAGCTTGAAAACAATCCTTTCAACTTGCATATATAGACTTACAATGCCAAGCTTTGACACTACTTCAATATTGTCGAAGCTCATTGAGGCAAGGGTGATTAGGTTCAAGCTCAATTATATTGGCTCAAGGTGGGAAACAAAGCCTCAAAAGACCTATTCAAATCCTTTTGTATCAAGCAAGATCACTTATAAATTAAATCTATAATGATGGAAGTTTGGAGGCTTTCCTCTCTTCTCAATATTTCCATGCCTTTTTGGACCATTATAAGCTAGCAATTCAAGCTCAACTTGATTCGCAGAGGCATTGTAGTGCACTTCAACAATTCTCAGAGGTGATTTCCCACCTAGATTAGCTAATCAACCAACATAGCTTGTAATACCCAACTCAATTTGGATCAGCTATATGATGTTCTTATGAGCATCGCTAATGAAAAAGTATTGAGCTTAGATCATTTTCCTTATGAGCTTTTTAAAGCCGCCTAGTAATTTATGGGATCAAATTTTTTTCCAAGCTTACAAAAAAGCTACCCTCAAGGGTTCCTTGAGGTCCTTGATCAACTATGGTATTATTAAATTCATTCCTAAAGTTGGGGATCCATAGCTCATCTCCAATTGGTGACTTATAGCATTACTTAGTGTATCTTACAAGAATTTTGCCAAAGCTCTTTCTCAACGCATTCACCATTTATTACCTTTCATTATTTGACCAAAGCAAACCAACTTAATTCAAAGTCATTACAACTTTGATAATATCATCGATGTGTGGGAAGCGATGAAGTGGGTTAAGGCCTCTAGAGAATTATTACTTTTTTAAAGCTAGACTTTGAAAAGTCCTATGACTATATTGAGTGGTTTGTCATTCTAGTGATACTCAAAGGTCTTGGCTTCAACATTTTTTTCTCTAGGTCATTCAAACCTTATTCACTAATTTTTCTTTTTCTTTTTGTTAATGGAAGAGTTGTTGAGAGCTTCAACCTTTTTCACTCTATCAAGCAAGGATGTTTGTTGGCTCCTTCTTTGTATGTTTTGGAAGTTGAATCTTTTGGCTACCTACTTGTACACAAACCTTTGCTTGGTCTGGTCAAGGCAATCTCCCTCCCTTCCTCCACCCAAAATCTTATCAATGGGTACATCACTAATGACTCCTTTCTCATGTTATCAAATCAATAAGAGTCTTTTTATGAAGTCGTGTCTTTCCTTAATATTTTTATTTGGCTTCCTATTCAAACTTGCAATTACATTAAACAATATTGTAGGCAAAGTAATTTCTCATTGTCACCCTAGTTGAAATTTTTTTGGATCAAAAAGCTGGATATGGTTGAATTTTTGGCCATTCCCTTTATGTTTAAAAGCTCTCTTTCATGTTGTGTAAGTGTGTTATTCAAAGGATGGAGAAAAATATCTTTTGGATCTTGATGTCTCTCTCTCTAATAGGGAAATTTTAGATCTACACTAAGGTGTTGGGTACTACTAATGTCTATTGTCCTCATTGGGCATCGTCTAAAGTTGCTTATGACTAACTAAAACAAACTCCTTAGGGATTCCTTGAGGGAAAATGGGCAACAATCTCATGTTTTTGGCTAAGATATATGTTGTCTATCCCAAGTCAAAGGTGGTATGGGCATGATTTACATTTACAAACAGAGTGAAGCTCTTTTCTCTAAGTGAGTTATCAAATTTATTGAAGGTGTTAAATCATAGAAGATTATTCTCAAGTATTGTATTGAAGAAAATTGCCTATATCGCAAGAGTGTTGGAAAGGTATTGGTTCCCATTCTCTTCTCAGCGCGTTGGCTCCATTCAAGATCAAGGATTTGTTTGTTGTTCAAAGCATTTGGAATTTGTTTTGTATGTGAAACCCTTCTTTAGGTAGGTTGGTGATGGTTTCAAGACTAGTTTATCCTTTATTGACTAGTCTTTGGTGGGCTTCCATCATTAATTCTTCCAATTTTCCTTTGGTTGAGACTCTACAAACCAAAGCATTGAGGATTTTTGGCAAAGGTATTCACACCATAAGGGATCTTGTCTCTTCTAGGTATTGGACTCATAGGCAAACCTTGCAAAAAATACTTAATCCATCCATTTCAGATTTACCATCTATTCAAAGAATTTGAGATCTTTCCCATTAAATCATGTCGCACAAGGTGAGCCTTCAATCTCCAAGTGTTTGGTGGAAAGACTAGCATTGGAATCATGATACAACATTTAGGAATTATACTCTTAGGTTTCTCTACAGAGTGCTTAGTCTTTTTCTCTTTGGCTCTCACTAAGCTGAACTTGAATTGGGGTCTTCACTCTTCCCCTTACACGTGGAATTTCTAGCTTTACAAAATTTGGGTGGGTAGACTTGAACCTAAGATTGCCTTCATGTGGTAGGCTTCTTGGCCAAAAATGGTTCACCCAAGGAGCTCTCATCCCAAATGTATTGTCTATCACAAAACTAATAATTTTAAGCATTTTTTTAGACTTGTCCTTGGGCCTAGACCACTTGGCAATGGTTTCATGGTCTTTTTACTCTTATCACCCTAAATTCTTCTCATGGAAATTTGTTATTTTTGGGGATTCAAACCCTTAGCTAGATTGCATTGCTAGACTATTGAATTTCTTCATATCTACTATTTGTTTCCAAATCTAGATGTCTAAAAACAAAGCTATTATTTGTAATGAAGATGCTAGTTACATTTGCTCACTAACTAAGTTCCTCCTAATGGTATTGGTTACACCATACCGCCTTTTGTTACTTACATGTGTAGCCACAACTACTCCTACAACCATGGTCATTTATCATCATCATATGTGTAGTGAGTATGGTCTACTTCCCCTCATGGGAAAGCATCCAACTCTAGGCAAACTATGGTGATGTGCTCATCTCCTACCATGAATTTGTAAATTATGAATCTACCACCAACAATGAATCCTCTACCAAGCTAGGTTGTCTTAGTCCCCCTAGCAATGAAAGATCCTTTAACCAAGAGTGTCGATGCCCCAAATTTACCACATGAGCATTCTTAGCGGGTTGTGCTAAATAGTGATAATCCTCCTCCACTTCCCCCCAATGCAATTGCATGTTCTCAATCAAGCATTTGGTTTTATAAACTTTGTTGATCATGTTTTTTAGTAGTGCACACTAGTCGATAGCCAGGCTCGTTTAAAGAGAAGCAACTTTGTTAATCATTGTTACATGTCAAATGTGTTTTGTATACTCTCAAAGTTTTATAGTCAACTAGGAGTAACCACTAACGGTCGAAAAATTCCTTTTTCAACAAACAAAAAACTAGGTACTTTATTGGGTTTTCTAATTTTTCCCATGTTTTTAAAGTAGTTTTAAACCATTCCTGTAAATTGTAAAACCACTTTTCATGTGCCTATTAATATCTACATATGCTTAAAGGTTAAGGGTTTTATTATTGTATTGTGAATGCCTAATTTTTACACAATAGTGAAGAAGGTTATTATGTTGGGTTTTTTACTTGAGAGCATTTTTCGTTGGTTAAAATTATTTGTGTTTTGTTTTTATTTTCTTCTGATATAAGCTTACTGGGATTTTTCCCCTTCATTATAGAGAGCTCATTTAGAAATCCTTTGGTTTAGACAATTTCTTATCACATAGTGAATTGTTAGCTTGTCTTAATCTCTTACAATGAAGGTTTTTAATATTATATTTTGTTAAGAGTATCCTTCTGAAATGGCAATTGCTTAACCCAAACCAATTATATATTTTAAGGCATTTCTCTTTAGGGAGAATAACCTCTAGCAATCCATGAAGTAACCATGAGTAGTCCATAGAGGCTTGAAATGTTCAACAATCATACTTGTGATATAATGTTAATCAGTCATCATTCTAGTTTTCATTTTTAAAGGCATACAATAGTCTAACCCTTCTTCCTTTTCAGATATGGGTGAGAAAACATTGTGTTTTCATCAATGCATAATATTTCCACATCAAAATTGAAAGGAAGTCATGTACATGAAAGCAACTTCCTACACCAATCCAAATGGGGGAGATAGTGCAAAAAAAAATTAAACCCTTAACAATTAAAGTTTAAGATAAACATTCAAAATAATAGCAAACCCTTACAATGTTTACATGGGGAAAACCCTTTTGGGAAAAAACCCCACTCTAAAAGCACAGCTCAATTGTATTATTAGTGAATGTTGTTTGCAATATAGTCACAAAGCCAAGCTCATTAATAGGATTCTTCAACAACGATAATATTTCTAGAGTGATTTTGACGACATAACGATACCCTTAAAATCTTCAAACTTGTACTATCCAAAATGAACAATGTAATGTCCCCAATTTCACCCTACGCCCTTCATTTGGATTTAGCCTATTTCCAGAAATCCGTAGGCTACTCAGATGTGCAAATTAGGGTTTCCTATTTTATAGGGGTTCTAAAAAAGGTTTGCATGAATAAGGATTGTGGATTCTTTCTAGGTTTTCAAAGAGCTTCGCAGTGGTATGACCTGCAAAGGCATTGGGCACCTTTTTAGAATTTACTATTTTTAGTAAGTTATATTTCTGGCAGCGCCATCATGGGCAGTAGCATCAGCAGTCGTCTTAGTTTCCATTTCAGGTAGTGCAGTTTGGAGCATAATTGGCTTTCAGCTTTTTGAGGCCATTTTGGTGAAATAATATATTTCAAGGCATTAATGTTTTAATTTCAAGTTGACCCCTTGGCCTAGCTCATTAACTTTAAGTTGTGTTTAAAAGGTGGTCATGAAGGGGGATGCCTTCATGAAGGAAATATTAAACATTTAATAAAGTTTATTTATGCCTTGAAGTGGATGCCATTCTAAGAGGGATTAAATATTTGTGAATTATAAAATATTTCAAAAAGGGAACTTTTGGCGTCCCATTCTTGGAGGAGTTTTGGGAATTTGTAAAGTCACATCTTTTTCTATAAAAGAGAAGTCTTGCTCCAGCTTTTGTTATCTTTGGAAAATATTGTAAAGTTATGTTGCTGGTTTGAAATCCAAAATCCGGCTAAGGAAAAGCTTAGCAAGTTTACTCCATTCTTCGGGCTTGAAACTATGGTTCCCTAGATGGTGATCTGAGAGTGTACTTCATCCAGAAGTACATATTGAGCATTATTGTGGAGTTTTGGTGAGATATTTCCAGTTTTCATGTTGTTGGTTATTGTTTGGCTGAAGGAGATTTTCATATACAGCTTTTGGTATGATTTGTGTTTGCTTATGGGTATTGTTTCTATCCATCTATATGCTAGAGGCGCCCCTTTTGGTGCAAAGACAGAATTTAATATGAAGTGGCTTGGAGGAGTTTTGGGAATTTGTAAAGTCACATCTTTTTCTATAAAAGAGAAGTCTTGCTCCAGCTTTTGTTATCTTTGGAAAATATTGTAAAGTTATGTTGCTGGTTTGAAATCCAAAATCCGGCTAAGGGAAAGCTTAGCAAGTTTACTCCATTCTTCAGGCCTGAAACTATGGTTCCCTAGATGGTGATCTGAGAGTGTACTTCATCCAGAAGTACATATTGAGCATTATTGTGGAGTTTTGGTGAGATATTTCCAGTTTTCATGTTGTTGGTTATTGTTTGGCTGAAGGAGATTTTCATATACAACTTTTGGTATGATTTGTGTTTGCTTATGGGTATTGTTTCTATCCATCTATATGCTAGAGGTGCCCCTTTTGGTGCAAAGATAGAATTTAATATGAAGTGGCTGATTTTATAAGTGAGGTCGACCCTCTCCTAGGGCCGTACCATTCATTTATTACTATGGAATGTATGTTGGTTGTCTTTGTTAAGTTTGAAGGTTGGAAAGTGGTGGTTTCTTGGTCACCTAGCTATAGAAGAGATACACTTTCAATTTGGTTCAAGTCCGTGGAGTGTGGTAAGAGATTTGACATTTTTGGTGAGTTGATATTTGTTGATTCAAACTTTCAGTTTGCTGATTTTATATCAGAATTATTTCAGTCTTTGATTTCAGATTATTCCTTCAATAATTGAGAGAAATCTAGAGTGGGAGATCTTCTATTTCTTGGTGCTTCAAAACTATTGTAGTTCTCATGTAATTTGCAGCTCTTCCTTATTTTGTAAGTTAATAACAATAGTATTGTTTCAGTCTGTTTAATTGTTGCTTATTTGTGTTTAATTATCACATTGTAACCCCTAGATGGTTTACCACCAGTGTGGAAAAAAGAACTTGTTAATTCTCTCATTGTACCCACTGGAAAAGTGGTGAATTCCCAATCATGAGTGGATGTCTTCCGCAGTGGATGAATTGTTTTATTTGTAATTTCATTCCCCCCACTGTTTAATGGAAGTGTGGAAAATCTTTTATGGCTAGTTATCCGCCTAAGTTCATTTCAGTTTTGTAATAAGTACTCTGCCATATGTTAGCACCTCGCCTTCTAAGGGATCTTATGTGCACATTCTTGGTGTTGAGTTTAATTTCTCTCATTCGATTGTAATCATTTCAGTTATTGATTAATTAGATCCTAGGGATCCTCTAACCATATGTCTGCCCCTCCTCCTTAAGTGGTTTTAGGGCACATTCTTGGTTAGAGTTCTTTTCCACATCGTTTTGGTTTAAAGCTAATCTTAATGGGTGCATGATTACATTGTAATTGTCATTGAAAAAATCAAAAAATTGAGAGGGTATCTTTCAGTGGTATCAGAGCCCGTTTTCCTGCCATCCTATGAATTTCAGTGCTTCGGTTATCAGATGAGAGTCAGAGAAGACAGATACTACATCTGAAAGCAAAACAAAGTTTAGTTTCAACTTCAGAAGTTTTTGAAGTTGACACTTTTTCAAAGGTTTGAGAAACCTTGTCTTGTCAGATTAAAGTATGGCTAATGAAGAAGAGATGAAGTTGGCAGAGACACTTTATATGGTTGGAAAGAGTTTTGACAAAGAATTTCAGTCAAGGGAGAATGAAGAGAACATTCTTCATTTTCTAGAACAGTGTTTGAGGCAAGTGAAGCAATCACCTTCAGAGGAAATGCAGTTGGCATTAGCTCCTGCAGTGACTTTTTTGAATCAACCCTATTGGCTGAGGCATCCTAATGAAGAAGTAAATTTGTTGGTTACTTCATGCCTCAGTGAAGTGATGATAATTTTGGCACCCTTGGTGCCCTATGATGATAAAACTATAAAGAGATTTATTCATATGTTCATGGAAAGTTTTCAAGATCTTGATGAAACTGATAGCAATTCGTACTCCAAAAGAGTTGTTATACTGAAGATCTTTTCAGAACTCAAAACAAGTGTGTTGCTGATAGATTTGGGTATGCAAGATCAAATATATTAGTTGATTCATTACCTCTTCATTTCAACTTGGAGTGAACAAGAGGAGGATGTAGTTGCAGCAATCATAAACATTTTGATTTTAACTATCAATGAGATGGATGACATTCCTAAAAACATCCTATCATTCTTGCTAAACATTCATGAGCAAGAAGGAAAGAATTCCTCTACTGTTGGTATGTTAATAAGAGATTTATTCATTCAATGTGAGAAAAAATTGCAGCCACATTTGAAGAAGACAAAGCAGAAAAAAGAGGAAGTCATTAATGCAAAAGACGAAAATGAAATATTGTTTCTCAATGATTCTAAGGCTATATCCCAAGAAGTACCTATTTATGCAGTTGTCCGCACAAGTTGAGGATGAATGCAAAGAGGTTAAATCAGTTTTGATTACACATGAAGAGTCTATGTCAAGGAATCAAGGAGACCTCCTTGGTATGTTTGTGACTACAAATGAAGAGATCAATATTATACTTTCACATGAAGTTCTTATTGAAGGTAAGGAGGATATAATCTTCAAACCAGCTAATAGTGATGATTCCTTACTTCATTATAATAATGAAGATTCATGTAGTTTTGAGTTTGGTCATCAAACTTAGATCTTGAAGAAAGATTCTCATGAAGATTTCAACTTTGTTGAGTTGGGAGGTGTCTCATTCAAAGAGTCGCCATTTCAAGTGAAGTTCGAAGGGCAATTTCCTTTTGATAAAAATAATCAGTCTTTCAGCATTTGGGATCCGGGTGTGAAGGCACCTAATTTTGTTAATGAATTTGTATGGGATAAATTTCCCTTTGATCCCAATAAAGAACAAAATTTTGATTTCACTGCAAGCTTTGATATGGCCCTTGGAGGAGAAAATGTCTTTGACAAAAAAGCCTGCATGGGTAAGCCCCATAATGAATCCTTTAAGGGTTGCAACCACTAAGGAAGAATTTGTTGCTGCTAAAACTTTCAGGACTGCGATCAATAATGACTCATTGATCAAGTTGGGGGCTTCTTCAGTATATAATCAAGGAGACAGTGAAGGGGAAATGGAGCTTGAAGACCACAAGGCCCTTGATGATGAAGATTTTAAAGAGATTATCAAATTCAAATCAGATTTACCACATCATGAAGTTGATTATAAACAAAGGCCCGAAGAATTGGTAGGATTTGATTCTCTTCATGACCTTGAGCATTTTCAGTTGGTGGGTGGTGAAAGACAAGAATCTTGGAGTAGCTATGGGGGCAGCAAAGACAAGAAACAAAGTTCTGGTTTTGAATTACAATTGATCAGCAGTTCACCATCCTTGCACGTTTGTGAGTGGAAAGGTCAATTCATGTTTTCCATTGAGGATGAGGTGCATGCCTTATTCAGATTTGACTACTCATATAGTTCGATTGAAGAGAGACAAGAAGGAGTTTGGGATGGAGTCACTCTCCTTAATCTGTAATTTATTAAAGACTCCTTAGTGATTATGAAATCAGAGTATCTATGTTGGATTAAAGATCAGGATTACGCCTACGAATTCACAAAGAAGATCATTGGTGTTTTTCAAAGAAGTGAAAGAAAGGTTGATAAGTTTACCCTTGAGCTTGAATCAACGAAGTGCATGTTAGAGAATGCTCAGTTGGGTGTAGTGGAGGTTGGAGACCAACTAGCTGATTTCAAACATCTCAGAGAAGGTGAGGACGAGTTCTACTATGTGATTGATAAACCTCCAAGCTTTCTTGTAAGTGAATGCATAAGAGGTTTAGAGAATTCAATTTCCATATGGGAAGTGTTGATTCATGACGACTTCCCCATTTTTGACACCAAAGTGTTGTCAAAACATGTTTTGATAAAACATGTTGTTTACATGCCTGACAGTTTATTCTTTGGATTGAGTAATGCTCACACTAACCTGTCTTGGGAGATGGATTTGAAGACAATGTTTGTTTCAGGCTCCTTTGTTTTTGAAGCTTTCTTGGATAAACTTTAGTGGTTCACTAAAAAATTCAATAATTTTTTGTGTGCATTTGGAGTTGATTGGCACTCAGGAATGTGTTGTGAATTTCTTCAGGGGTATGGTGGATCATTCTTGGTCAGGTATCTTTGTTTGGCACCCTCGATGTGTAATGAAAAATCCTTTGGGTTATGGTAGGAAGGTTCCTTGGAGGGATAAGGATTAAAATTTCAGAATTAATGGTGATGTTCCCTTCCTTACCAACCACTTGATGGATCCATTTGTTCATCAACAAATGGATTGGAGAGAGATTTTGAGCAATGATCGGTCCTTTTCTGTGATGAAATCTTCAGAAAGGTTGTTTTCAGCTGTGGATATGAGCAGATGTAATATTTTGGATGTTGATTTTCAGTTTTGCAGCAACTGTTTATCTTCTTGGATGTTGATTTTCCTTAAATCAGATCTAAAGTTGACCATTTCAGTCTTGTTCAATAGCTGGTGCATTCATTTTTAGACTTTCCAATCTCTTGTTAGCCATGATTTTTGGTCTCAAGTGGGAGAAATGAAGATTTGGAGTGATTTGAATCTGCATCTAGAAAGTGTTCAGGTTCATTTCAGTGACTATCTTTGTACATTTACTTGTACATATGTTTGGGACAGCAAACCAATGCTTGATTTGGTTCAACTTTTTGAGACTCTTGTAGGGAGATTGGTGAAAGTTTTCAGAAGCCTTCTTGGATATATCAAAATTATTCGGAGGAGGCATTGTTCATCCTTGAGGAGTTCTGAGGATGAGACTATTGAGCTTTTGCAAATAGTTGTTTTCTTCTTTGCAAGAAGCCTTGAAGGAGTTGTCACTCTATTTGATGCTTTGAGGAGTTTCGTTGATAAGAATATTGTTGAGATACTTAGATCTTTTTTCCTTATGTCCAAAATGTTGATAGTCATTGGCATTGATGATATTAACTCCTTAGAGTTTGTTGGGCGTGAGATGCTGCAAAATTATGATTTCACTCCTTCCATGTTTTTCAGTTTGAATTCCAGGCTTGTTAACTTTTTGAGGTTGCAAGGAAGGTTAGTGTAGTTCTGGTACAATGGCTTCATTTGTATGATCAAAGTGGTGCAGCATCAACATGGTGGGTCTTTTTAGAGATGGACATGGGACCCTGGGATCCTATTTGTTATGGTGGGATCAATTTGGAGTGTTGCGACATTGCTTGAGGACAAACAATTTTGGGAAGGGCGGATTGTAATGTCCCCAATTTTTCCCTAAGCTCTTCATTTGGATTTAGCCTATTTCCAGAAATCCGTAGGCTACTCAGATGTGCAAATTAGGGTTTCCTATTTTATAGGGGTTCTAAAGAAGGTTTGCATGAATAAGGATTGTGGATTCTTTCTGGGTTTTCAGAAAGCTTCGTAGTGGTATGACCTACAAAGGCATTGGGCATCTTTTCAGAATTTACTATTTTTCGTAAGTTCTATTTCTAGCAGTGCCATCTTGGGCAGTAGCATCAGCAGTCAACTCAGTTTTCATTTCGGGCAGTGCAGTTTGGAACATAATTTGCTTTCAGCATTTTGAGGCCATTTTGGTGAAATAATATATTTCAAGGCATTAATGTTTTAATTTCAAGTTGACCCCTTGGCCTAGCTCATTAACTTTAAGTTGTGTTTAAAAGGTGGTCATGAAGGGGGATGCCTTCATGAAGGAAACATTAAACATTTAATAAAGTTTATTTATGCTTTGAAATGGATGCCATTCTAAGGGGGATTAAATATTTGTGAATTATAAAATATTTCAAAAAGGGAATTTTTGGCATCCCATTCTTGGAGGAGTTTTGGGAATTTGTAAAGTCACCTCTTTTTCTATAAAAGAGAAATCTTGCTCCAACTTTTGTTATCTTTGGAAAATATTGTAAAGTTATGTTGCTGGTTTGAAATCCAGAATCCGGCTAAAGGAAAGCTTAGCAAGTTTACTCCATTCTTCAGGCCTGAAACTATGGTTCCCTAGATGGTGATCTGAGAGTGTACTTCGTCTAGAAGTACATATTGAGCATTATTGTGGAGTTTTGGTGAGATATTTCTAGTTTTCATGTTGTTGGTTATTGTTTAGTTGAAGGAGATTTTCATATATAGCTTTTGGTATGATTTGTGTTTGCTTATGGGTATTGTTTCTATCCATCTATATGCTAGAGGCACCCCTTTTGGTGCAAAGACATAATTAAATATAAAGTGGTTGATTTTATAAGTGAGGTTGACCCTCTCCTAGGGCTGTACCATTCATTTATTACTCTGGAATGTGTGTTGGTTGTCTTTGCTGAGTTTGAAGGTTGGAAAGTGGTGGTTTCTTGGTCACCTAGCTATAGAAGAGATACACTTTCAGTTTGGTTCAAGTCTATGGAGTGTGGTAAGAGATTTGACATTTTTGATGAGTTGATGTTTGTTTATTCAAACTTTTAGTTTGTTGATTTTATATCAGAATTATTTCAGTCTTTGATTTCAGATTATTCCTTCAATAATTGAGAGAAATCTAGAGTGGGAGATCTTCTATTTCTTGGTGCTTCAAAACTATTGTAATTCTCATGTAACTTGCAGCTCTTCCTCGTTTTGTAAGCTGATAACAGTAGTATTGTTTCAGTCTGTTTAATTGTTGCTTATTTGTGTTTAATTATCACATTGTAACCCTTGGATGGTTTACCGCCAGTGTGGAAAAAAGAACTTGTTAATTCTCTCATTGTACCCACTAGAAAAGTGGTGAATTCCCACTCATTAGTGGATGTCTACCGCAATGGATGAATTGTTTTATTTGTAATTTCATTCCCCCCACTGTTTAGTGGAAGTGTGGCAAATATTTTATGGTTGGTTATCCACCTAAGTTCATTTTAGTTTTGTAATAAGTAATCCGCCATATGTTAGCACCTCGCCTTTTAAAGGATCTTGTGTGCACATTCTTGGTGTTGAGTTTAATTTCTCTCATTCAATTGTAATCATTTCAGTTATTGATTAATTAGATCCTAGGGATCCTCTGACCATATGCCCGCCCCTCCTCCTTAAGTGGTTTTAGGGCGCATTCTTGGTTAGAGTTTTTTTCCGCATCGTTTTGGTTTAAAGCTAACCTTAACGAGTGCATGATTACATTGTAATTGTCATTGAAAAAATCAAAAAATTGAGAGGGTATCTTTCAAACAAGTACCAAATAAATAATGCAACACAAGAGAAGATGGATGTTGATTATTGTGTGTCTTGTGTCTCTTTGGCATGCATAGCACTTGCATGAAGTCCATAATCATAACAAATATCCACTTGCTTTGCTTTTTCCATAACTAGCACCTTCCTCCCCATGCACAAGACCCCCTCACCATGCAATGCACCTACATGCATGCAAAGGCACCTTCAACACATGGGGCCCACTTGTCATAATCTGTCATAGTTGACTCTGCCATAGTCATAATCATAAATTAATCCTATCGTAGGATCCTGTAATATTTTGTCATATGACTCACAATATGACAAACTATCACCAATTTAGCCTCCAGCAAGTTCCACCAAGTGGGATACATACTTCCAGAATTATAGCTTACATGTCATACAATCACCTTCATGTAAGATGCCACCTCAATCGATAGGTCCCACAACATGATTTGACATTAGTGGGCATAAAACATTAGTATAAAATAAACATTTAAACAAATAATTAAATGCTAGGACTTTCAAAGGTTGAAAAACCTTAATTCCAACAAAAATCATCCAAGCTTTATTATTTCAAGCTTTGCCACATTCATCTCCTAAAATTCAAGAAACCTGAAAATTTTTATTTTTCCTACAATACATTGCCTCATTACTGGTTCTTTTGTGAAATTTCCTACATCAAACAACCATATGAACCAAGTTTACAAGAAACTATGTTTAAAGGAAATTGTTTATAATAACACAACAATTTCTTTGAGGGGAATACATGCTAATAACCTACATAGTCATTGTGGACATGGAAATCTGCAAGATAGACTTAAACAATTTCATGTTGTTAACACAAAAGTTAGTTTAAATCAGCAAACTCAAACATCTCTATGAAATATAGAATCATGTTTAAACAATGTAACTAATAAGAACAATGCAAAAAACATGAATCATTCCTATCCCATAGTGGATTGGTGCTCTTTGAGTATGTGAAAGAGCCCTTTCCCAATCCTTGATAAGCTTGAATGAAGATGATAGACAATGAGATGCTAAGTGATCTCAAGTTGCCTAAAATGATAGTGCTCAAATTGTAGATTGTAGATGATGAAGAACAAGATTGATTCTCAAGTGAAGAGAATGGCCTTGCATGAAAATGTGTTGTGTTGTAGATGATTTGTGTTGAAATGCTTTGCATTTTATAGATTCAAGATTAGGAAGAGTGATAGATTTGGATGAATGTGGGATCATTCATGAGCCAATGACAAGGTGCCACTTGTCAAGTTGTGAGAGGGTGAGGAATGTGCAAGTCTTGGCCAATGTGCCAATTTGAAATTCAAATTTGGATGAAATGACATGTTTAGGGGGGATGAAAGGTGCAATAAATGCCATGTTTGACTTGTGCAAATAGCATTTAAAACCTTGTTGGAAGGGACAAATCCCTTTTGGGGGGAAGATTCAAATTGGAAGAATATTCCATTTTGATGCCATTTTGAATGTAATTAGAGGAAATAATAAATCAAATAAATGATTTATTGGTGCAAGTGGGTGGGTTAGTTAAGAGTTTGGATTTGACTCTAGTTGAGTCAAAAGCTAGAGAATGATAATTATGATTAGAATTTAATTAATTTAGATTAATTAACTTAGGGAATTTTAGGGATTTGACATTTGATTTAAATCAATTTGATTTATTGAATCAAATGAGAAGAACTTTAGGAACTTAATTAAATAATTTGATTTAATTAAGTCTGATGAACTTTAGGATTTAATCAATAAATTGTTTTAATTGATTAATAGTAGAATTGGATGCATGATGTTAGTTTTGCATGTCTACATTTTGCCCCTCTTTGAAACAATGTACTTGTTGCATTGGTTCAAAGAATGATTCTGCCGACATCGAAATTAAAAAAAAATTGATTTTTCAGATGCCTCAGCAAAAAGAAGTACGTTAGTACATTGCCCCCTCGAGAGATCGAGCGAGAAATTAGATTTGAGGTCAACCTCGCGACAAAGAGGTTCAAAATGGATGTATGGATGATAATGATGATGAAAATGAGATGTTTGGAAGATGCTTAAAATAACAAATCTATATTATTTTAAGCATGCAATGCATGTGAGATGAATGTGGCATGATTATGTTAGCGTGAAAGAAGGTAGAAGAATGAGAGGGATCAACCCTTAAATTCGAGAAGATGAAGAAGTCCAACAAGTCCCCTAGTCGTCGAGACTTTATTGGATATGATGATGAATGATGATGATGTATTGCTTATCCAAGGATGGGAAAAGAGCATACCTTTCTTTATGTTTGATAACACACATAGGTGCGATGCATCAAGGTATTAAGAACCAGGATGGCGTTGCGCCTAGTGTGATGGACTTTGACTCGACAATCAAATAGGAGTGCTCTTGTTCACACTTGACATACGGAAACCTTGCTAGGACGGACCCAACAAAGCAAGTATTCGCCAAGTTATTTTACAAGAACATCCAACAAGCACAATAGATAAAAAGATAATGATTATTGCCCCATTCCTTTCTCTCTAAACCTATTTTGTTTAGGCATCATCGAGAGGTCCTTGGAATGAGTGCAAAATAAGATAAGTCAAAAAGACCAGATAAAGTAAACAAACAAGCTAATGTTCTTCGTATCGTTAGCCAAGGCTAAACTACTGTGAGGGTTACCTGATGCTTATGTCCATCGCAGGAAAGCTTCATCCTAGGACATGTAGTGATCAGGGTTTTGGTGAGACTGATTGCGTGATAAGCTATTGATACTCTGAGTTGACCAACATGCTTGCTTACTAACTTAGACTTTCGAGACTTTGATGATTAGGGAGTTCACTTCGGAACCTGCTAGACTTGCTTCTGACTGACTCACCAAAGGGTGAGAGTGACGATTGATTTATTATGAGTGATGAAAATCATGGGTGAAAGCGAGATGAAATGGATGCACCATTTTGGTTTTTTTCAAATGTTTTGAGGTTGTTTTTGGAATTTTGAGATGTTTTACAAATGTTTTTGGTATTTTCAAGATTTTACGATGAACAGACTAACTTAAAGACCTATCCTAGGGGTCTCGGGAGTTGATCCATAGATTAGCCTTGCCTACGTTATATACGTAGAGACCACGTAGTTCGACTGGTGGTGGACTGACTTGATGATAATATGGACAAATGGATTGCCATTTTATTGCCTAAAGGACTAACTTAAGATGCAGACTAGATGGGCAAACGGATTGCCAATGCGACGGACGCCTAAAGGACTGACTTAAGATGCAGACTAGATGGGCAAACAGATTGCCAATGTGACGGACGCCTAAAGGACTAACCTAACCGTCTCGTGGGATGATCAAAGATCAACCTTGCCTACGTTCAAGCTTAGAGACGACGTAGTTCAACAAGGTGGAAGACTGACAAGACTAAATGATGAAATTTTTTGAAGATTTTTCGATATTTTGATATGTTTTTGGATTTTTTGATGATTTGGATACTTTTGGATTTTTGAATGAGTTTTTTGAATGTTTTTGGTTTTTTCGCATGATTTTGACGATTTGGAGGTGGATACGTGATGATATCAATGCTCTATTTTGGGATTTTGTTGAAAACCAAGCTTAAGGTTGATTGATCAAATTGATGGATTGATAGTTTTACTAAGTGTGTTAAGTCAAACGAAAGTGATAATGCACTCGTAAGTTCCAGGAAGTTGTGTTACCCCAGAGTAAACTCGTACAAAAAGGATAATTTGGCTAGGTGTGTTAAGCCAAACAAGGTGATTATGGATTTGATAATTTGGCTAAGTGTGTTAAGCCAAATAGAGTGATGATAATGAACTTGTAAACCCAAGGAAGTTGTGTTATCCTAGAGTAAACTCGTGCACAAGATGATAATTTGACTAAGTGTGTTAAGTCAAACAAGGCGATAATGGATTGGATCTAATTGATCAAGATTGATGAAGCTTGGTTTGGAACAAAATTGCTTTGATGTTTTTGATGCGATGTTGATGTGCGCATTAGATGTGACTGATATTGATTGCTTGGATTGATGTTCGATGAAAGATAAATTTTGATAAGGGATGTCTTCTTGTCAAAATATGCCATGGGCTACTGATTTGGATTTTGGTTCACAAATTCTTTGATCAATTTGATTTCACATTTTCCAATGCTCGGATCACCACATAAATGGGAAGATATAGATCAAGATTTATTCTCGAAGCAAGATGTAAATATCTGCCCCCAGTGTCTAGCAATGTTTGAACGACCATGGGTGGATTCTTGGATACGAATGGATATAGATTATCTTGCGATAAGATAAGGTGTTCGAATAGAGGAACGCTCATTCAGATAATTCTTCAAGGCTCAGATAGCGTTGGGTAGGATAGGATCAATTAAAATGACCCATGTCAAGATGTTTACCATTAAGCAAGTGTAAAGTGTGCACCAAATTTTCATCAAGATTAAGATGCCTTGGAGCTTGGATGCAGATGGATAAAAATGTGTTGGATAAATGGTTCATGGATGAACGAATGATATGGATGGAATGCTAGCTTTATTATGGATGTGATAAGATGCTTTCTCCTGAACTGGCGCACATAGATGCTCAATTCTACACATAATGCCTGTTTGCCAGGTTTTCATCATGGTACCTGCCCAAAGCGCCACCGAAATGGTTTTCGCTAGAGGACGATTTTTCTCTTTACTATTTTCAATCATTTTTCTAATTTTTTATTGTTTTTGGATTTTTTGTATTTTTTGGATTTTTTTGTTGTCGCCAAGACGCCTGTTTGCCAGGTTTTCATCAAGGTGACCATTTTTTCAAGACATTTTTTTGATTTTTTTTTTTTTTGTTTTTTCCTGAGAGATTTTAAGTTGATGCTGAACCACCTGGTGGTGCTGATGTTGATGCTTCTATCATAACATGCCATCGGTATCCTGCTCGAAGAAATTGCTTTGCCAAGATACGTGCACTTGAACGTAACTTTTGAGAAATTTGTTCTGCTTTGCTAATAATGGACTTAACTCTGTCTTTGTGCGCACATCGCGATAGGGTGCCTTCTGAATCCTTATGATTAAGGGTCGTTGCCAACACATGGTCAATGTGAGAATTGGATATCATGCGTGGAGGCGTGGATGGAGTGTGTTTAGGAGTAAAAGATGGATTGGTCGATGGTTTGGAACCTTTGACTCTCCAAACTTGGGAAGATGAGCAATAATGGGTGGATATGGAAGTGTGCATGGAATTTGGACCAACTGCTTGATACACTTTGTACGTTGCTTGAAAAACCTGCTTTTTCCTTTGTGGAAATCTTTGATGGATACTTGCCCCATTTTTATTTTGCCCCATAGTTTCTTTGACTGATGGAGTTTGATAGGGATAATCTTTCTTTGTATTTTTTGGTATCCATATGTACTTGATTTGTCCAATATGCTTCTTAGCTTCTTTTTCTTTGATAATGTTCTTCATGCTTCGATTCAAGTCTTTCTTTTGATGTTGGTCCCAATTCGTGGATGAAGATTCCTGATATGGCGGGTTGTAGTATTGGCATCAGTTTCATCATAAGGATTCTTCGTGCTCCCCATGTTGACGTTTGCTCAAGACGAAGTTGCCCCCAGTTTTGTGGAAGTATTACTGATATGTTGAGATCCCTTGATTGTTGAATAGCCAAGGCCTTGACATTTAGGACTTCCAAAAATCTGCATTGGTTCTAGGATACCCTGTTCATGTAGGCCTAATCCTTTGCCTTGATAATTCATCTGTTGAAAAAATTTATTTGCCATAGGATATGATTCCCCTTGGAAACAAGGTGTTGCTCCTTCTCTGCTCTGTCGTGGACCTTCAAATGTGTCAACTTCTTTATTGACGAGATAGCTTGCTCTAAGAAAGGTGAGTGATCCAGCTTTATAAGTGATAGGATCCTCCACATGTGGGATAAATTCCTGATTGATATCTTTAACTTGATCTTGTGAGATATTAGATTGTAATTCTTCTTCAAGAAGTGTTGATGTTTCACTGTCCACACAAAAGTTTTCCTCATGACTCACTTCATAGGATGTTTTTGATTCATGACTTATGTACAAGCCTTCTTCCTGACCCATTTCTGATATGTCTCTGGATTTCTCTATATCTTGATCATGTGTACAAATGTTAAGAGTAGGAGACTCTTGTTCGTTGGTAATGATTTCAAGAGTATGAGACTCTTGTTTTGAATGAAAATCATCCACGTGTCCATCCAAAGAAAGCATCTCATGGGTAGATGGAGGAGTATGCCCTATGTGGATGTGGTCATCTTGTATGGATAGGAGAGTGTTCATTATATCATTGTAGTAGCTTGGAGATACAAATTCTCGATCTTGAGTGATTTCGGAATTGCTTTCAACATGCTTTGGATCAAGTTCTTGACATGGGTCAATGTCAAAGAATGGATTTCTTTCTTGGATATCTTCATTAGGCATAGGAATATTCTCAAATTTCATGAGGTCAAAAGATGGCCATATGTTTTGGAGAGGATCATTGCTAGACCTTGGTGAAAGATGTTGATCATGCTTTGGAACAAATTCTTGAGATATGTCTTCTAACTCATTAGGTGATGTAGAAACATTTTCAACATTATCATTAGTCAAAGGATCTTGATCATCATTTTGAATTATTATGGTGGGAATCAGTTGCAAGCTTTGTTGTGGGAGTAAGGCCTGCGTTTTCTGCTGAGCCAACAATGCTTGTTGTTCGTCATGTTGTTTTTGTGCCAACAAAGCTTTTTGTTGGGCTCTTTGTTGTGCTACTTCTTCTTGGATTGCTTGCAATAGTGCCCAGAATTCTGCTTACACTTGCGCTTGTTGGGCTACTTGAGCCGCTTGTGCTTGTTGAGCAACCAGCTGTGTAGCTTGTTGGGCTAGGAGTGCCTTTTTGCGGGAAGCTTCTTGAGCGGTTTGCAATATGATGGAGAATGAATTGGTCATGTTGTATTTTGGTGGTGGTGGTGGTGGTGGTGGAATGGGAATGTTGTTGATTGTTGGGGTTGCTTGGATGGTTTCCATCTATTTTTGTGATATCGATGGAAAAATGGGATGATTTGGTATGATGTTTTGATTTGGCATTGTTGGTTGAAATTGAACATTGTTGTGGTTGGGAATCATATTGCTTGGATTTAGGTAACTTTGATTTTGCATGTTGTTACCTTGGCTTGAATCAACATATGGAGTTGCCAATATATTGCTAGGATTTTGAACAACATTGGTTTGATTTTCAATTGTGTCTATCCCAAAATTCACCAAGTATGGATTTGAAATGGTCATGTTTGGTATAGTTGCACTTGGTATGTATGGATTTGGTAGGATGACGTTGTTTGGAAAACTCATGCATTGAGCATTTGGTTGATAGATTTTCAGATTTGGACTTAGATTTAAATCTATCATTGGGAAAGGTGTTCCAAACTTTGGATTGGGTATGCTCATATTTGTTGTACCATTGATGTTTGTATGAGATAATGCTCCCATGTATGCATTGTACAAGCTTTGAAAATCAAATGGTATTGCAAGGCTTGGATAGTTTAGTTGATTTGGGTTACTCGTGATGGATGGATCAAATTTATATTCCATGTCCCTCTTGTGTTGAGATCGAGTTTGAACCATAAAATGAAGATCAATTTTCAAGAATGTAAGAGATGAACCTCTAATCCTTTAGATCGGTCTAAACCTTAGGTTCAAAGAAGCGAAGAACTGGGAAAATTGAAGAATCAAAGCGATGACGAGGATGAGATAAACAAAAGATGAGTGATATGGATGAATGGAACTCTTAAAGAACCTTTGAAGGAAATGCTAAACTTTTAGGACTTGATTTGATCGTGATTGGATTGATGGTTTGACTAAATGTGTTAATTCAAACAAAAGTGATAAATGTAATCATAAAGCTCTAGGAAGTTGTGTTATCCATAGAGTGAACTCCTACAAGATGGTAGTTTGACTAAGTGCGTCAAGTCAAACGTGATGATGATTTGATGATTTGGCTAGTTGAGTTAAGCCAAACAAGATGAACTCGTAAACCCTAGGAAGTTGTGTTATCCTAGAGAAAACTCGTGTATAAGATGATGGTTTGACTAGGTGTGTTAAGTCAAACAAAGTGATTTGATTTCACCTAGAATTTTAGCATAAAAGATGTTTACAAAGTTTCCAAGAGTTGTTGGTGAGATGGAAATTTGATTGATGTTTGAAATGGGTGAAGAGATGGATGAAAGTGATTGAATTTGATCCTAGACTTGACCTAGAATAACACTTCTGCTTACAAGACCTCGATGTTGAAGGACACGCTATATTTCCTATGAGAGGAAAGTAAACCTTTCAAACAATTCAGGATCTCAAGACGCTCCTCACTAGCTTTCAGACTAAGCTTTTTGAACTTCGATTTTGGGATTTTGATCATGTTAGAAAACACATGTGTAATCCAATTTGTCTTTTATCTTGTCTTAGTGAATCCTTTTTACCAAAATCACTTGGTTGATTATGTTTTCAAACTGAATGTCTAATGTCCTGCTTTCTTCTTCATCCCACAATGTCCATTATGTGGAAATCAAAGAAATTAAGGCAAAAGTTTCCTAGATTTATCCTTAGTGAAAACAAATGACGATAGAATTCGAGCACTTAGAAACCTCTAAGGATATGATCCCTAGGGAAAGCAAGAGTGCTTAAATTTGTCAAAGGTATTTGTTTCCTCCAAGGTGTTTGAAATTTGAGGCTCTTGTGAATGTTCGCTTTTCAATGTTTTGAATCCAAGCAAAGTGTTTTTGATTCCAAGCACTTTTTACAACCCTAGGATGATGAGGCAATATCTTGTTGGGTTCCCACTTGGATAAATCCAGCTGCGCATATCTTGTGTGAATGGCTAAATGCTTGACCACACTTGCTCCCCTCCACGGCACTCACTTATTCGGGTCAGCCAAGCATTAGTACCCATGAATCTCCCATGGCATACTTTCCATTTCCACAACAAGACCGCATGTTACGTGGGGCGGCTTCAAAGGACATGACCTTTTGCACCAACAAGATAGACAAGGTTTTGGCCTTTTTCTAAACAAGGGGTTCTAATTCGGGCATTTCGTTCGTGGGGGATTATCCAACATCGGCGAGAGTCCATTGCTGTCCATCTCGTCGGAATAATCCTCGTGATATTGGCCTTTGTTCCAATATCCACACTTATATCCCGAGTGGAAGTCGCTTGGCTTTAGCGTGTTCCTGGTTGGGTCGTTCCCTTGGGTGAGTACTTTTTCCCACAAGGCAGGCCCTCTAAGATAAACAATAGCGAGCTAACATATCTCGTCGTTCACACAACCTTTGTTGAAAAACAAAGGGGAGAACCTCTGCAATATATCGTGCTCACACTCGCATGTTTTGTTCAATTTTAAAATGCCCAAATTGAAGTGTGGAGGCAATATTTTTGACAACTTAATATCATAAAAAAAAACTTTTGATTCTCAAGATCGCCGTGAGGCGCGAGAGAAGCGCATACGTCTTTTTGATGATATTACTTTGTGAAAAAGATTGCAAAATATGACAAACAGTTGTTCATTTTAAGTCCAAAAAGCAGTGATGAATTTGTTTTAAGCACCAAAATCCAAGTGTGAAGGTTGCCTTGTTCAATTTTAATCCCATATTGAAATCTAGTAAATGTCTAAGGTTCTTTTTAACCAACTTTGAAAAGATCAAATCAATGATCAATTTTAAGCCCAAATTGAAAAGTGACTTGGTTCAAAACAGAAAACTAAAGCATGAATTGGACGCTCTAAGATTGTTTAAACAAGCATTAAAAAATGCTTTTTCCAAATCTTGATTTCAAGAAAAATCTCCAACTCCACTTCATTTGCCTTCATTTTCGTTTGATCCAAATTTCAACCTCCAATGTCAACCTGTAAAACAATACAAAGTTATTAGAAAGAGGATTTAAGATATTTCAAGGAATCAATGATAAATTTGTAACAATCTAAATCATGCATTGATGTTATCTTAAGTGTACTTCAGTCCACAATAAAATCTTCTTATATATCAATGTACTAGGTATTCCAACTCCCTTGCCCACTTTCAACAATAGTTTGAAATCTCTCATTAAGAGTACGCTGTTCAAGATTGATATTGTGCAAGTAGACTTTGAAGAAATCTTGAGCAAATCAATGCCAAGGTTGACAAAGTGGAACCATGATAAATGGCATAACCAATATCATAAAGGCATAGTGACTTCCTTCTTCACAGCAATCCACACACTATTACCTACTCCATTATTAAAGATAGATCATAGTTTTAAAGACAACATAATATTCAACTAGGCTCTGCTTCCAACGTCAGAATTTATTGCTCTTGACCTACACATGCACATGCACCAATGTTAATGAATCATTTATTTAATGAACAAAGCACAGCAAACAAAGATTTTTACTGTCAAAAGATGAATCTGCTTTACCCATTGTAACCGGATCTGTTTACACTATGGTTGAGTAATGCAACAATAAATGCATTAACTATCATAATGTCAACATCTCATGCAAGTCGCCCAGCACATGAATTACTAATTTTGATATTGAAAAAGAATGAACCAACACGCCAGCTTTAACTCATTTTTTTTTTAAATTTAGGCTATTCATATGCGGTCAGTAGTGGTCATCGAAATATAATTGGTAAGTGTAAAACTAAATTCACAACCTTTCCCAGCAAAGATACTGCCTGCGCCTAAAATGGGAGCTTTGAGAGTCTGCGGGCTATCCAACATTGAATTCTGATTTCATCGGTAGTTACACCACTTCCCATAGTGAAATGTGCATACAATATGCAAAATCTAGAGTTGTAAACGCGTATCAGGTTCGAGTATTTCCATATAATAAAATGCATCAACTTAATGAAATGTTAGGTTTCAACATATTACATGTTAGAACAGAATCACCACTATTGATTAGAAGTGGACAGCAGCGAGTGGCCTAAAGCTTTCGGCACAAGTAAACAAAAGTTTGTCTTTCCAAATGGTGCAATCGCAACTGTACTAGCAAACATATATGCAAGGTGTGGGCCCCTGGACAAGGCACATATATGCAAGGTGTGGACGCGTAGACAAGGCGCATAGACTTGTTTGATAAAATGCCTTAAAGCAATCTGGTTGCAGGGATTGCAATGATTGTAGGATATCCTCAAATTGGATTTGTTAAAAAATAGGCGTAAGATTATTAGCAAATCAATAACTAAAGAAGCTCCTAGTTGTTTAGGTGATCCCTTCTATGAGCGTGGCGACCTGCAATAGAGTATAGACAACTATCTCACGTCCATATCAATGTAAGATGATTAAATGAATGTCAGCATCTTTCCAGCTATTTTCATTGTTATCCTTTATATAATCTTTGTCGCTATTGGTAGGCGACCTATTGTACTTGTTGCAGGCATTAACATTGGAGAGAGGCATTTAGTTTTTAAGCTTCCATTGAAATCAGATCGATCTGTGTGTGTAATGGAGGCTCTCGGTCGCTCCCACAGCAGTAATACCAGGAAGCAAAGGCACACAAAATTGTTTGGCAAATACCTTAGTCAAGCATATAAAACGCACGCAAGTCAATAGTGAAGCAAAAAATGTAGCTGGCGGGTAAAAAATCAAGTTCCTTAACCTTGAAAAAAGAAATCATGAATTAAAAAACAGAGAATACCAACAGGGAATAAACGCTGCTACCATCAGTGGGTGAAGAATTGTAAAATAATGCATGTGGCTACATCTGCCGATCCACTTGTTGTTTCTCCTTTGTCAGCAGTCTTTTCTTGCGCCAAGATGGAAGTCTACTCAAGCCATACTCGAGCCTGCTTGCAAAATTTCTACAGTTTTTATTTTATTTTAACAAATGCATTCTACACTATTACTACTGTGTATACATGCTTATATTCAAACTGTGAGTTTTTGTATCAGTACCCTAACCTGGTATTATATATCAATGCACCTGTATTGTCGACATAACAGTGATTGAAAAAATGACAAAAACATTAAGCTTTCTAGGCTTTTGTATTTAACATAGTGTCTCAGTCAAATGAGGATCAACAAGTCACTCTCTCAGCACACTTCCATGAATAAAAAAAGAATAAATTCCAAAACTTCCTACAAGAAGTGGCGTCAAATACTAAAGCATAGAGGTTGTCAATGTGAGGCTTCCTATTTTACCCAAAATAGATTCATGCCCTCCTTCTAGCGCCAATTTGTGGACATGGAAATCTGCAAGATAGACTTAAACAATTTCATGTTGTTAACACAAAAGTTAGTTTAAATCAGCAAACTCAAACATCTCTATGAAATATAGAATCATGTTTAAACAATGTAACTAATAAGAACAATGCAAAAAACATGAATCATTCCTATCCCATAGTGGATTGGTGCTCTTTGAGTATGTGAAAGAGCCCTTTCCCAATCCTTGATAAGCTTGAATGAAGATGATAGACAATGAGATGCTAAGTGATCTCAAGTTGCCTAAAATGATAGTGCTCAAATTGTAGATTGTAGATGATGAAGAACAAGATTGATTCTCAAGTGAAGAGAATGGCCTTGCATGAAAATGTGTTGTGTTGTAGATGATTTGTGTTGAAATGCTTTGCATTTTATAGATTCAAGATTAGGAAGAGTGATAGATTTGGATGAATGTGGGATCATTCATGAGCCAATGACAAGGTGCCACTTGTCAAGTTGTGAGAGGGTGAGGAATGTGCAAGTCTTGGCCAATGTGCCAATTTGAAATTCAAATTTGGATGAAATGACATGTTTAGGGGGGATGAAAGGTGCAATAAATGCCATGTTTGACTTGTGCAAATAGCATTTAAAACCTTGTTGGAAGGGACAAGTCCCTTTTGGGGGGAAGATTCAAATTGGAAGAATATTCCATTTTGATGCCATTTTGAATGTAATTAGAGGAAATAATAAATCAAATAAATGATTTATTGGTGCAAGTGGGTGGGTTAGTTAAGAGTTTGGATTTGACTCTAGTTGAATCAAAAGCTAGAGAATGATAATTATGATTAGAAGTTAATTAATTTAGATTAATTAACTTAGGGAATTTTAGGGATTTGACATTTGATTTAAATCAATTTGATTTATTGAATCAAATGAGAAGAACTTTAGGAACTTAATTAAATAATTTGATTTAATTAAGTCTGATGAACTTTAGGATTTAATCAATAAATTGCTTTAATTGATTAATAGTAGAATTGGATGCATGATGTTAGTTTTGCATGTCTACAGTCGTATCATCTTACATCTTTGAACAGAAGCTATGTAAGTTTCATGCTTAAATCAAGGGAATTGTTGGCCTTGGATCATCAAAAACCTAACTCGCCATAAGGAAAAGCATTTGAGTAATTAGATATATTAAGTTTAACTACTGGAACAGTACAATATGATCTAATCTTGAAAGCATATATCGCCTTATGCAATCTTGAACCCTGGATGAGTGTATTGTCTTCTATTTGCCCACACATAGGAGTGAGGGATCGTGTACTAGCCTACTCTCTTCATACCAAATACTTCTTTAAATTATATCAGATCTTTAGATGAGCGTGATTTTTGAAATTAAAATCCCATGAACTTAGTATCAAAAGGAAAGCCTTGTAGTTACACTGTCGAAAAAATATAATATCAATTAGAAATGCCTTCTAGTCATTCTGTCCAGAAAGGACCTATCATTAGGTAGAAGGTAAACAGATCCCATGCATTAGTTGTCTTGTTCCAAAATCAAAGTAGAGCAAGAGCATAATAATTCTAATTACAAATCATTTTATCATATTCCACACTTGTGCAAGGTGATGAAAGAAAAAAAAACTCCACTGAATTTTATAGCCATGGTTTTCAATTTGTTATCTTCCATGATAATATGAAATCTAATGATAATATGAAGTCCTCCATTACAAAATCTATTATTTCCTCTTAATCATGCCTACTGGTAAGAGAATCATGAAGTAATGGTAAAACCGGTTCATGTGTGTCTCTATTATCATGGTTCTGCTATAGTAAAATTCTACAATAAAGAATTTGTCCAAAAGACAACATATATCATTTGGACAAGTATTGCAAGTAGAAACAACAATTGATGTAGCCAGCCATAAAGTATGGTAGTCGGTAGCCAACAAGTGGCTGCTATAACTTTCCTCTTCCAAATCCCTCCACTTTTAGAGGGATTTTATTCATTTTCGCATCATTTGGTTGTGTTGTTGAAGTCACTTGATTTGTCAGCATCATTCAATCAGCAATACTAATTGTTGGGAAACAATGTAAGACACTGATGAAAGGATAATATACAATTTTTTCTTTCACTCTATTTTCCTTTTGGTTGCATATTTATAATTTTCTACTTGTAGAAACTATGTAGTATATAAATAATGATACAGATATGTAATTATGACATTGTGATGAAGAAAAGGATGACAATTATTTATGTTCCATATCAAATATATTTAGTGAACATATTGGTCCGGTTTCAGTGGAAGTGGTACACAAAGTACCCTCAAATGTTATTTACAATTTTTGCTTATAGATTAACACCATAGTTGTCGGGAGACACGTTCCCCCCCCCCCCTTAGAGACACGTCTCAGAGACTGGTACCGTCTCCGGAGACGTCTCCAGGAGGCTGGAGACTTCCGCTGAAGTTTCTCGAGTACCCTACCGTCTCCTGCTGCAAAAAACGACGTCTCCCGCTAAAATACCTAAAAGAACTTTAAAGTTTAAACATTTGAAACTTCAAAAATTAAAGCATAATGTATTTGACGCGTCTAAGAGTGATCAAATTATTGTTTTGAAAGTTCAATGTCATCATATTTTCAGATTTTCTATAAATTATTTATTTTTTATTTTTTATTTATATTAAAAAAAAACGACGTCTCCAAATACCCTCGTCTCCTATTTTCAAAAACAAAAGTTGTACCGGTACCGGTACCAGTCTCCCGTACCAGTACTAGTACCAATCTCGCGGCAACTATGATTAACACTTATGATGGTATTGTGACGCTTGTTATATCCACAAATTTTAACAGTTATGAAAACGATCAAATGATTTTCACCCTTTGAAATATCATTGAGGAAACTCCTAGGTTAAATAGCAGATTTGGCATTGTTAAGTTGCATTATGTGCATGTACAAAATAAATCATAGAAAAAATTGGAATTTACCATAGTTGTCGTGAGACTGGTACTGGTACTAGTACGGGAGATTGGTACTGGTACCAGTACCAGTACGACTTTTTTTTTTAAATAGAAGACGAGGGTACTTGGAGACGCCATTTTTTTTAATATAAATAATAAAAAAAATAATAATAATTTATAGAAACTCTGAAAATAAATTTAGTAATTTATAGAAAATCTGAAAATATGATGACACTAAACTTTCAAAACAATAATTTGATCACTCTTAGATGCGTCAAATACATTATGATTTAATTTTTAAAGTTTCAAATGTTTAAACTTTAAAGTTTTTTTAGGTATTTTAGCGGGAGATGTCATTTTTTGCAGTAGGAGACGGCAAGGTACTCGAGAAACTTCGGCGGAAGTCTCCAGCCTCCTGGAGACGTCTCCGGAGACGATACCGGTCTCCGAGACGGGTCTTTGAGGGGGGAGACGCATCTCCCGGCAACTATGGAATTTACATAAAAAAAAAACAAAAAAAAAGCAATTCCAGACACATCCAAGTTTCTAACAACTATCGGTGTAGTTAGTGGCTTCAAAATTCAAGACTAGAATGTTTTCAGTGTCAATGAAAACTTGTAATGTTCTCACATGCAACATCACTTATGTGGATTTCTTTATTATGAAGGGTTATCCAATATTGTGATGCATACCTGCATTTAAAATATGAGCGTAACAAATAAATAGGATATCTTGTAAACTAGAATTTGAATGCAATTTTTTTAGTAGCTCTCTTTTGATAGATACAATACAAACTAGTTAAAAATAAGTATCCCTACAAAGTAAAGATGCCTTAAAAGATAGCAAAAGATTCATTGTATGAAATGCAATGTGGCCATTTGTGATATTGATATTCTCTATTATTACATTGTTATATTTCACTGTACATGTTGCCTATAAACAGTGTTGGCACTTCAAATGACGTAGCCTATTCAGTGTCCGACCCCTTACAAACTGGCCTAAAAATGAAAAATGTGTGTTACATATATAGCATTTTTTTCTGTACTCTAAATTTAAAAGGGTGAAACGAACAGATTTCAGAATGGCTATAATAGTGAACAAAATAATTAGGAATGTTTTAACAATTACAAAATCACAGACCCTTTCATCAAATTCCTATGGCATCTAGAAGCCTCATGTGCTCTCCAACAGAAACCAAAGAATTAGCAACAATGGTACCACTTGCTGCTACAGCAGGAACCCCAATGCCCGGAAATGTTGAATCACCACAACAATAAAGCTGTGAAATAGGTGTCCCTTGTCCAGGGAATGATTCTTGACCTGCACGAATCGCAGGCCCATAAGTACCCCTATTCCTACGAAGAAAACGCTTGTGTGTCAATGGTGTGCCAACCAACTTGACCTCGCATTTATCTCGAGAAAACCCTGGTCCTAATGCACGTTCAACAGCTTTCCACATTACCTGCATTGCATTTTACAAGAAATTCACATAAAAGTATACAAACACCTTGAACTTCTCATTGCACTTAGCATAGTTTGTAATTTTCCACAACATTTGACTCTGAATATTTCAGGATACAAGTCTTAAAGACAAAAAAATCACCTGAACCCCCAAGACAGTGTTTAACTGCAAGGAAACCATACAAAGATTTGAACATTTACAGCTTTATTAATTGGCACTTGTAATATGCAAAAAATATTAAGCTAGACCTCCATCTCAATCAAGATGTTAGCTGACATGTTCCGCCAAAGACACTTAGTTGCTAGCCTTCTGCATGAAAAATGTTTAGGACTTAGAAACTGTGACTTCTGCCAATTTGTCAGGCAATACCTGTATTCTGGAAAACACACTAATGCAGATTCTGATCTCAATCAACGCATTTGGTCTCCAATGACATCTAAATGGCCACTCATGCAGATTCTGATCTCAATCAACAAGATAAGCCCAAATTGGCTATTGTTATTTCCTAAGTATTCAATCAAGACTATGAATATTAAAGAAGCTACTTAAAATGATTAATAGATCAAGTTATTACTCATCCTTCTTTGTGTGTAATCATTATATAATTTGATTTTTGACCAAAGGGGTTGTTTCAACTTTCATGTGCATGTCCCATATGTACGGATGCTTGTTGTATATGGATGGATGCCTATCCTGTTCAGATGGATGCCTGCCTTGTATGGACAGAAGATAAAATTTGGGTTAAGTGAAAAATGAAAGAAAAAATTTGTGAATCTTTTGAGGTACAACTTGATGGCTATTACATTTCAGAACTAGCACCAGCCATACAGCAGTTATTTGCTTAGACCTGCATTCATCACAGTTTGATTTCACATTATTAAGGCTGCCATACTCAACAACCTTGCTGAAATTCATTGATTGGGTCACCATACAGCCATATGGAGTTGGATCTCCTCATTTGTAAGTGGAATTATATCATTTTGCGTTAATACTTCAGCTGATCATAAATTGTTTCAGTACCTAGACATTGTTGTTGGTTGTAAACAGCCCTTGCTTCTGTTATCCCTTTTATTTCTGTTGTAGCTTGTCAATCATTGAAGGTTTCTGTTATTGCAATATCATTTATAATTAATTGTGAGGTTGCATCAGGGTTTACATATTTGTATCAACTAATAATAGTTTAGATCTTCTGTGTACTTGTTCAATTTGTAATTGCACACTTGGTTGACAAGGGTTTGCAATGTATCATATTTTGCTAATCATCATTAATTTCAGTCACATTTTGGCATCTACATTTGGACATTGGTTTTTGTTTATCATTTCAACTTGCACAATGTTTGAGATTTCATCTATTTCCTAAGGTTGTCCGATTGAGGACATTACATTGCATGAGGTAGAACAAAAAAACCAAATCATAGTATGATTCAGTGTTTCCCTCAAAAGAGACATCCTATGGTTGATAGGCATTTGGTGAATTTGAGGCAAATTTGTTTTAGATTCCAAGACAAATTACAAGTCATGTTTCTAGTACATAAGAAACTCGTAAAATGCTGTTAGAATGGCTGATAGATATAATTCGTTTTGCCAATCCCCATGAACTATAAATGGACAGTAATGGCATCCAAAAAAACTAGAGTGGTAGCCACCTAACCTAGCATTAACCAGAGAATCTATAACTAAGGGGTGATACTTTAGTGACCAATATGAATATGACTAAATAGGATTAGGTTATTGAGGAACAACAAACGTCTATTTTGCACATTGTGCAAATGGTCACATTTGTGTAGCTGATTCAGAGCCGTGTTGGATCTAAGAAGTTCATGTTTTACTTCTATACCCCTTTCTTCAGGTCAAGAACCCAGAAATGGTTTGTGCACCACATTTTAACTTTGAACAGCAATTTATGTAAGTGGAAACAAGAAAACTTGTAAGTGCTCAAAAAGCTTCATGTTTGTTAATTTTGAGATCACTTTTAAATTTTTATAATAATAGCTAAACTTTCCCATGTTTGCATCCATTATTGCTGAATATTTGAATGTATGTGTGTGTACCAATCTACTTGTTCAAAGATAAATCCTAGGTGATCAAAATGTTGCATAAGATCAATTGTTTTTAATCTTTATTATGAAACCAATATGCTCTAAAGTCTAAGATGATGAGGGACCATTTCAATGTTGATATCCTTAATAACTATCAAATGATATAAAAAGGCTAAGGAAATAAAACACAAGATACTAAAGGCAGGATAAAGGCCTATGGAAAATATGTTGATTCAAGCATAGTCATGTTCCTTAAAAGCTTTCTATTTTTTAAAAACCTATGATAACAAATCCCTAAATCCTGGATAACAAATATTTCGGCTGAAATAGGACATGTGAATTGTGTTATCAGTAAACACGCTGCCAGTTCTTGACTTGAAATTAGACTTATCAGTGGTTCACCCAATTTACATGTGGAAAGGTGCACGCATTAGGAGATAAGTTCACCCATTAACATGTGTAAGGGTGCACTGTATTAGATTTGGAGCATGCAAGAATTTTAACAGAAGCTTGAGAACTTTCAACATGAGTTGACCCCTGGTGATGGTCATGGTTGACTTTTTGTCAAATTTCCTTTCCCTTAAAGAGTCAAATATTTGTATGCAATATATAACTTTGTCAGTCTCATGAACTTCCAGGTATTTTTCAATATGTCCATAAGAAAAACATACTCTGTAATCTCTAAAGTGAACCTACATCACCAATATGAATAAATGGATTTATACACGCATTCAAGATTTTATATTGATATCTTGTAGACAAGATAAAAGTTTATCTCCAGTAAAAAAAAATAGAGCCATAGCATTCCTAAAGTTGTTACAAAGTAATCCATTTACCTCAGAACGCTGAGCCTTGAGCTGCTTGTATTCGGCACTCCTACGATCCAGTCCTGCCCAGAGATCATATGGTTCTGTTCCAGGGGTGTATGCATGTAATACATGCTTCCCTTTAGGTGCCAAGTTTGGACTTACTACACTTGGTATAGAAATTAGAACAACATTTTGCTCTGCATCCACACCTGCCTTCCAATCATTTACAACAATATGATGTAGGTCTAGATCCTCTGGAATGTCCTGTAACAAAATAGCATGGAAAATTATTAATTATAATGCCAGTGAATAATTCCTTACCACCACTTTCATGTAAATATTGTACAAGACTACAAATTACAAAGATTGATATTAGGGTGATATATTAATCTATTGGCTATAACATATATTTATCTGCCACTTTATACTGGAGAATTAAGGCCTATCATGGATTTCACTAGTCTGTATTGGGAAGTCAATATATATTAATCTGCATGCCACTTATGATCTCAGCCGCAATCTTCTTTTGTATGAACTCTCCTTGTCAAGCGTTGACTTTATCACTAATATATCTGCCAACATGAAGGCTTTATTGCTAGCGTGGGAATTATATTGCCATCAGGGATTTCATTATATGAACAGTGCCATTATATTCTCTAAGGATTGATGTTTGTAAAGAGGACATGGAGTTAGGAAGTTAGTTAAAAACTATCGGGTCCTCCTTGCTTGTTTGCCTTACATTCGAAACTCACAAGGACAATGTTGGAACATATGGTGTAGCAGTAATGATTATATGGAGCAGCGAAAGTAAAAAGAGATTCCATAAGAGGAACGAAAGCTTGAAAGTGGGATAAACTAGGCTTGGACTTTACAGCAATATCTTTACGCAATAGGCCACATGCCCTGGCTAATTCCTACAATGTTATCTAGAGATTAAAGATAAACTAATGATTAAGCATGCTCTTCTTTGCAATGTTCTCAGAGCCTATGGCTAATTATAAATTATTGTCAAGCTTGTTGTAAGTGGAATACCTGTATTAAAACCTTGAACCTGATATATCATATAAGTAAAGACTATCTGTGTTATGCTGATCATGGATTGTAAATTCATCTGAGAGTGTCTTAAATGGTTTTCCATGGACACTTAAAGAGACACCTAGTGTCACAAAAGCATCCCCTCGATGACCCTTAGACATGGGCTTGTGGAGCCAGACAGACTGGTTAAAACGTAATTTCATCTATTAAAACTTAAAGCCATTGTTGTTCATGGATGCTGACCTAATCTCTGAACCCATTTCCAAAACATTCCAATGAATAGAGTACTAGAAAACTTGCTCAGGAACTCATAACTTTACTTTTGATTTAAATGACCTTAGATGCCATTTATGTTTACAGTTTTATAAATCAGTTTTGTTGATTGTCTATCTAGACTCTATATACATCTCCTTTTCAAGTTCTTGTGATGAGTTCATAGTGTTATCAATTTATGGAATTTCACAAATATTTACAATATTTAAGTCAATATAGAACCCATCATATTCTTTGCACTTTAGTTTTGAAGATATTCCTCGATGTTCCCAACAGGGGATGTTAGCAAAAAGAATGCATGTTCACAATGTCTGGTCACAAGAAATGGGAAAGGAATAAAAACACTACTAAGAAAACTTTTCTAGCCCTGGAATTAAAAATGTATGTATAAAAGCCAGGTGAAATTATAGTTGTGCGAGATGAGCAATATTACTGACCACTATTACACGCATTAGTCTCTCAGTCTGATTCCTTTTCAAAGATTTCAAAAAGATTATATTCAGTTAGATATCTAATATGAAATTTAGTGAGTATAGAAATATGTAGGAAGTGAAAAGTAGTGGATTACTTTGGCCGGTCTTTCCAATCAAATTGACCTTTTTGGGCTTTGTGAAGGAGCTAATGCATGCAGTATATAATCTGGATGGAACAAATGCTCAATAAATTTCACCAAATCAGGATAAACTGTTCATAACTTCATACCTTTGCATCAAAACCAAGGTGGAGATGCATAAATGATTCACATTGAGATGTTTTCTGTACTTTTTCCTGATATGATTTTGGAACTTCTGATGTGGGTAGCAACTTCAAAGTGTCCCACATTGATGCATTGCTGACTACAGCCTTCTTTGCACGTATAAACTGCAAGATGAGCATACACCAAATATTTAAATATGGTTGGCACATTTTTTGCAGACCTTCAGAAAAAACAGAAATCCCTTTTCAACAATTTCAGCAGCTTACAAGTCCACTTGTCAGCTTGACTCCAACTGCCTGACCACCTTCAACAACTATTTCTTCAACATGAGACCCCAGGGAAAGCCTTCCTCCAAATTTTTCCATTCCTCGAACAAGAGCATCAACTATTGCTCCAGAACCATGAAGAGGATATTCAAGAACACATCCTGGTTTATACCATTCTGCAAACATATACACCTGGAAAAGAGAACTTCAGCTTACTGCATTAGAAGAAATAAATAGACTAACTGCAATGGAAAATATAAGTATCTAGAAAGTTTTTGAAAGAAATGAATGTTTGATGAGTTACATGAAAACGAAAACAAATATATGACAAAAGGATAAGGATAATAAACTAATTTTTTAGATGCTTTTTTTCAACAATTGAAAAGTTAGAACATATGGGACAGGAAATAGAAGAGGCACGAGGAGTTGAAGGAGAACAAATGATATTGTAGAGAAGTAGAGAGAAACAGCTTAGGGACTTACAATTTCTGCAGCAAGTGTGCCGTCAGCTTTCAAACCTGAAAGCAAAAAACAAAGGAGATCCAGCCAGTTACGTATAAATGGATCCTTCAAGTTCAATGAGTCAATAATCTCTGAGAAAGGGCGAAGCAGTTTGGTAGCACCAAGTGCTCCTTGAGGTCCCATCTTTACAAAAGAATCAATGAGGGAAGGTGCATATCGTGCCACTGCAGTCAAGAGAACACCCAAATCTCCTCGGATAGCTGCAGGTGGAAGGGCCATTGCTGCAGTAGAGAGGGGAAGCACTGCATCCTGCAGCATAATTTTATCTCCCTTAATCTAAGACTAAAAATAAGACATAAACCTTACATAAGTTTCAAGTTAAGATTAAAACAATCAAAACATTCATAGTGAAAGTAAAAAGGGTAAACGAAGAGATTACATTGCAAACTTAAAATCAGAATATTAAACATTATCGCACTGTAGGAGAAAATGGTAGCACATCACTAATAAAAGCATTTTACTACCAAAACATGATGTAGAATCAACCAGAGACCTTTCAAAACAATGTGCAAGTATTCACAAGCATCTAACATTTAAAATGGAAATCAGTATAGATTTCACTAGATATCTGTGTACCATCAATATTATAAGAGTGGACTGGATATCATGTCCACGAGAATTTGTGAATGTCTCATATGAGGTATAAAGAGTGCAATGCTAAATTCTACCAAATTTTAGGATATTCCAACCAGCCCTTACACATTGACAATGTGAATGTATAGTGTGAATGGTAATTGCTACAATTCTAGTTGATTTGTCTTCTCTTATTGGATTCTTGCTTGTGTCCCTTTTCTTGGCACATAATGGGGAACGGGTATTGTAGCAGTTTGTTGTTGGCCTGTGGGCCCAATAAACCTTGCTCTGCTCTCCTTTATCAGATTCAGATCTGCTTCATTTATGTTTAGTCTGGTTGTATATTGTTCAAATCAGTCAGGCTTCTTGAGTGTCACACTCTAGTTGAGTTCCAATGCAGCAAACCATCACATTAAGTTTCTTTTGTGCTTGTTGGGATGAAAAGTCTGATATCATTTTATCACAGCTTTTCATCATTTATTGAAATGAAAGTCTGACAGAACAGGGATTGACAATAACCCAATGTGTGATAATTAATGTACTCTGCAGTCTGCAGGGGTACTTGTTGAAGGTGCTTGTCAATTTTCAGAGTGATTGAGCATAGCTTTGCTTATCAATGGTATTTAGGTCAAGAGGTCCGACAAAAAGCCGCTCATTAAAGTAGAGATCAACCATGGATCAAACCTCTTGTTTTGGGAGATTTTCCCCCATAATTTACCTTTATGTTTAGAAAAGAATACATTTAATTGCTCTTCAAGGTACTACATATTGGATTGATAATAATGGAATTTTGTCTAACATCTTGAGCTTGCATCCCCATTAATGGGATAATCAGCAATCATCAAAATGACCAAATCTGGAAGAGCCCTCAGAAGGTTGTTTAAAACTTAATTTTAATTGGGTCTCCCATGGAAATTGGGACCTTGCAGGCACTAGATCCCTCTTGAAAGATTCTTTGAGTCAGTTTGTTAAGTGGGCTCTTTATTCCTAGGCTTTAAGACGAATAATAAGGCAGAAATGGCAGTGCTTCTGGAAGGTTTGAATTTAGCAATTTTGGTGGAGTGTGTTAGTGTTTTGTAGTGGCAGGAGGTATTTCCCTAAGAATAATTATTCAAGGCAAGTCGGCCTTTCAATTATATAACAAATATTACATTTCCTAGGTCGGCTCAAGAAGAGAGCTCGCCTAGTCTTGTATATAATGGAGATAGAGTCTCCACATAATTCAAGTCATTCATTCCATTCTCAATTCGATTTCCTTCAGAAGCAGATTCGCATTCAAGAGGAGCAGATTTGCTTCAAGAAGAAGAGTTGATATTCTTTGTAACTAAGGAATTCGCACCATCTTCAAGTGCTGGTCTATTGTATGATATTCGGCCTTTCTAGGGCCTGATTCTGAGTGCTACTTCTGCACTATTATTTCTGATTTAGAAGAGAATGATTTGCTGCTAGTTTTTTCCCTCGAGTAGGAGGGTCTTCCCAGGATAAAATCTTTGTGTTCATTGTTATGTGTTTACTTTTCTATTTTCTATTAAATCTGATCCAAAACTAACATGGTATCAGAGCCAGGTTCAAGAAATCTGAACAAATTTAATGCAGAAATATATGTGAAGGATTAGCAAGAAACACAATGAGAAATCAGTCCAATTAAGAGCAGACCTAGAGCAGAATAATGAAGAGCAATTCACATAGAGGGTTTAGAGCATCATTCATATCAGCTGGGAGCATTCACCATGGGTGAACATCATAAGGCTAAGGCGAACCTCACTTGAGGTAGTTTTTGAGCATCATTGTTAGGCGAACTTGGTGAGATATCCTTGTAGCTCTAGAGCGACTCCCCTGGATGAGTGGTGAACTGCTTTAGGGCAAAGTAACATTTTCTTTTGCTGCTGCACCTAAGGTTTCTAGAAGTTAATTCATGGAGGCATGAACGAGCTATGTGTGGGCCACATCTCTTGGAGGAGAAAATGAAGATTGAATGAAAGGATGAGCACTTGAAAGAAGTCTTCTACCAATTTCAAGAGTTTCAAAGACCGTGCCTATAATGGAGGATGTCTACTTGCAGCCCCTTAATAAGGATATAACCAGTGACTTATCAAGGAACAGAGAAAATGGAATGACAAGAGGAAAAGCTTGAGAATCCTGGGAGCATATGATTCTATGTAAAATTTGCCATTCTATAACGGTGTTACAGGGTACATCATCGGGCAAAGATGATGGTTGTCGGGAGGAGAAAAAAAATGGCTGCAACTGAATCAACAAAGATAAGTTCTATTATGTATCATTCTTTTAATTGTTCTATCTAATAATATTTGCTAGATGACTACATGCTTCATTTGTATCGGGGTAGTTTGATTTTTATGAACTATTGTTAATCTCTCTAAAATGCCGGATGGATCGAGCAGCATAAGGATGATGGATTAATTATCAGAGATTGCATAAGGAATTCAGGGGCGGAAAGGACGGTAGATTGGTGTTCAGATGCCAATGATGGTTTAAGCATTTGAGGGAGAGTAGAAAGGGGAAGGAAGGGATCTCGGGAATCCTTTGTTCGAGGAATTGACTATGTAAAGTTATGTCCACACATCCTTGATCCCCTATCTCGCGAGGCTTAAAGGGAAAGACGTCGTGTTTGTCCACACTTGAATGCTTGCTCTAGTTTCTCTCATGGTGGAGCAAAGGAGGAAGGCGGTCGATGCCCAACCTCGTGAAAGAGATGACAGTGATTGGCCTCCTCTACATATTGGAGCTCCTAAGGCATTTTGTAAATGGGTGTCTCAAACAAATATCAAATCTAGGATACTAGAGACTGATTCTTCCACAAGTTCAGATCTACAACGAATATAGAGTTCATTGTTTACACGAATCGGTATGGTTAGAAGTTTGGATTTCTGGCCAGCTGCAAGGGAGGGGAAATCTTAGAGTCAGTTCAAAATAACTTTAGTTCATACCAGGCAACAGTTGCAATGGGCAAGACAGTAATCCTTCTGAAGACATCTCTCGAAGGCACAAGGTGCGGTCTAATTTTCTGAGCTACAACATCAATCCTTTGTCTTCACTTCTTCATGACATGACAGCCAAGAGGATCAGCCTTGAGGCATGCACTATCCATGAAGAAAATCAGGTTGGATCAGCATTGGATGGAGAGTTTGCATCAGCAAAGAAGATTGAGAAGGATGAAGACAATAAACAACGGTCTCTGACAAGTGTGCCAGATCAAGTAGACACAATAGATTTAAGTGGAGCTGGCAGACGTCATTGTTTATCCAGAGGAACCCTAGCAGGCACTAGTTGAGAACATGTCCGGGAAGAGGATTAAGGTTCTAAGATCAGACAATGGAGGGGAGTTCACTTCTCAAGGATTTTTGTAATCTTTGTATTGAGGCAGGGATCACGAGGGAGTTCTGTGTTCAGCAAAATAGAGTCCTATGTCATGAGGAACTAGAGTGACTCACTGAGAAGAAGTGAAGGTGTTAGCTATGTGGGTTGTTGTGTTGCAAGGCCAAGTGCTAAGTCTTTGGAAGGCGTCTTCAGTTGCAGAGAACGAAATTGCACAAGGCAGTCAACCTTATTTTGGCATTGGTAGCACCACAAACCTATTTAGAATAGGGTGATCTGGGATGAGGTCGAGGACAAAGTTCTGGACTTTCACAAGTCAATTAATGGTGCTGCTAGGAGTAGTGCCGGAAGTGTGTGTTGGAAACCGTTCTTCTAAGGCAAGCATTGCAGGCAATCTTGGACGAGGAGGTCAGGAGGTTGATGCAAGTATTTGGAGGTCCAGAGGGAGTCACAGCATCATTAAGATTTGTTGTAATGTATATTTCTCTAAGACGGAGAAATATGAGGTGAAAGCCCTTGTAGCATATATTTCTCTGAGACGGAGAAATATGAGGTGAAAGACCTTGTAGTGTATATTTCTCTGAGACAGAGAAATATAAGGTGAAAGCCCTTGTACAAAATCACATCTCTGAGACTGAACTGTGTTTTCCACAATTGGGTGCAGCCATTGTGGACGTCATGTTGAGAGACTCCATGATGAAGATATTTGAGAATACCGCCCTAGCTAAGAGGGAGTGTTAGTGTTTTGTAGCGGCAGGAGGTATTTCCCTAAGAATAATTATTCAAGGCAAGTCGGCCTTTCAATTATATAACAAATATTACATTTCCTAGGTTGGCTCAAGAGGAGAGCTCGCCTAGTCTTGTATATAATGGAGATAGAGTCTCCACATAATTCAAGTCATTCATTCCATTCTCAATTCGATTTCCTTCAAAAGCCGATTTGCATTCAAGAGGAGCAGATTTGCTTCAAGAAGAAGAGTTGATATTCTTTGTAACTAAGGAATTCGCACTATCTTCAAGTGCTGGTCTATTGTATGATATTCGGCCTTTCTAGGGCCTAATTCTGAGTGCTACTTCTGCACTATTATTTCTGATTTAGAAGAGAATAATTTGCTGCTGGTTTTTTCCCTCGAGTAGGAGGGTTTTCCTAGGATAAAATCTTTGCGTTCATTGTTATGTGTTTACTTTTCTGTTTTCTGTTAAATCTGATCCAAAACTAACAAAGTGCATTAACCATTATTGCTGGAGACCATGTTGATGATCAATTGATCAGCAAAAGGAGAGATCCGGAGTTTGGAAGTCAGGATCTTTATGGTAGAAGTGCTTAAGCTTTGTGAAAGTTTCAAAGAAAGTGTTCTCACCCATTGTTGTTGAGAGTGCAAAACCTACATATTTTTTGGCCAATTTTGATATTATGAAGTCACCCTTCTCAATAGAGTTAAGTGATATGAGTGAAGCCCGGGCTGGTTTGGCCTCCCTCCTTCTAACTAACAAGGTCCCCTAGGTAGTTTTATAAGGGACAAGACCTATGTTCTTTCTTCTCTTAATCATTTTGAATGATCTATTTGAACACACTAAGGTCACAAAAAAAAATACTCATTTTGTTAATAGGTTGAAATTTGGAAGGATTGGCTATTAATGATTAAAGCATGTGATTGGACAAATTTTCCAGAGCAAAGAGAATGAATGTTTCCACTCACCTTAGGTTCCCCAAAGGTAGCATTTGACATTCTTCACAAAAGGAAGTTCTATTGGGGAATCCACCATTCTCCTTTTGTTTGAAGATGTTTGTTGTGTTGTGCAAGGGAAGGATGGTCAAATGCAATTCCAAGCAATGTTGCAGCAACATGAAGGATCTCTTTTACAAGGGTGCAGTGTTTGATCACAGGCTCAAGACTATGTTCTTTTGTCTTGATGGGGAGACTATTGATCTTCGACTATTTGGCTTCTAGTAGTAATTTCTAAGTTATTGCTCTTAAGAAGCACCTCTAAGAATTTTTTAGAAGGGGAATGGTGAAAATAATCCACCGCTTTGGGCTTCTCAACTTCTAGCCTCTTTCCCCATTGACAACACTTTTGGGTGAGAGTGTGCCTCATAACTAAAAGGAATACAATATTTAGATGTTTCTTGACTGGGTCTAACATAGGCTTTATGTTATGGCTGCACATTCAACGACCAATATAGAGAATTAAAAATTAGATAATTTGGCTACCACCACATCATTCAACATGCAGCCTATCTACTACATTGCACTTCTATCTTATGTAAGCACCAACAACAAACTAAGGCGTAACATAGATTTTACATTTTCCCTTGTGGGTATCTAGTTGGATTGGACAATCGTCTATTCTCTTGTTGCACCATTCATGCTTTCTTGATGTA
>CM021102.1:326606107-326630724 GCA_007115665.2 Sequoiadendron giganteum
GCCCAGGCATTTCAAGCATTGCACGGCACAAAGAATGTGAACAGGAACTAACCTGGAAATCACGCAGCCAAGACTCCAAGTAAATCGCGTAGCCAAGACTCCAAGTCACGCAGCCAAGACTCCAAGTCGCACAGCCACCATTGGAAATCGTGGAAACAAATCACACAGCCGACACTGCAAATCGCGAAAAATTTGAGGGTGACTATAAATAGTGAAAGCGAGGTTTTAATAGCAGAAAAACGCGGAAAAAAATGTAAAAAATCCCACAGAAAAAGTAAAAATGACTGGAAAAACGCGTCAAAAACGCGTTAGGTTTTTTGTGCCGGTTATTTTGCGAGCAAATAGGAGATTAATCGGTGAGTACTTGGAAAAAAACAGGGGAAAAACTCGGCTAGGGTTTCCTGCGAGTAAAAGTCGAGATTACTCGCCCAGCAAAAAAACTCACGATTACTCGACTGCTCGACGAGTAATCGCCAAGTATGTATACAGAGCATACACATCTACTTCATCTTTGTAATGTGGGCTTACACAAAACCGAAATTTACACTTTTTAGTTACTTGAATTTCCCTTCCCTTCTTTGCCCAACCTAAAGGACATGGGTGAGAATGACCATATGTTTTTTGTAAAGCCCTTCCCATTTGCGACCTTGAGATGTCTAGATCTCAACACTATTTTATAGATCTCAACATTGTTTCTCTGACTATGTATCAAGGGATGCATAGGTAATGCTTGTGCTTGTTGCTTTGAGTGTTGATCAATGTTTCAGCTTCACCATTTTCATTGTGGCCTATGTTCTTGCTCTATATGGTGTGTTTGGACACCTGCATGTTTTGAGATGAGGTTCCTCAACATGTGAATTGTTGGTGTTCAGTTTGCATTGAGATGCATGTGTGGCAATGTGCCAAGTTCCTTGCAAGAACTTGATATTTTTTGTTATTGTGGTATTTTGGAGATGCATGTGTGATGTTTATATGCCTAGTGTATTGCAATGTTTCAATTCATGGAGATGCGCATTATTATTCATGTTGTGATTAAATGTTATCATGATTATATGACATGTAGATGAACTGATTTATATTCCATATGATGTTGTACGTTGTTTATCATGCCCCATCAAAGAAAGAAACAGATCACAATATTTGATTGGATCACAGCACTTTAAGCCTAGGTGAATAAAGTAAACATGGAACGATTCTAATAAGGGGATCGATTAAGATTATAAGAATAAACAAGGGCAATGATTTCCTTGAATTAAAGATATTTAATTAAAATAAAATTAAGAGGGTTTTAGGCCAACAATTAAGAGGAATAGTTGTGACTCTACCAAAAAGGCAAAAATAATTTAAGAGGTGTGACTCCCTCAAACTAGAAGATATATGAGGGAGAGCATTTCATTTGAGAAGGACATCCATAACGTCATTCAATCAATCAATTAAGAATAAACATGGTGTGACTCCTTCTAATGTGAAAGGTTGTGACTCCTTCAAATATGAAAGGTTGTGACTCCCTCAATAATAAGATATAAAAGGGAGATCATTTCCTGTGGAGGTCATCAATTTGGGAATGAATCAATGAATGAATTTGGAAATAAATTATTTATCTCAAAAGGCAGCAATGAAGGGTGGTGACTCCTTCAAGAAATGGATATAAAGGGTAAATCAATCCAACATATCAAAGAAGTAAGAAAAAAGAACAAGAACCAGAAATCTAAGGCATCAATTTGGAATAGAAATTGAGAACAGCCATTAATAATATTCAGAAATATAATTGGTGGCAGCCATTTAAGAATAAAGTTATCATTTCTAATGGTCATCCTACAACCATAAACTAAGTCTACCCATATTCTAATGGTGTTTTGGTCATCAAAATGCATAATATGCAGACTCCTTCTGCTCAGTATACTCTACCACTTGAGCACTTTGCTAAGACTCTTCCTGATTGGACTTCTCATCAGCCAACCGCTTTCTACAATACTTTTGAATAAGACCAATCTTCCCACAATAATGGCAAGTAATAGACTTCTTGGAGCTCTCCTCTAAATTGCCTCGTCCTTTCTACTCAGTGGACTTGCCTTCGCCAATGTCCTTGGCAATAAATGCTTGTTCAACACTGGGAGACTCACTGCTGCTCCCAAATTGCTTTCTCCACCTATCCTTGTACAAGAGCTTGTTGCACAGCTCATCAAAATTCAAGTCAACATTGGTGGATGTAATGTTAAGAGTTTTGATGAAGTGCTCGTAGGAACATGGCAAACTTTTCAGCGTGATCACCACCATATCCTCCTCTTCCATCTTATGACCAATGGCCTCCAGTTGATCACGATTATCTTTGATTTTCATCCAGTGCTCCTGCAAAGACACTTGGTCATCCATCATAATGGAAAACAGCATATTCTTCAGGAAGAAAGCCCTACCCTTGTTTGAGGTCTCATGGAGATCTTTCAAATGCTTCCAAATCTCCACAGCAAACTTAACAGATGGTATTTCTGGTAACATCTCATCGGTGATAAATAATTTTAGAAGCATAACTGCTTCCCTATTATCTCCATCATGCTTGTCCTGATCTTTCCCCATAGCTATGAGACAAACTCATGTACCTAAAACAAGCGCATCAAGACACCGGTACTCAAAGATGGTAAGCATCCTCCTTCCACATGTTGTAATTCTTTCCATTGAACCTTTGTGTATTTTCCGGCATGACATTGAACAAAGACACCATCCCTCCCGTATTCCAAAATAAAAAAATGAGGTAATTATGTGATCAGCTAGCACAAACTCTAGACAATCAACTGGCACAACTCACGATTTTTTCAAAAATCATCTAAAAGAGAGGCTTAGTAATAGCAAGTTTTTTAGAAAAACCTTCAAAAACTCAGAAAAAGTTAAGATTTTTTTCAAAAACATTTGATTTGCAAAAATTTTATAGAGAATTTTCAAATACTTCTAAAATCTTCAAAAATTCTTTGGTACAACAAAAAAAATTCCAAAAAACTCTTTGAAAATCTAGAAGTTGGTACAAAACCCTTAGTGCGGCAAAAAGAGGGCTCACAAATACACAAACCCACAAACAAAAGAACATAATTTTCAGAAAATCGTGCTCAGAAAAACCACATGAGTTGCAAAAACACCCAGATGAAAACCCTAGGTCGAATTTACAAACCTCGCCCAGATCAAATCACACGATTTTTATTAGAAATGAATCAGCAAAAAATAAAACTTCTACTGATCACGATTTTCATAAATCTGCAGCTCACACGATTAGCAGAAAATTCGTCTTCAGAAAACCCGTAAAAACTATGACTGGAAATTGCAATTTCAATAAATTGCACATGTCGCAGGTAGGGTTTTCAGCCTGCAAGAAAAAATTGCAATTTGAATGTCGCAAGCAAAAAGAAATCTCCAACAAAAAGAATCACCCTTGCAATCAGAAAAAGGCACCTAGAAGCTATGAAACAAACCCGCAAAACTAAGACACGCAAAATATAATTATGATGTGATTTTTAGCAGACAAAATGCTAGGAACTTTTGCTCAGTCGCACTCAGAATAAACCCACGATGCCCACGAACTGAGAAGAAACCTTGACACGCTCAAACATTCGTGATTTTTAAAGCTGGGAATCTTCAAAAAACTCGATCACAATTTTCAAAAGATAAAACACGAATTCTTCTACAAAAAACCCTTGAAATTTGCAAGCAAACAAATCCGCGATTTTCTTCAGCAAATTCGTCCACGATTTTGCTTGAAAAACCCTTGACGGTAGAACAGAAAATCACAATTTTTCTTAAAGAAATCCGACACTAGAAAAATCACACGAAACCCTTGAAAATTTGTTTGAAATCTTCCACGAAAAAATCTTTTGCAAAAAATCCTTCGATTTTTTATAAAATCGACGCACAAAAATTCTTCGATTTTTTATCTTAAAAAAATCGGCTAAAAAATTTTACAATATTTTATAAAAAAAATCCATCAAAAACATCTAAGAAACTTCTAAAAATTCCTTAGGAAAACAACGAATTTTTATTACTAAAAAATTCGCCAAAAAGTTCGAGCCTAAGCTCTGATACCATGAAATGATAATTGATATTTAATATTCGTTATTTTGTGTGTTTACAAAAGGAGAGGAATACTCCTTATAAAGAAAATAACAAGACGATGTTTCTAAAAAGAAACAATCATTAACTGAAGCAAACTAAAGCAATTAACTGAAAGATGCTAAAACAAACTAAAGCGTAAACAAAAGTTACTAAAAGCTAACTAAGTTAACTAAAAGTAAACTGACGACTAACTAAAGCTAAGATGATCATTAAATATTACAATTAATACTTTAATAATTTCATCAAGAGTTATTTATTTAGATATAATCTAGCAAATTCCTTGAGAAATCATGTCTTGGATTTGTGAAGTGTCTTACAAATACGAAGGACGGCCAACCTTCCGAGTTCACAAGAGGTGAAAGGACTTCCAAGATTCATTCTCTTATCAGGTATGCCACCCAGAGATGGAATGGACAGCTAGCCTTCTATGCTCGTGGGCCAAGAGGTGGAATGGAACACCAACCTTCATCCTCTTGGGCTTGATCAAGGAGGATGGCCAGCCTCCAAGGTGGACTGAAGGATGGAAGGGTGGCCCACCTTCCATGCTCTCGCAATACAAGGATGACTAGACTTGAGATTGTCATTTGCAAGGATTTCCAATGAATTCACAATGTGATTTGCTATATATGTTGATTCAAATATTAATGATGCTATGATTTATTGATCTAAATATTATGATTTTTTATGTATGGATTTGAATATTATCATACTTTCTTGTTACCTAATATTACTAATATCAACTCTTAGTGAATAATATTGTTTTGCAAGCCTAAAATTAGGAATTTTCCAAAAGGGGACATTACATTGTTAGGTGATTATTGTTGATGTTATAGCAGCTTCGAGCTCATACTTCCAGCCACAAGTGAAGATATAAATTCATGAAGCGTCTCGGCTATTCATTTATATGTGTTAACTCAATGTGAAGGGGCAATTCACAAAAGGATTAATATAACTTCTCTTGAGCTGACCTCCTTGGAATTCGCACCACTTGTTGTATTTCTCTTCTTTATGGTGGCCGACCTACCTTATTATTGGTAAATTCTTATGAGGCCGACCTACTTCAAGGGACACCTCATTTTGTATAAATACAAGGTCATTTGGCAATGAAAGAAGATGAAACATTCGCACTCCTTGAAGAAGTTTGCTCTTGGGCAACAGATCATCATTATGTAGCAGCAGATCATTATTAAGTGGCAGCAGACCATCATTATGTGGCAGCAGATCATCAGATCATACTGTGGCAGCAGATCATCATTTAGTTGCAGATCTTACTATAGCCGCAGGCCGATTTCAAGGAGAAACATTTCATTGTACCTTTGCATCTAGGAGAGGTGCTATTATTCATTGTATCAAATTCGGCCATGAGTTGGGCCTGAGTTGTAAGCAGATTTCTGCTCTTATTTCTTCATTATATAAGCGATATATATTGTTGGGTTTTTCCCCTCAGGTTGGAGGGTTTTCCCAGGGTACCTTGTGTTGTTCATTGTCTCATGTGTTGCATTTTCTGAGTACCTTCTTTTTGTTCATCCAATCTTTTAAAAAACCAACATGGTATCAAAGCGGGTCACTATCTTTTTGACTTGCTATTTCAGTCTAGGCTTGTAAGGAGCTGTCTGAATAAGGAAAGATCATTGAATCGGGGAATTAGGGTGCAGTATCGATAAATATAGCCTTGGGGCTTCAAGTTGCCTCTAGAGATTAATATCGACAACATCAAATGATAGTCAAATCATAGTGTGCCGATTCTAGAGTGAACCATTCAATGAACAGAATTTATAAGTGGGTTAATTACGGCAAGGAATGAAGGCCACACTAGTTTATGCTTCAGGATGATGAAGAAGGGTTGAGCGAAGTTGCTATCAAGGAAACTCAGCAGATTATGCTGACGGAGTTTTTTGAGCTACAGAACAAACTGAAGCATCTTCAGCAAAAACAGTTTCACTTGCTCGAGGGCTTGAGATAGCTAGAGTTTTGAAGTGGTCTGATAAAAGTATCTATCTTCAAGAGTTCAGTACATCATTGGGCAAAGATGATAGTTGTTTCAAAGAATAAAAATGGCGGTAACAAAATCAATAACAAGATAAGTATTTCATGTTTGATTATTGTTCATGAATCCTTTATATGTTTATTAATTCATGCTACAACATGGGATAGTGAATCTTGTATGCCTCTAGCTTTGACATTTCTTCAGCATAGTTTAAACTATTAGTAATCTCTCTCTCTTATTGCTTCCAGGAAGGATCGATGAGCAAGAGGGTGATGAGAGATTGCTTAAAGAAGAAGAGCTTGAGGCATCCTATAAGGAAGACATGCCGACTGGAGATATAATCAAGCATTAAGTCTTGGCTTGCAGCCTTAGGTCTGAGTTGATGGTTGGAGACATCTCTTGATGCACAGATTCTTCCAGCAATAAAAGTGATGGGAAGAGTCCCAATATCGGACTTGTGCCTTCTGAAACAATTCTAGGTTGGTCGCAACTGGAGTGCATCAATAAATTTGAACGGTCAAAGACCATGTTCAAATTTAACCTTGCCAGGGGCCTATGTGCAAGCCATGAAGGATGTGGACTGATTTGAAGAGCAGCGTATCATACTATGTCCAGCATTTGGATCCTTCATAATATTTAAAGAGATAAGTATTCTTTGGTTGCTGAGTTATATCATTTATTTTTTGGATCTTGTAATTAGTAAAAAGAGATAGTGGATTCTCTTGAATTGTGTTGTGTTCACTAGTGTAAGATCCTTTGTAAATTTCATGTATTCATGCTATAACTTGTATGATTCTAGCCTTGATATTTCTCTGGATAATTATAGACTGTTGGTAATCTCTATCTAAAATGTTTCCAGGACAGATTTAGGGGGAAGAAGATGATGAGAGATTGCTTGAGGCATCTTGTGAGGAAGTCATGTCAACCAAAGAAATGATCAAGAGGGAGTGAACACTAGAGGGACTGAGTTGGTGGCTAGAGGGAGTGCATCTCCAAAAGTCTTCTTTGCAATCTCTGAAGCAGGGAACAAGAGGGAGTTCTATGACTCACTGAAAAGAAGTGAAGATTGCAGTGTTGCAAGGTCAAGTGTAAAATCCTTGAAAGAACTCTTCAGTTGTTGAGTTCAGAATTGCACAAGATAGACATTTGGATTTGATATTGGTAGCTCCGCAACCTATTCAAAATAGTGTGATCTGAGATCGGGAAGGACAATCCTGAATTCTCTACAGTACCAGAGGTGTGTGCTAGAAAATAGTTATCTAAGGCAAGTGTTGCAGGCTATCTTGGACGAAGAGGTTAGAAGGTTAATGCAAGTACTTAAAGATTCAAAGGGAGCCTACTATCATTCATTGTGATAACCAAAGCTATGTGAAGTCTTTTGTCAATCCTGTGCTTCATGACAAAACAAAGCATGTTGAGATCAAGTACCATTATATCAGAGATATGGTATTGAGGAAAGCTATACAGTTGAGGTATACCAGCACTGATGAGCAGACGGCAGACATTCTCACCAAGCCTCTCTTTAGGACAAAGTTTGTGTACTTCTGAGAAAAGTTTGGTATGGTGGAGAATACAAACTTGACTGAGAAGAAGTCTCAGTATCAGTGATCCCTTGTTAATGAGTTCTTCTCTTAGGAGAAGTTCGAGGTGAAATCCCTTGTTTCCACCCTCTGGGAGAGCCATGGTGGATGTCATGTGTGTGACTCCATGACAACATCACGTGAGGGAGTCCGTGATGATTTCTTTTGTACTTGTGTTTCACCCTCTGGGAGAGCCATGGTGAAAGTCACGGTGAGGTGACAACATCACATTGAGTGATGAACACTTGTACATACCATCTATGGAGGTACCCATGATGGTTAATATCACGATGAGGTGATATTTGATATCACGATGAGGTGATATCTTCTTTGCTTTCACGATGAGGTGATAAGCTCCTTTATCACGATGAGGTGATATGCTATCACAATGAGGTGACATGTCTTATATAGCTGGAAGTAATTCTCCCTAGCTGAGAGGGAGTGTTGATGTTATAGCAGCTTCAGGCTCATACTTCCAGCCACAAGTGAAGATATAAATTCATGTAACCTCTCAGCTTTTCATTTATATGTGTTAACTCAATGTGAAGGGGCGCTTCACAAAAGGATTAATATAACTTCTCTTGAGCCCACCTCCTTGGGATTCGCACCACTTGTTGTATTTCTCTTCTTTATGGTGGCTGACCTACCTTATTATTGGTAAATTCTTATGAGGCCGACCTACTTCAAGGGACACCTCATTTTGTATAAATACAAGGTCATTTGGCAATGAAAGAAGATGAAACATTCGCACTCCTTGAAGAAGTTCGCTCTTGGGCAACAGATCATCATTATGTAGCAGCAGATCATTATTATGTGGCAGCAGACCATCATTATGTGGCAGCAGATCATCAGATCATACTGTGGCAGCAGATCATCATTTAGTTGCAGATCTTATTGTAGATGCAGGCCGATTTCAAGGAGAAACATTTCATTGTACCTTTGCATCTAGGAGAGGTGCTATTATTCATTGTATCAAATTCGGCCATGAGCTGGGCCTGAGTTGTAAGCAGATTTCTGCTCTTATTTCTTCATTATATAAGCAATATATATTGTTGGGTTTTTCCCTTCAGGTTGGAGGGTTTTCCCAGGGTACCTCGTGTTGTTCATTGTCTCATGTGTTGCATTTTCTGAGTACCTTCTTTCTGTTCATCTGATCTTTTAAAAAAACCAACAATTATGCCATGCTTCGGCTATTATATATTGAGCAGGTACATTTGACATGTGTGTTGAGTGGATACAAGGACAAGGTTATTTCTCCACCTGGTTATGCAAATGTGAGTTATTCCCCAACAGTGGTTATTTCAGAGATGTCACACTAGGCCTTCCTTTTGTTATTCCCCGTCGTACTTGAATCAAGTAAGAGATGAGTCATGTTTGACCCTATGTTAACTCGGATCCAAATCAAAGGCAATCCCACAGTCCGTTCATGTTGTGAGTCACAAGTAATTGTCTTATTTAATTAATGGTTTTAATTCCTTATTTCTTGTAAAATTAAATGATTGTATATGTTATCAAGTGAGATATTTTTGTGTTTAGAAAAGGGGAAAATTAAGTTAATTATTTTCAAAAAATTCCTTTGGGTTGGGAATGTTTATGCTTGATTTAATTGTTTTGTAAAATATATTTCAATTGAATAAATGTTGAATATTTTATTTTGTTAAATGGCAATTTTGGAGAAAAAATGAAAAAAATGAGAATAAAAGAAAATAAAGAAAAGCTAAGTTGTTGAATTGCCTAAATTACCCGCTGATTTTGGGTAAGGTACATCCTACAATCGGATACATCTTGGAAACCCTATAGAATCATACGAGATTTGATTTTTTAACCCAAAACATTTCCAATTTTTTTCACCAAATCCCAATGTATCACCATCGATGTGGTGATTCCAACGCAATTCTGGCACAAGTTTTGAAATTTTATTCACTTTTTCGAATGGTGAAAGTCAAAAACTCTAACTTGTTTACACCATTTTATTTCATTTTTATTTTTCTTTGCATTTGACAGTGCCACCGACTAGAAAAAGCATCATTTCTTTGTGATTTCAATGAGGGTTTCTATAAAAAAGGATGCAAGTTGCAAGTGCTGGGAAAAACGCGAATTGCAAATAAAAAGACATCAAAATAGCACGTGGTGTCATCATTAGAGCAATTCCACCACGTAGGTTACACTTGCAATTGATTAATTTCTTCTTTTTTTTGCAATTTTCTTTCCAAAATGAAAAGTTTAAAATGTAAAAAAATAAAAAATTGTGAAGCCTAATAATTTTGCCTTGTAGATTACATTTATAATTTATTTTAAACTTTAATAGTTTTAACTTTTAAGTTTTAATAGTTTTAACTTTCAAGTTTTAATAGTTTTAACTTTTAAGTTTTAAAGTTTAATATTGTATAATTTCAAATTTATAATATATTCTAACTTGTTTATTAACATAATAATATAATTATTATTATACATACAATTTAGTTTATTTATTAACATTAAATGAATATAATTGTTTCATAATTATTAGTATATATACAATATACAATACACAATATAACAATTTCATTTATATTTATTATTTTAATATTTTGTAGGTTAATTAGATATTAAAATTAATTTATAATATTATTATTATATATAATGAAATTATAAATGTAAATGTTTAATAATAAATATTATATTAATATAATTATATATGTTGTCAAGGACCAGACAGTTAATTATTAACTCTATACTAATAATTTATTTTCATGTTGTATAATATTATATTATGAATTTTTATTTGTTACTAGCTTATTACTAGTTCAATAGTTAATAATTAATATTATAAAATGTAAATTATAATTATACTAAATTTATTTTTAATAATAAATTAAATATTTAATATTATTGTTTAATAATTGCTTTTTGAACTTGTTATAGAGAGTATAAGGGCAGCTAGTACTAGTTCTATTGATTGACCCACCTTCAAAACTGAACCAAATTCACCTTTATGGAGACATGTAAAAATGATAGAACAAATTTTAGGTGGTGGAACATTTGTTTGGATATATAGTATTTGTACTGTGAAGTATACTAACTTGTACAACTAAGTGAAAACCCATTTTTGTGCCATTCCCAATCAGGGAATCAAAGCATGTCCTAGAAAGGATGGTAAAGGGTTATCACCTCATCAAATAGCAAAATATATTAGAGAGCAAGAGGAAGAAAAAGCAAGAGTGGATCATAGCACAAACCATCCTTTAAGGAGAGGAAAGGGATCAAAGAGACCCCTAATTTCTCCATCTCATAGTGCCTTTCCTAATGTTGTAGTAGAACTAAAGAAGAACATGTTAATGTGAAGAGAAGCAAGGGGCCATTAGAGAGAGAATTTCAAAATGATGCTAGAGAGATTGCAGATCAAACCGTTGCAAGATGTCTATATGCGAACAATTTGTTCGTCAATGTTGTTTGATCACTTATTGGCATGATATGTTGAGAAAAGTAAATGTAGCTCCACAAGGGTACATAGGGCCAAGTTATGAGAAGGTATGTAGCACCTTACTAGCAAGGAGATAAAAATATAGACAAGTCTCCCATTAGAATTACATGGAAACAAACAAGGGTGTATTATTTTTTATGGATGGGAGGATACCAAAAATCGGCCATTAATCAATGTGATTGCAGTGTCCCCTAAAGGGGCAATGTTTTTGAAAGTCGTGGATTGTGAGGTACAAGTGAAGGTTGCACAATTTATTGCTAACATCATTATATAGTGCATTAGGGATGTGGGTCCTCAAAACGTTTTCCAAGTAATTATGGACAATGCAAAGAATTGTAGATTTGTGGGTATGTTGGTTGAGACGCAATTTCACATATATTTTGAACACCTTGTGTTGCCCACTCTCTCAACCTCATGCTACAAAAGTTGGGTAAGAAAATAAATTGGATCAAACAAGTCTATGCTAAGGCTAAAGAGATCCAGATGTTCATCACAAACCAGCTCAGGTCGCAGACCATTTTTAGATCATTTTCACAATTGGAGTTGCAAAAGGTAATTGAAACACTTCAATTTTCAAATTTTACATTTCACTTTAGTAATTACTAAATTACTAATTTATTTTTAAAATTCAAGCATGTTTTCTTCTTTTTTTTAATTTTTATTTTTATTTTTTGAAGAGGTTGTTGAAACCCGATTTGCATCCAACACAATTGTCTTGAGGCGACTTGTGAAGGTATGGAAGCCACTTTCTAGCATGGTTATTAGTCAAAGTTGGTCCCTATGGAGGAAATTCAATATTGAGAGGGCAACAAATGTAAAGCAAATGATCCTAGATGACACTTGGTGGGAACGGATGTAATATCTTCTTAGTTTCACCAAGCCCATCATGAGTATGATCCATTTACTAACATGGATAAGCCATGTTAGGGAGAGGTATATGATGGCATTGACTCAATGATTGAGAAGATGAAATCCATCATAAATGAAAAAGAGCAAGATCCTAAATAAACTTTCTTCAAAGAGGTGCAGACAATTTTCGTTGAGAAGTGGAAGAAAATGACCACCCCACTACATCTTCTTGCATTTGCATTAACTCCCAATTTTTACACTGATGAAATTCGTGCTATGCCATCAAGGGTGCCACCATACAAAGATGCAAAAGTTAATGAATGGTATAGGAAAGCACTTACTAAACTCTTCCTCGATCCTAAAATGGAGGATTTAGTTACAAATGAGTTTGTTGAGTTTGTAGCCTCTAGTGGTCAAAGTGTTTCTGCCCTCCATGACAAGTATAGGAAGGATGCTCACACTTGGTGGTACCTCAATGGCCATACATCACCACACCTCCAAACTCTTGTGATCAAGCTTTTATTGCAAGTAAGTTTCTTAACTTTTATTGCACTCTCTAAATTTATATTGTTTATCATTTTAAAAATAATAAAATTACTAACTTCAAATTTCAAGTTTGATTTACAATTTTATAATTGTAACTCTATCACTTAGTTTCGATAGCTTGCTAGTTCCTCTTCATCTAAATGAAATTGGAGTACAAACTCCTTTATCCACTTAGTAAAATGCAATTGACTGGCAGCAAGTAAGTTGGAAGAGCTAGTTTATGTGCATTCCAACTTGTGCCTTCTTACTTGTAGATAGAATGAGTACAAAGAAGGGGGCACAAATTTGTGGGATGTAGATTCAGAGTGAACTGATTTGGATTTTTCAGCTTCCACACAATCTTTACTTTTTGTGGAGTCGGATATGTAACATGCTTTAGCAAAAGTGGCAATGGGATTGCATGTGATTCTAATCTACTTGTGTCATCTAATGTCAATGATGTTGATGTTGATCTTCACAATGACCCATACAATGTTTATTACTAATTGCATTATTTTAGTATTGAACCAATGAATTCAAAATATCTAACACAACATTCAAGTTTTGACAAATTGATATCAAATTAGTATAATGTATTTCAAATTTGTAATATTTAAGGTAGTTTTATTTAGCATATGCATGATATGTGGTATTCTAAATTTAATTCTTGTTTTTAGGCTGCAAATATTGAAATATGTATATATAATGATTTTATTTTTTAGTACGGATGTACCCAACCACCAAAACAAATTACTGCATCAGCATACCATACCCACATACCTGCACCCAATTTGGCAACTCAGAAGAAAAGTGAAAAATAGGAAAAATAAGAAAAAAGTTGAAAGGAAAAATATAAGTTATAAGTCTTTTTATTGATTCATGTTTTTTTAAGACAATGGCTCTCCATAAACCCTCTCTTGGAAATTTTGAATATGATGGATTTTTCTCACCATGGATTGTGGGAGCTTGGAAATTGTTTTGGAATGGATGCATAAAAGATTGTTTGGGGTGTGTGTGGGCTCAACCTCATCGAATTGGGAGAAAAGGGCAAAAAATCCATGTTTTTGTGTGTGTGAAAGTTGAGGTAATTTCCTTTTTCTTCCTTGTTACTTGAGCCCATTTTCACTTCCGATGCCATGCTCACCCTTGAGGGAGCATTGGACTTCCCTCATAGATTTAATTTTGAGCAATTAAATGTATATTTAAATTTATTTTAAATTTTCAAAAAATGCCATTTTGTGCCCTCACCATGCCAAAATTTTGAAAAATGCTTGGAATTTGAATTTTATTGCATAAATTAAGTGTTGTTCACATTTAAACCAAAAGGGCACCTTTCACTTTTTCGAAATTTGAGTTTTTGAAAAATGAGAAAAATTAAGCTCCATTAATGGAGTTTGCATGAAATTTGCTAGTTTTTGTATTGGAAAATAATTTGTAAAACTTGAACTTTGGGAGTGAAATTAAATGTTTTTTAGATTAAGAGATTTAATGTCTCCTTCATGGATTTCATGAGGATCATTTTAAAATCATGTTTAAATTTTTGTGAGTCAATTTATTTTTCCTTCTTTTAGTGTCACGCTCAATTGTGATGAGTCATGATGAACCTAGGATGAAGGTACTAGAGAGTCATAGGGAAGTGGCTCTTGACATCAGTCGAGGCACAAAGGGGCTCAGATATGATGGGTGAAGAGTTTCCTTAATAAGTGATAACTAATGACATTGGGTGAATAAAATAACCAAGATAATGATTCCTATGGCATAGCCAAAGCACTCGCATAGGCCTAGTACAAGCATAGAAGGCATGCTCGCTCTAGAAGCATTAGGACTTGTGAATTGGGTTCTTCAAATGGGTGAGTTGATTCATACCTGACTCCACTTAGCCATCCCTTCCAACTTTGTGATGACACTCCCTACCTCCTCTTGAGCATCTTATCCTTGTGCCATTGGTGTGTGTGCCCAACGAGAGTGTCTTGTTGTACCATTGGTATTTGTGCCCAATGAGGATTTGTATTTTAATCCATCATGTAATGTTGATTGTGTGAATCTTTCATTGTGTATGTTGTGTGTATGTTCCACGTATGACATGTGTGTAAGCCTTCTCCCATGTGTTTGGTGTGAGTGTGCTTGTGGCCTGTGTGACTATCTCCTAGCATGACAGGAGAGGACCTAATGGTACCACGTGGTTGGGTGGCATGGAACAATCGTTGGGGATTCGAGTATCTTGGGAAGAGCTCTAGGATCATGATCAAGTTAGTAAAGGCTTTTCAATTCATTATGTCATACTTATTCTATTGTGTAACAAGTAATTGAAGGACATTTGATTTCTCTTCTCAAATTGTAGTATCTAATTGGAACCTCTTGGATGGAGTACTTGTAATCCAACCACATAAGTGGTATCGGTTTTGTGGATGCCTTTTCCGTGTCTCAACATTGGAGTCAAATATGCTTGTCATTTTGTATGCTCTTTAAATTCATTGTAATGTTGGATAAAATAAATGTGGAGAAAACCTCAATTTGGATATTAAAATAAATTCCAAGTTTAGAAAGCATGCAAATTGTTAATTGAAAGTTTTAAGTTTCCTTTTTTGTTTCTCAATGTGTTTGGCCTCAAGAATCTGCCTCGTTGAGGGGGTCGTCTAGGGTTCTCTGAGTGGTCCCGAGGGGGTTGGGAGGTGTAGGACACTTTCCCCTTCACCCCTTGTGTCGTTGGCCTCATGTTGAAGCCTCTTGTGGCCTCCCCAGCCCTTGGGAGTTATTTCCTTTGTGGGCTAGTGTGAGGCGAGATCGAGTGTTTAGGACCTATTTGGTTCCCCAATTGTTTTCTTCGTTTTTGAGTGTGTTTTTTTTGTGGCTCCTTCCTTGTAGTTCTTGAGGGTTATGCTTGTCCCGAGGACCAAAACTAAGCTTAGGTTTGCTCACTGATCAAGACTACAATGCTAAGGACTACAACACCTCTCTGAGACTCTAGCACCAAAATAAGACTCCAACACTAGACTAGGATTTCAATGCTAGATCTAGACACCTACGCACTCACGCTAGTGTCCTACCTGGGCGCCCATCTCTTGTCTAAGCACTAGAGTCCTCTAGTGCCTTGCTTCCATTGTTTCGTTGTTTGTTTGGTCTTCCAACCATCTCTCGAGGAAACTTGGAATATGAAAATTGTAGCCCTTGGCCCAAAAATTCTTCCCATGTTGTCGACTCATCAACAAGTGTCATATCTTAATCTTTATAGCACCTATTTGTCTTGGGAAGCGTGTCATTGCTTGGAAGCGACCTGTCATCACTCCAATTGGTGGAGGGTTTGTACCTCTTGGTAAGGCAACCTCAAATGAAGGTTCTCCCTTGTGTTAAATTTTTTTTAAGTTGGTTGTTGAGTGGATTGGAGGTGGTTGCTATCCTCATCCTACTTCTTCCAAAAACCAACAATTGAGTCGTCTAGTTGAGTGGTGTTAGCTCCTAGTTATTCCACTATCTATGTGAGTTTTTGTGGTGTTTGTTTGAGTTTTTAAGTGTGTCATGGTGTGGATTTGAGGTTGATGATTTCTTCATCCTTCCCTTGTGTTGGGTTGCGAGAAAATGCAATCATGAGTTAGTACTCAATTGTTGTTTGGGTGTTGTTTTTCCCTCTTGTAGGTTCATTGTTTTGGCTTCGTCTCGCAATTGATAAATTTTCTAATGGTGCCACCTTGCTTGTAGCAATAGTGAGGTTGTTTGTGTTGTTGTCATCCTTGTGTCGTGTTTTCACATGACACTTGTGTGCACCTTGTTGTGTAAGCGCAACATGTCGCATTTTGGTGGTTGTTGTTTCAAAAAAAAAGTTGTTCAGTCGGCTAATGTTCTAGGTGTGTTAGCTTGGGGCATTACATTTTTAACCCAAGTTTTTTAACAATATCTATTGAAATCAAATTACATAGTGAACAAGGATTTTCAAGTGCATTTACTTTAGTTTGCTTAATTTGCAATCTTATAAGAAAAAGATTGTTCATATCATCAAGTTCCTTTTTCCATATTCATACTATGGGTGGCTATGCAACCAAGCCTCGCATCTACATCTGAAATATCACCATTCACAACCTCTTCTTGAATAATAACTATGGAATTCTTGGAGTCCTTGGCTTTGTTCTTTGGGTGCAGCTTCGAATGCAACTTCCAAATCTTAGTGTCAATATGACCATCAATATTATAATACTACAATGATTCTTTGGATATCTATATTGATGCACAATAGTATTACTCTTTTTACCCTTCCAATTACCTTCTTGAAGAATTTTTCCTTGTCCTTGGGCTGATTATTGAATTAGTCATGTTTGGAAGACTCTCCTTCCCCTTTCTTTTTCTCCCCTTCTAAATAGTAGGCTTGAACACATGCCTCATCTAATTCTTTTGATCTTGTAGCAATCACCCTTCTCTGGAAATGTGCATGGAGACCTCCAAGATATTTGGTAAAACTAAAAATGTGTTCCTCAACTAGGCCCATGCCTAACAGCATAGCCTGGCATCAGAATTCTCTAATGTAATACTACACACTACACAGTATACACTTTGCCCACTACCTCATCTCAGATAGATCTACTTAATTTCCTAATCAATATTATGCCCAGTTGGATAAAAATTCATATAATAAAACTTTGAAATCTTCCCAACTAGACACAGCTGGTTTTTCCTTCCTTTCCAGAGATGCTAAAAAAAAGTTCACCCCATTTAGGAGTATGATCAAACATTTTGAAATGTGCAAAAGCAATCTTTGTGCCCAACTTACAGTATGCACACTAAAATAGACCTCCACTTGTTTAATCCATGAAATCTAAACATTCTGCATTTACTTGTCCTTCAAATGATTTAATCTCAATTTTACTTTAAATGGAGTTTCCTCATATTTTATCTGATTTTTTTCCAATGGCCTTTCTTCCAAGAGTGCTTCTCTACCAAAATCATTTTCCCCGCTATCTCCAATACCAAACTTCTTGGCTAGAGATTGGACTAAGGAACTGATAGGTGATTCTTCTTGGGCCATTTGTCCTTGTTTGTGTGTCATATGTTCTTGTTGTTGGCTGATCCAAGTCTGATTTTTCATTGTTCTCTCCATGTGGCCCTCCATGCATTCAAATCACCTTCAATTCTTACTTTTCTATTCCACTTGTGGGTACTGATTTCCAAAATTGCAAGGTAGCAACTCTTAGTCTTATGAAGATCCAATCACTGTCATACAAAATCCGTTTCCACAGTTTCCCAAAGATTAGCAGATGGCTTTAGTACCAAAATGATATGCAATTTCTAAGAAAATGTTTGTAGAAATTACCAGAATAGCAACACAAACTATTCCTACTTATTCAAGTCCATAGACAGTCTTGTACAATTTTCAAATTAAGTTCAGATACAAGAAGATTTCAACACATAAACTTGGAATTTTATCCTGGATAACCTCAATAAGGGAAAAAAACAGTTGGTAGTGGCAACTGCAAGTCTACTGAATATTATTAATCAGAAAAGAACAAGTGCAAAGAGTAGATACAACTTCTAACTACTCCAATTGCTCACTAACAAGCCTCCAATGTCTCCTACAGCTGAGTTTTCCTCAATTCAATCACTAAAAAACTCACACAAGCCTCTAATGATGCAACCAAACCTCCTCATGCACTAGAAGGTCCCAGCAGTTGAATGGAAAGGAGAAATGTTGGATTGTTTACTTCAAATTCTATTTTTCATTTATTTGAGATGAAACCACCCCTTCATGCAGACTAGTGGTTTCATAACTGCTGCAGTGGTTACAAAACTGTGTCTTTAAGGGAACCAGCAGTTTTGAAATGACTCCCTACATGGACCAGCAGCTTCATTCTGCTAACAAAACCAGATGTTTTCTATTGCTGATCATTTTTTAAAACCTCAATCTGATGAAGAATTTTCATTTCTAGATCCTTACCAATCATTGTCTTAGACTAAATCTGCTCATCTCTGTCAAAAATATCAAGGCTAAACTCTGAGATCATAGATTAATTGTCATTAAAAGTCAAATACCCATTAACTTTCCTTGCTGACTTGGCTCTCTTTTCTAAATCATGCTATTCCTGCCATAGAACCAGCAGGTGCTGACAATCCAGGAGCTGTCTGAGAGTACAATTTATAGCACAGGTCTTTCAGAATGAAATAAATAACATAGGTCTTAAATATGCATATATTCTACCGTATCCACAACCTACCCTACTTGACTTCAATATCTGACCTCAAAAAAGAGAAGCACTGTGAGCACCTCAGGCTTCAGTCTCGTATGCATCTCATCCCACTTCAGAAGTTCTGAGTGGCAGTCATCACACTCTGAACTTGATATATTACCTGAAGATAATCTTTTGAAGTGTTGAGCACACAGTGATACTAAGAGCATCTAACAATCTTTTTACTTTTCAAAACTCAACCAATCACAATAAGAACATTCAAGATCAATCTAGCAATTAGGAACACAATGAGAACACATGATTTATGTGGAAACCCTTTTGAGAGAAAACCACGGCACAATATTGCTTATATATTATAGATTAATCTTTTTCTTCTTGTAGGCTCCAACCTACTATCAAAGTCTCCAATTTCTATACAAACTGAGCTCCAACTCAGCAAGAGGCTCCAACCTCTATTTGATAGGCTTCAACCTTTTCAATTCTTCAATGCTGATATAACAAAATCCTTCACCAAAAACACAAATCTGATCCAACTATAAATCTGCTTCACACTCAAATCTGATTCACAATCACATAACAATCTTCCTTTCAAATCTAATCACACACTTCCCTTCAAGTCTGATCCAAATCATGCATGAAACTGATCATAATCATGGCATTATCTTTACATAAATTTATGCCTTAAAATCTGCTCTAATTCTCTTTACAATCTGCTCCTATTTTTCACCTATATTTGTCATATATATTTGCAATTGTCTTTCACACATAGGCGGCATATATTCTCTAATATGAATCTGATACACTCTTCATTTCTGCCCTTTTTATTTCTTTTAATCTGCACTTTTTAATCAGAAATAAATCATTGAATTGCTTATTTTTGACTCCCACTTTTTCTTCTATTTATACCACATTATTTTTCCAAGGAGGCGTCTCTTATGAGAAGTGGCAACTTTTAATTTTTATACCTTTTCAAAGGTAGGCACTCACCATGAGGGGTTGGCCCCTTGTAAGTAAATATAATTTCATTATTTTTATTCCCAAATGGGGTGCTCACAAAATGATGAAGGTCAGCCAATAATCATTTAATTCTAAGTTACCGGGTTCGGCCCTGGGGGGCCCGGGTTCGATCCGGGTTCGATCCGGGTTCAAAATTCGGGTCCGGTTCGCCCTAATTCGCCCAGGGTCCGGAAAAATGCTCTGTGGGTTCGAACCGGGTTCGGAACCCGGACTGTGGGTCCGACCAGGGTTTGAATTTTTCGAACCCGGTTCGAACCCGGGTAGAATTTCGCGCCCAGGCGGACTTCAAAGCATGAATTTGACTTTTTTTTATAATTTTTTAAGTCTTTGTTGACTTTTAAATATTTTTTTATTCTTTCCAACCCTAATATGTGCCTCTAAAACATGAAATAGGTAAAGTGATAGTCATTTACCAATTTGTGAATGAAAAAAAAGGATTTTTTGCCTCCATTGTTGAACTTTCTCTTTTGCTTGCACAAGCTTGAATAGACTTGAAGGTTGATTGTAGATTGTTCGAAGTTGGTTGTGCTGCTATTCCTAAGCACTTGCAAGTGCCTATTTGTTGCCAAGAAGATCATTGAGCAAGATTTCTTCAAAAGAGGTAGGTTTTTTGAAGTTTTTTGATTATTTTTTTTACATTTTTTTAAACAAATGGACTTCAACTCTTTTGTTTTGTTTTTTAGTTTTAGTTTTGTTTTACTTTTCATTCCTCTAAATGTCTATAACACATGTTCAATTTTTTCATTTTTTGAAATTAATTAAGCCTGTTAGTTTCAAATTCAATCAATCAATACAAAAATTTCAATATGTTGTGCCTTAGGTATTCCATATTACAATGGCAACCGGTACCTCCTCAGGCTCAAGCCAATCTCGTTTCAAAACAAACCCAAACTCTCCCCTTTGGAAATATGTAGAAATGGTTCAACAACTTCCAGGTGGTGGAGGATATGTTTGGATTTATAGTCATTGCCATGTTCAGTATTCAAGCTCATACAGTCGAGTGAAAGGGCACTTGTGTGGGATCTCTGAAACAGGCATAAAAAATTGTCCAGGTGAAGATGAGAAAGGCATTCCAGATAATATAGTGTTGAAATATATTGCTGAGCAAGAACAGGCAGACCAAAGAGCAGCCAGTGGTAAAACAAGCCATCCTTTGAAGAAAGGATCTCGTTTCATGAAACCCCCTACACCGCCTTCTTATTTTCCACCTACAGGAAGCCATCCATTTATGGACATCCCTCAAGAGCAAACCACGCCCTCTTCAAATAAAAGATCTAAGGGGCCGTTGGAAGCTTCATTTCAGAATGAGGCAAGAGAGATTGCTGATCAAGACATAGCAAGATGTGTCTATGCCAATGGATTGGCATTCAATGTTGTTCGTTCACCATATTGGCAAAAAATGGTGAAATCTATTAATGAGGCTCCAAAGGGGTATAAGGGCCCACGTTTTGAGAAGGTTCGTTGCACCTTATTGGAGAAAGAGGTGAAACATGTAGCAGACTCTTTGAAGCCCATAAGGGATTCGTGGATCGAAACAGGGGTGACCATCGTTTCTGATGGATGGAAAGATGCAAAAAATCGCCCATTGATCAATGTTATTGCTGTGTCCCCTAAAGGGACAATGTTTTTGAGAGCAGTGGATTGTGAAGGACAGGTGAAGGATGGTCCATTTATTACTAACATCATTTGCCAAGCTATTGAAGAAGTGGGCCATAAAAATGTTGTGCAAGTTGTAACTGATAATGCCAAAAATTGTAGGGCTGCTGGGTTATTGGTTGAGGAGAAGTATCCACACATTTTTTGGACACCTTGTGCTGTCCACTCCCTTAATCTAATGCAAAAAAAAATTGGATCCAAAATTGAATGGATCAAACAGGTGTATGCTGAGGGCGAAGACATTCAAATGTTTGTCTCCAACCACCATATGACACAAGGAATATTTAGACAATTCTCAAAATTGGAGTTGTTGAAGGTAAGTTAATTCTCAATATTTGTAATTTTTTTAATTTTTTGTTAATTTTAAATTTTGATTTTGTAAATTTAAATTATATTTTAGTTTTAATTTTGATTTTCAAACAGGTTGCCGAGACTTGTTTTGCCTCCAACACAATTGTGTTGAGACGCCTTATAAAGGTTCGTGGGGCACTCTCTGCAATGGTAATCAGCCCTAATTGGGCCATATGGAGGCAATCTACCAGTGAAAGGGCAAATAGGATCAAGCAAAGGATCCTAGATGATAGTTGGTGGGACCTTGTTGAGTATCTCGTCAGTTTCACTGAGCCCATATTGAGCACGATCTGTTACATTGACATGAATAGACCTTGTTTGGGTGAAGTATATGATGGTATCGACTCAATGATTGAGAAGATGAAAATCATCATCAATGCAAAAGAGGAAGATCCCGAAGAAAAGTTCTTCAAAGAGCTACAAGAAATCATTGTTGATAGATGGAACAAAATGACCATTCCGTTGCATCTTCTTGCTTTTGCTTTGAGTCCCAAATATTATAGTCCAGAGATACTTTCTGCTTCAGCAAGAGTTGCTCCATATAGGGATGTTGAAGTGGGTCAAGGGTACAAGGCAGCAATTCGTAGACTCTTCACTGATCGTGACCAACGTGATCGAGTGAGGGCTGAATTCATGGCTTTTGCATGCTTTGGTACTGTTGATCGTAATCTTGATGCTCTTCGAGACAAGGTTAGGGTGGATGCTCATAGTTGGTGGTACTTCCATGGGCAAGAATACAGGCACCTCCAACCTATTGCAATAAATTTTTTATCCCAAGTAAGTTTTATATTTTGTAATTTTAATTTTACTTTTAAATTTATATTTATATTAATTAATATTTTGTTTAGTTAAATCAACTTAAATTTTGTAACTCCTAACTATTTAATTTGGTCTTAATAGGTTGCTAGTTCATCTTCTTCTGAGAGGAATTGGAGCACATACTCCTTCATCCACTCAATAAAACGCAATAGGCTACATTCGAAAAAGGCAGAGGACATGGTGTATGTGCATTCAAACTTGCGCCTCCTTACACACAAGCAAGTTTCCTACAAAGAAGGAGACACAAGGAGGTGGGATATTGAGCCAAAGCAGCTTGACTTGGATGCTTCCACAAGTCACTTAGTTGCACTTGATATTGATGATGACTATGAGCCTGAAGCAACCGCTGAGCATGAGAGTGGTAGTGTTAGTGCTAGTGGCAGTGCTTGTGCGAGTGCAACTAATGCTATTTGTGGTTCTACACATAATGTAGCATCTAATGATGGTGATGATGCTGCTTTTTTTGATGACCCATATGACTCAGATTGATCAATGATCAATAATTATTAATTATTAATGGCTGATTGTAAACACTTTACATGTTTATGTTTGAACTTTGATGATTTGAGTATAAAATGGTGGTGTATTTTTCATTTTTGCTATGTTATTTAACTATTAATATGGTGGTGTATTCTGAACTTAATTACTGCTGCAAATCTGTATATATTTCTGATTTTTATACGTTTTTGTATTACCGAACCCAAAACGAACCCAAATCGAACCCAAATCAAAAAAAAAAAAATCCCGAACCGGCGAACCGGGTTCTCGAACCCGAACCCGAACCCAAAACCGAACCGGTAACTTAGATTTAATTTAAATCATTTTAATCATCTCAAAGGGGGCAACATCATTTGGCTTTGTTAAGGGAAGGGTCAGCCTTTATGAATCTGTATTTCTACTTGCCATTTCAAGCGCTGCATATTATCTCTTTAATTAATGCCTTATACTCATTAATCGCTACCACTAATCATAATAAATACTGCCTTTATAAATAATTCCTTCATAAATTCTTAAGCGCTGCCCTCACATAACAGATTGCTGCTCCTTAATCATTGCATATAGAATATGATTTTCTTTCTCTTAACTTTGGCGATGTAATCATGGTTGCCATCCAATCTATCAATGTCATAACATCTGGCTTATCATTTAATTTTCCTTTGACATCAATGACAAGATTATTTCCAACAGAAAGAACAATCTTCTTTCTAGAACCTGTCTACACAAAAAGAGTTCAATAAATCCCAAAAGTTGATTCCTCAACTGGGCACCTCCCATCCCCCAAATTTAGCCACCCAAGCTACAAGTTGACTCAACAATATGCATAATGCAAAGCCAAAATATGTGAACATCATTCTATGCATTTGGGACTGGTGGAAAGTTGATCATTATTGCAACTGTACAAATTTGCTCTTCTTCAAGCAATTAAATGCTGAAAGAGAGAAACAAACAAAATAAATATTTATCATTCAACACAATAAAGAAAGTACATTGCCTGAATAGAAAATGCATGAAGTGTATTATTCTACAATATAAAGTTACATGAACCAATGGTCAAATAAGGACTGAATGGGCTGGAGATTTGAACAAAACCAGAGACCTAAATCCCAAAAAATGACAGGTACAATCTCATGCATGAAAGTTCACTTGACAAGTCATAAATGAATAGCACTCATATGATCATTCCACTAAAATAACATCCCCCGTACACATTTTATCTCAAGAATCCCTATGCACATAAAAATCCTAAGTACTGATACAAAGGTACATATTTAGAACCCATGAAGAATGATCAGGTATAAACCATTCTGCCAACCTGGCTAAAGCTAAAAACAAACATGGTTTTGCACATGTGAAATAAACATCACAATTTTTAAATTTGAAACACTTTGACAAAAATCATAAATACAGAATTTCAGTGTCTGACAAAACTGTTACAACATAAGTTTGATGCTTGAAGACTATCAACATTAGAACATGTCAGATACTGATCTACAGTGATAATATCTGTTGCAAAAGCTAAGGAAAAAGTGAATAATTGCCTTACAAGTAATTTTTTCCATTCTTGCACTGCATTTGGACCTCCATACTTCTCAAGATCCTGTCAT